>JAYESA010000011.1:24705189-25146552 GCA_036927795.1 Iris macrosiphon
CTACACACCCCTCTTGATACACAAACCTAATACCTTGAGTATAAGCCAAACTAGCTAATAAATAATACCTTAACTTAGAGTATCATAGTTAGAAATACATATCTAATCCTATACTTAATACTGATATCACTACTCATCCTAGACTCGCCATACTAACCTTGGTATCACAAAGCCTAGGTATTCTAGATACTAAGGTAATCACTATATATATATATATATATATATATATATATATATATATATATATATATATATATATATATATATATATATATATATATATATACACACACACTAGATATCACATATACTAATTAAATATCTACATATAATATATATCAGTATCTCTGCTAATTAGTATTTACCCTTGTAACTATCATGATATATACTAATACCTTAGTTTATTGTTAATACCTTAACCATTACCCTAACATTACCTTGGTGTAACTCAAGGTAAACTAGAAATAATACTAACCAATGCTAACTAGTGCTTATATATATATATATATATATATATATATATATATATATATATATATATATATATATATATATATATATATACTTAACTCACTAACAATATATACATAACTAACTATAAATATAAACTAACTTAGCTTATTAACAAGCTTTAACTTAAGTTATCCACAACTTAATTTCTAAGCACTCAAACTACTGCTGCTTATTGCTACTGCTTCTGCTTATCACTGCTGCTGCTTATTGATTCTGTTACTTATTGATCTGCTGTTGCAGCTTCTGCTTACTGCTTATCGCTGCTATAGCTTACTGCTTATCGCTACTGCAGCTTACTGCTTGCTGCTGCTGTTGCTGCTTGCTGCTGCTTCTCGCTGCTTCTTCTCGCTGCTTATGCTCACTACTGCTGCTGCTTCTCGTCCTGCGTCTGCTGCTACTTCTCGGATCTGCTTATCACTGCTTATACTTATAACTTCCCCCCTCTAGCTCATATGCACAGATCTAATACACACATACCCTCACCCCCCCCCACATATATATATATATATATATAAATATATATCCCTATATATTATGTTACCATATACCTATACTAATGGTGCACATGAACTTTTCTACTCTCCAATGACCCACCAACACATCACAAATGACTTAAAAACATAAATATAAATATAAATATAAATATAAATATATATATATATATATAATATAAATATAAATATAAATATATAATATATATATATATATATATATATATATATATATATATATATATATATATATATATATATATATATATATATATATTACAACTATATTTATAATACTCTAATAGTTATAACCAAGATAAATTGAATTAGATTGCAAAGTATCAAACACGTGGAGTGCACCGCACCCGTATCACACTCAATTTATGATACGCTTGCTATACGGCTCTACCACACCACCAAACGTATCCCGAAGGACACGAGCAAGTCTAGAATCATAATTAGAAGCAACACGAAGTGTCAGGTACTTATCTACGTGCCCATATCAAAATATGACTTGCTAACCCCCATGTCGGAAGAAAACTCCCAAATCAACCCGTATCACCAAATTATCGTGATACGGCCTACACGTATCCAATTATGGACACGATACTAGTCACACACAATCAAACACATGTCAATTTGGTCTAATTGACCTATTGACAAACACAAGATGTGACAATCTCAGAATTCTCCCAAAATTGACACAAAATATCCTATAACTTTCTCCTTAGGCCTCCTATGAACCTAATTCTATTTCCTATGGGTATCCTTAGTACATGGAAGGGTTTCTAATTATTAAATTATATATTTAGAGTCTAATTAGAGAAAAAACTAAATCGTATCTATTGGGAGATGGATTCCTAATAAAATATCCAAATTGAGTGTCAAGAGCCTTCAACTTGTAGATCCTTGCTCCTCCTTGTAGATCATTGCTTCTTCCTTGTAGATCCTTGCTTCCTCCTTGTTCTAATAGCCTCCAATGATGAATAGAGAATTAATTGGAAAGAAATTTGGGTAGGGATGAAGAAATTTGGAAGAGAGAAATTCTAGATCTGGATTTGGAATAAAAAATAAAGAGAGAGAGAGAGAGAGAGAGAGAGAGAGAGAGAGAGAGAAAGATTCTCTCTCCACTCCTAATATGGCAGGCCTCTACCCCCTCCTCCAAACTACTATGAAATATCCACAATACCCCTTGGGGCTTGTCATGAAAAAATTAATTAAGGAGGAAAGGTTCTAGTCTAATTGGTTTAACTAATTAATTCATCCTCCTAATGAATGAGATT
This sequence comes from Iris macrosiphon, assembly GCA_036927795.1. Lineage (NCBI taxonomy): Eukaryota > Viridiplantae > Streptophyta > Magnoliopsida > Asparagales > Iridaceae > Iris > Iris macrosiphon. The sequence continues at coordinate 24,707,477 of JAYESA010000011.1, forward strand.
ACTATTGGGCTCAATTTTAACTAGAATTAAATGTAGTTCATGGATCTAATCTAAACTAGTTAGGTCCACTAACACAAGTTAAATTAAATAGGCTAGTCCCCTAACTAAATTAAATGCTACAAGCCTCTAATTAAATATAATACTATAATAATTAAATAACTAATACAAGCATCAAATAAATATACATGACCCACTAATATTAATATTATATTCCTAAAATTAAATAACTAGGCCAAAATACCAAATTACCCCTAGCTAAAAAAGTAGGGGTGATAGGGAGGAGGAGAGGGTGGACAGCCCTAGTAAAATTTGGGCTACCTTGAGTAAAAATTCTTTGTAACTGGACTAGCACCAATACTGGGCTAGTCCCGAGTCTTTTTGTAGTGCCTTTATCAAGGGCCCTTATTAAATGAAACGAATCTACATTTAGAAGATCAATAATGGATTCAACTATCATGCATGTACATATTTTTTAATATAATCAAATTAGAGAACTGTGAATTTGAACTCTGGTTATAGAAGAAGATAAAATTATCAAAAAAATATTTAAAAAGTCTAAACGAACCGACGGGAAACCGATGCATGAACCGACGCCACGTGTCGGTCCCCCATTGGTCAGTCTGTTTCCCAAATACTCCAGTCACCCTGCTAATGTCAGCCATCCAGACCCAACCAATGGGAGGCTGACACATGGCACACGATTTGCGTGTCGGTCCTCCCATTCGATATGTGTAGAAGCGCTATGAAATTATTTTTCATTTGACCCACACAGGACCATCCGCTGTACCCCGACTTTAAATGGTCACAAACAATGGCGGAGCTTGACCAAAATATTTAGAGGAACAATCAAAATTTTAGAGGAGTGAATTACATTTTTGGAGGGTCCAAATTATATTTTAGAAAGGGTTAATATCTAAAACTAAAATATTCATTAAAAAAATTGAGGGGGCTATGGTCCCCCTTGTTATTGCTCCGGTTATAAAGATCGTACAACGTACGTAGAAAACCAAAAATTACAACAACTTGTAGGAAAAGAAAATTGCAACTGACTTGTAATATAAAATATTGAAAAGTAAACTTATAAAATTACAACACAGTTGCTACTACAATTCTTGTTACAAAACACAAACAAAATAAAAGGAAGAAGATATTCAGAAAGGCAACTCGTTGGGGTGATCAAAATCACTGTTGCTCAAAGTAAGATTCGACCTTTTCTTTTCGTCGATCTGCTCCCAAGACCCGGTAAGTTCAAATATAAGAACTTCTGGAATGCTCATTTTGTCACTTGGAATGTATGGATCTTGGACTCCTCACTCGGACATCATATCGTTGCTCCTTTGTTGCTACTAAGACCTCTCGCACAATGTGTACCCTCTTCTGTATTCTGTGTGTTCGACTAGAGAGGAAAACATATAATATATAGAAGAGCCACCCCTTAGCAGCCTACTACCCATAATGGGCAATGACTACGAAGATAACTACCCATTATGTGGGCGGTTACACCTGTAACCCCTATTAAGTGGGCGATTACTCTCCTGAAGCAACCGAAGAGGCCGCACAAATGCACACAAAGATGAAGCCAAATCCAAGGGAAAGCGTTATATAGTTGGAATACTCTAGTGTTATCGGAAGCTTGATGTATGCTACGAGTGAAACCAGGCCCGATATTGCATTTGCCGTAGGGATTTGAGTCAGTTCACGAGCAATCCAAGTGCAGAACACTGAAAAGCTATAAAGAGAGTGATGAGATATCTCAAGAGAACTCAGAAGTATGCATTGTACTACATCGGTTATCATGCAGTAGTGGAAGGCTTAAGTGACGCAAGTTGGTACTCAGAAAAAGAGAGTAAAAGGTCCACAAGAGGATATATTTTTGCCATGTGTGGGGCTGCTATATCGTGAAAGTCAAAAAAGTAGACTTTGCTCTCTCACTCATCTATGAAGTCTGAGTTCTATGCTTTGGCAGTTGCAGTGGATGAAACAGAATGGATTTGAGAGCTCATGTATGATCTTTTGCTGGTTGGTGCACAGATTCTGGCTATATTAATATATTGTGATAACAAGTCGACTTCAGCGGTGACATCTAATAATCTCTTCAATGGTAAGAAGAGGACTATATGATTTTGTCACATAGTACTGAATGAGCGCATCAAAGGTTGAATCATTGCAGTAGTTGATGTTCAAATCCAGGAAAATATGGCTGATTCGTTCACCAAACACCTCAAGCGTCAGCTGGTCGAGGACAAAAAAAAAAGGCTTGAAGGAATTCTAATATTCAGTGTTTATAATTCTACCATAAAGTATTATGCTATTAGTTCAAAAGAAAAATCTACTAGGCATCTTACTTTTGGTTCAAAGAATGATCATTTACTGGAAGAATATTAGGTATAGAGATTAGTCTATGACACTACCAAAATAATAAAAATTAACGACGTCTAAAATGCCACTAAGTAGTAAAATTATGTCGCTAAACTAAATTAGCAACGTTTTTAGTGACGTCAAAGTGTTGTCGCATATTCAATGGTAGTTGATGACATAAACGTCTTTATTAGTCGCTACAACAATGTGTTTAGCGATGTATACTATCGCTATCTTTTCACATTTAGCAACGTGTAGCGGCATGATGTCGCCAAGTCAGCGATGGCATTCTTTGTTGCTAAACGTCGCATAATTTTTTACATTTAGCAATATTTGCGGCACACTAGCGACGTCGATGAATTAGAGTAGCGATATCTTGATACATGTTAGCAACATATAGCTTTCATCACTGTACGTCGCTAAACGTAGCAAGTGAGTTTGTCGATGGTGGAGTAGACCCATTCATGCATTTTCAAACGAACATGATAAGGCAACACCTCTAGTAATTCTCCTTAATAGTAACCTATATTTATGGGGAAATTACACAAGTCAAAAGACTAATTATGAAACTCATACGTTCCTATTACCGATACTCTTAATATTCTTCAAATGGTAGTCTAACGATTTCTATGGACAAAGTAGAGAAACTGAAAGAATTCTTGAGTTAAGTAGTCTCTGTTGTATACAGTTATCGTTGAATTAAAATAAAAAAAAATCAATTTTCTGTTCGTTACCCCACCTTCACATTTGGAATGTCTATTCAAATTAAAGACCACATTTTTATTGTCCTTTATATAGCCCATTCGCCTTTATACCATTATAAATTTTTTGTTATCTTTTATTAAATCCAAAGGATTGATTCTACTCTATATATATTGTCCTCTTTTGTTGACAGAGAATAGAGTAAACAAATTAAAGCAAAACTCTATTGTTTTCCATCTCCTAAATTTCAGAAAGTCTTCATCCGGTCTCTCCAAATCTCTCTTTTCACTAATCTTTCTTTTCAATCTTCTTCTGGGCAAAGATAAGTTCGGGTCATTCTCCTTAAAGCCGAGAGCGGTGACGGAAAGCCGGTATGAAGGGGGTTTTACCACTAGAAGAATTCGAGATGATGTCTGCACATAGACCTCGAATAAACTCTTAGGGCAGTTCTTCGTGTACGACTTTCCCGTAGACCGGTAAATCTAACTCATTGTTATTTTTATTTTCATGAATCGAAGGTAATATTTTTCAACAATCTAAGAGTTTATTTGAATTATTAGTCATATAAAGTTGTATTGTTATATTATTCATGTGTTGCTTGACATAATAATATAGGCAATATATAGGCTCACAGTCAATCTAATATGAATATTTTTACTCATGCATTTTTTCTTCTTGAATGCTAATCAAAAACTGAGTATAGAGTTGTGTAAAATATATATTAGTAATTTAGTACTAAGAATTGAACTTGAACATGTTTTGGTGAATGTCTGAGAATATTTCTATTGGAATTTCAAACACCATAAAGTTTCCTATGCTGACATGTATATACTTTTTAAATGTGTTGTATGCATTGGAGTCTCGGATACCGAAAATCAACAACTGGTAAACATGTTAACTCGGTGTATGTTGAATTAGTATTCAGGTGTCTCTGGCTCAGACCAGCTAATATGGCCCATTAATTTTATTTGGGTGTGCTCCAGTTTCTTATTAAGTTGCTAAGCAGAGTAATATGATGGATACAAGATGTTATTAGGATAGGACGATTCAAAATCAATCCTGACAGGGAGATGGTTCAAAATCGCTTTTGATATTAAATTTTTTTTTGAACCTTGCTTTCTCTCACATGTTTTTATAGTTATGATAATTTGTGTGTTTTGTAACAAAAGATAAGCCTACTTCCAAATAACTTGTCTTTGTTTTTAAAAAATAATAATAATAAAAATAAATAAATTATACCTGACTAATATTAGTTGTTAGTTAAAATTGATGTTCAAGCCTTTCCAGTGCCTTGTGTCCTCAAGTCTTTCAAATAGAGGAATATGAGTCTCAAGGGTGTAGGTTCTTATTTAAAAGTAAGAATGTTTATTTGATTTGATGATGTGGTTGAGAAGTCAAGAATCATTTGAACAATGCTAGAACAATATATAGAGATAATTCCATTAGAATATCAGGGATATTAAATTTTCTTATTACAAAGAAATGTATATATAATTTGTAACTGAGAAAATATATGTTGTCACTTGTTCATATGTACTTTTAGGACAATATATGTCTACTGTACATTATAAAAAGGTGTGTGTATATTGCTTGGGTGTATTAGCTATATTTGCTAATTCTATAATAACATCTAGATTTGCAGGTGTAATAGCTCTCACTCTATATATTTATCTGTTTAGACAACAGAAACTTCAGGATTGTTAAATACATTTTTTTCTCTCTATGCTAATTGTACTTCATATTATTAGTTCACCTTTTGCCATTAATGATCATGGTTTAATCTATAAAATAATTTTTTCTCTCTCTTAATTTATTCTCTTCCCATATTGGTTTGTGCAAATCTGGTATGACCACTGTTATCATATTGATATTGGAAATGCAAATCGATAAAGTAGATCTGTAACACATATGTTGATTATTATTGCTAGTAAAGGATATAAGTAATTACATTTATTTTTATTATTATTGTGTTTATACCAATATTAATGCTATTGCAACCGATTGGTTTAAATGAGATATAGATTTGATTGTGATATTCCTTTATATGGTAAGTAGAGTAAATTGCTATTGAGACCTTTTTAGTATATTGAATGTCAAAATCTTTAATATATGGCAAGTATATTAGATACCTAGCACTAGATGTAATCCCACATAATATATTGTTAAACTTTTAAGGATATCAATACATTCAAATTCAATTTAAGTTTTTGTAGTTGATTACTGATATTACTTGCGCTCAAGTAGCAATTTATGTTTTAGAGTTGATTACACACATATTAGACTGTATATCTCTGTAACCTATATAATCTTGTGATTAATATAAATGAGAGTATTCGGTAGTTGTGTCAGACATTTATGTGATATTGAACTAGAGTTATGCAACAATAGTTATTTTTGCAAGAATTTGTGATAGCTGAAGATTTTTTGTCTTTATGGTCATTGATTTAGTGCTAAATCATGTATTAGAAAAAAATGTGTATTTTTCTCTATGATTTCATTTACTAGTCAACTAGATTTAAAAAATATTGATTCCTAATCTTCTAAAGGAACAACTTGTACTTATATAGTTGTATAAATAATAGTGCTTGAATATTTTATTTTATGCCGGTTCTCCTAGATAGATAATATCATAGCCAATGGTATAATTATGCTAAAATATAGATGCGTAAATAAGATTATGAATATTATTGATTACCTTTGACATTGTTATATGTTTTGTATTTGTTGAATAATTATGAGTATTAACAAAAGTTCTCTGCATATATAAATAGTTGATAATTTTTTCTCAGGACCAAGTGAACCTAATCACATATCATGCATCACATAAATGGTGATACATGCAACATAGAATTTAAAGCTTTTCTCCTATTCTCCTAATGTCAGCTTAAATTTTTTTTTGATAATTGACTTATTTAGAGTAATATAACTACTTTCAGAATAGTGGTGGTCTTTCTCATGGTTAGTGCAAAACTTTATGGCCAAGATGCAATTCATGGTTTGAAGTGTATACTGCTAGTTTGATGTGTATTGAATATTATAGAAAGAAAATCTATTTTGAATTAAAAAGACGCTGTCATTCTTGGTGTTTATTAGTATAATTTCTTAAAAGGATATAAATATTGTTCAACTATGTCATGCCCCAGTCTCAAAATACGTCGGACTAGGAACACGTAAGCATGCCAGTCGTATGTATATGGCAACTCCAATATATGGATACCATAATACATATGTACGCTGTAATATGAATATTAACTCACATGTAGTATATATAATATAGTCATAAGTCACAGAAATAACTAATCTCATCCACACAACAAGTCATAGAAAAGAAATAACTAAACTAGAATAATGAGTCGGAATAATCCAAAATAATAGTCGGGTGGAGACAAATCCACTACCAATGACTATATCAATACTAAAATGAGGGAGAAGAGTAAATCTTTAATATAAATAAGATGATGATATAAAGGTATCAGCGAAGCGATTCATCGCTAGAGATAATCAAAGATGCTCCCGAAGTAAGACCTCCTCGGAAGAGATAAGTGGTAAGTCCTGATCCGTGCTCCTACGAATAGTCATGAACATCTATACCTGAAAAGGGACCAGGTCCTTAGAGGGACATAACAAGATACATAGAAGCAAGCCAATTGAATACAGTGAACATGCATAATGTTTGAAAATATATAAGTACACTGTACAAGACAATCTATATGAATGCAAATGAGGATAACTTTTTGACGTATAGGCAAGGGTAGGCTACTTGATCTAAGCCTCACAACTCACACACACGTCAGGGGACATCATCAGCCGACATACCGCGGGGGTAGCGACCATCGGACAGGACTACCATAGTGCGTGCTAGTACTACGGTTCACCAGAGTGGTTAAAACCTATACGCCTACTGATTGTCCTCTCATGATACTAAGTGTCATGTGTGTATCAATATATCTACTATATAGTAATGACTGAAAGAAACTACACATGCAAGAAATATACAGAAATACAATAAATATACAAAAAATTAAAATAAGCATTGCAAAATACTGTAAGTAATTTGGCAAGGTATCTTGCCTGATCTGAAAAAGAATGAAGGCCCAACTCAAGGCGTCGTCCGATCTACCCCGTCACATAATTAAACAAGTTAGATTACAAAAGTGGGTAATAGGTTCCTCCATTTTAATTTATTTTAATTCTGAATAAAAATAACCTAAAATATTATTTTAATCTTATTATAATCTAATTTTTTTGTTAAACCCTAATTTTGGTCCAAAGAAAGTCAATTTTACGAATTTGTGATCCTGGCACGCAAATCGAGACAATCCATTGACCAAAAAGTCAACCGACTCAAATCCTGGATTTGTGTGTAGAATTCTATAGATTTCAATGCTACATGAACACTAAAATCGATGGTTTCATAAAACCACAAGTCGGTAAAGAGTTATGGCCACAAGGGTGCACAGATGAAAGTTTTCGGTAGTTTTCTACTTACGTCTACGTTGCACGAATTTTACAATAGAGTAAACTTGCATATTAAATTCTTTAAAAATAATTTTATGAAATTTTATCATGTCATATTTTTAAAACTTCAAACTGATCATAATTCCGAGTTCGGGATCTCTCGAAATCTCAAAAATACGAAAACGTATCTGATTTCGGACAACTGACACTTTTAGAATTTTCTGGAAAAATAAGTTCATAAATTATTAAAATAATTTATATATTTAGAAAACTAACCTTGATATAATTCTAATAAAAAAAACAGGAGCGCGTTTGGAGTCCGGAGCTAGGAGATAGTCATCTTTTTAAGTCGTCATAACATACTAGAAAATGAGGTTGAATTTATGACAAATTTTGTCTCTTTTGAACGAAAAAGAGGTGAATTTGGAAAGAAAAATATGAAGAATGAGCGTATTTATAATGGTGGAGGACTAGTTAATTGAATACGACTATGATTGGCTAATTTGGATATGAATAAGATCAGTTTAAATAAGGATAGGATATGCATGAAGTTGCTTTCCTAGTAGGCTCAGGATTTGAATTAATTTAAAATAGAGTTTGAGTTCATCTCAATAATTTATAATCTTAAATAGAATTAAAGATAATACAAATAATTTATATATAATCTTATTAATATCTATTAACACTAAATTAGCATCTATCTAATATTAAGGACTATATATAACCAAATAAATTCTAAAATAATTTCAAAAATCTAAATAAATTTCTTAAAATTCTAAATAAATTACAGAAAAATATAATTAAATATTTTGACCTAAAATAAATATTTGGTAGGAACAATATGCAAGTATGGTCTCGTAGTAAATCATAGAAGTCCTAAAAATTTATGTTCCATATATTTTAATTACCTAAAAATTCTAGAAAATCTCCAAAAATCTAAAATAGTCTAAAAATATATATAAATAAATATTTAGATAAGTAAATATACTAAAAATTTATTTTCTAATTAACTAAGAGAATACTCTAAAGTAATTCAATATTTAAAATAATCTATAATAAATATAATAATATAAATACACACAAAATACCTATTTTGGGTGAGGGGGTTTACAATCTACCCAACTTAAAAGAATTTTATCCTCAAAATTAATACTAACCTATATTCATAATAAATTACTATAGCTATTATACTTCATTGTTGTCTAGCAGTGCTTCCTAAAAGTCGTGCTTTGCCATTCTAATACTTCCTCATTTATTGTCCATACACTATTCTATTTCTAACTCTTCTACACTTCCAAACTTACAAAAGTTCTACTAGTAGTCACAGTCTCTTGAGGCTATTATCTAGGTTGTAAGACGAATATATTTATTGGGTCGAAAATCTTGGAATACTTGTCTTGAATCTCACAACCACGATTTTCCTTTGTAACTATCAAGTATCGTAGTCTAATACTATCATGCCACCTGACCAATATGCCTGCAAATATTTCGAATACTCTACTACAACGTCTAGCTGCAGCTGTCGCTACTTTGCCAATAATTTGTCATAGTTGTCAGTTCGTAACAAGTGCCTTCAACTCTTTCCTAGGTTTAGTCTAGGTTTTAGGGTAACATTTAAGGTATTGACTAACTTTATAAAACTATTAGAAGTATGAACTATTTCAAACAGTCTAACAAATTTTTATTAGGCTAAATGATGCTACTTAAGGGTTAAATTAATAAAAGAATACATATATTGCTATAGTGCATATACATAAGGGTTATCGTTATGAACTCATCCTTTAGTTATTAATCATTTACTAGACCTTTTATGTTTTTAACTAACAAAATAAGGGTGAGGTTAAAGTAATTCAAACAGTTCGTAATGGCGCGAAAGGATATGACTACGATAGAAAGAGTTAAGCACGAGATAAGGAATGTATATAGAAGAGAAGATGAGTCACCCAAGGGGCGAGATGGTGATAGGAAGAGAATACTACTACTGCTACTCGCGACATCTATTGGCATTGCGTGTATGCCATCTAGTTAGGATATTAACATATAACTGCTAAACTACCTTATATATAATTCTACGTCTACTATGCACCTAAGATCTCCTTTCATAAAGGGGGTCGTGAGTATAAAATGACAAACATACTAAAGGTCATACCTGTATCTACGACTTCCCTAAGATCAAATATTTCGAGCCGGCTTCCGTGGAAAATGTGCCTGCGCTCTCTTGTTTGTCATCATGAGTGCTTGGCCAATAGAGTATATCTAATACTATCCGTGTATCAACTTATACTAAGCACGAATGTTCATCTTTTCGAAATAGGGGAAGATAAAAAATAACAATAAAGAGTTCAAGGAGGAGGTGATATAATATAAGTATGAGATTCAAGGGGATTAGAGAATTTGAAAGGGAGTTGCCAAGGCAGTTGTGGATTGAAACCTTATTTTGGATAAATTCCTATTCGTATATTCACATCAAAATAGTCATGTACCTGACACGATATGCTCTGACCAGTCTAGAGGGCAAGTATATTCGTCTAACAAGTTGAGTCTACTATACCTCAATCCACAATAAGTAGTGATACAAGGATCGAACCAAGCGTACTACGGTTGATCAGACTATAATGCACTAATTCTGATTTAGACAATGTATTAGTGTGGGCCCCCAATAATACATATGTCATAAACAAGCTCAATAAAAGAATAAGCTTGCAAAACTAGGCTATAATAGCAACATAAGTCGAGGTAGTAAAAATATAAGTACGCTTGATTATGATGGAGGAACGTATAGAATAATCTAAGTTCACCAAGAAGATCGGTGTTGTGCCTCTACAGCTTTCATAATAACTCATTGTCAAGGTCTCTAGTCGACCAAATGGGTGTATGGGCCTCTAAGTTCTACAGTCTGGGTAAACACTATCTTTTTATGCAAGTCTATAGTTGGTGTCATTCATTTATACTTCATTAATGAGTCAACAGGACTATGTGTTACTAGGTTATGAGACATACTATCCAACTTACAATAATTTAACTAATAGTGTTATTGAATACTAGAGTGTATATACCTAGTATAAATCATCTTCATAACCCCTATCAAGCACGAAAGATAAAATAAGATTGGTGTTGACAAGGGATCAAGCAAGATGCAATGCAAGCAATCAAATGATAATGCGAAATAAAATCAAGGGAGGAGACAAATAAGTGGATGAGATCCTATATCCTAATTCTATGCGCAGGCTTGCTCGGTACAGTGACGTAACCGAGATAATATGCTCTCGACCTGCATGGGCCACCACAAAAATATGTCACGCCCCACTCCCAAAATATGTAGGACTAGGAACACGTAAGCATGCCAGCCGTATGTATATGGCAACTCCAATATATGGATACCATAATACATACGTACGCTGTAATATGAATATTAACTCACATGTGATATATATATAGTCACAAGTCACAGAAATACTAATCTCATCCACACAACAAGTCATAGAAAAGAAATAACTAAACTAGAATAATGAGTCTGAATAATCCAAAATAATATTCGGGTGGAGACAAATCCACTACCAATGACTATATCAATACTAAAATGAGGGAGAAGGGTAAATCTCCAATATAAATAAGATGATGATATAAAGGTATCAGCGAAGCGATTCATCGCTAGAGATAATCAAAGATGCTCCGAAGGTAAGACCTCCTCGGGAGAGATAAGTGGTAAGTCCTGATCCGTGCTCCTGCGAATAGTCATGAATATCTATACTTGAAAAGGGACCAGGTCCTCAGAGGGACATAACAAGATACATAGAAGCAAGCCAATTGAATACAGTGAACATGCATAATATTTGAAAATATATAAGTACGTTGTACAAGAAAATCTATATGAATGCAAATGAGGACAACTTTTCGATGTATGGGCAAGGGTAGGCTACTCGATCTAAGCCTCACAACTCACACACACGTCAAGGGACATCATCAGCCGACATACCGCGGGGGTAGCGACCCTCATGACTCCATCAATCGACATACCGCGGGGGTAGCGACCATCGGACACGACTACCATAGTGCGTGCTAGTTACTACGGTTCACCAGAGTGGTTAAAACCCATACGTCTACTGATTGTCCTCTCATGATACTAAGTGCCATGTGTGTGTCAACATATCTAATATATAGTAATAACTGAAAGAAACTACACATGCAAGGAATATACAGAAATGAAATGAATATACAGAAATAAAATAAGCATACAAAATACTGTAAGCAATTTGGCAAGGTATCTTGCCTGATCTGAAAAAGAATGAAGGCCCGACTCAAGGCGTCGTCCGATCTACCCGTCACATAAATTAAACAAGTTAGATTACCAAAGTGGGTGAATAGGTTCCTCCATTTTAATTTATTTTAATTCTGAATAAAATAACCTAAAATAGTATTTTAATCTTATTATAATCTGATTTTTTTGTTAAACCCTAATTTTGGTCCAAAGAAAGTCAACTTTACGGATTTGTGATCCGTGGCACGCAAATCGAGACAATCCGTTGACCAAAAAGTCAACTGACTCAAATCCTAGATTTGTGTGTAGAATCCTATACATTTTAATGCTACATGAACACCAGAATCGACGATTTCATAAAATCATAAGTCGGTAAAGAGTTATGGCCACAAGGGCGCACAGGTGAAAGTTTTCGGTGGTTTCCTACTTACGTCTACGTTGCACAAATTTTACAGTAGATTAAAATTGTATATTAAATTCTATAAAAATGATTTTATAAAATTTTATCATGTCAAATTTTTGAAACTTCAAACGACTCATAATTTTGAGTTCGGGATCTCCCGAAATCTCAAAAATACGAAAACGCGTCTGATTTCGGACATCTGACACTTTTAGAATTTTTTGGAAAAATAGATTCATAAATTATTAAAATAATTTATATATTCAGAAAACTAATCTTGATATATTTTTAATAAAAAAACTGGAGCGTGTTTGGAGTCCGGAGCTAGGAGATATCGCATTTTTAAGTCGTCATAACATACTAGAAAATGAGGCTGAATTTATGACGAATTTTGACTCTTTTTGGACGAAAAAGAGGTGAATTTGGAAAAAAATATGAAGGATGAGGTATTTATAATGGTGGAGACTAGTTAATTGAATAAGACCAGGATTGGCTAATTTGGATATGAATATGATCAGTTTAAATAATGACAGAATATGCATGAAGTTGCTTTCCTACTAGGCTCAGGATTTGAATTAATTTAAAATATAGTTTGACTTCATCTCAATAATTTATAATCTTAAATATAATTAAAGATAATACAAATAATTTATATATAATCTTATTAATATCTATTAACACTAAATTAACATCTATCTAATATTATGACTATATATAACCAAATAAATCCTAAATAATTTCAAAAATCTAAATAAATTTCTTAAAATTCTAAATAAATTACAAAAAAATATAATTAAATATATTAACTTAAAATAAATATTTGGTAGGAACATGTAAGTATGGTCTGATAGTAAATCATATAAGTCCTAGAAATTTATGTTTCATATATTTTAATTACCTAAAAATTCTAGAAAAATCTTCAAAAATCTAAAATAGTCTAAAAATATATCTAAATAAATATTTAGATAAGTAAATATACTAAAATTTTATTTTCTAATTAACTAAGAGAATACTCTAAAGTAATTCAATATTTAAAATAATCTATAATAAATATAATAATATAAAATACACACAAAATACCTATTTTGGGTGAGGGGGTTTACAAACTATCCACATATTCTTCTAATTTTTGTGCTATTTCTTATAACATTTGTGGCATTTTAATGTAGCAATTAACTTGTGTTGTATACATAAAGGCTGATAACGGAAAGATAAATATGGCTATTAAGTACGAGCATGACACCTATATAGTTATATTTTATTGTCCTTTATGGAATTAATTGGTATCTTATGCCTTTTGACATTAACAATTAAGTAACAATATAAATGTTATAAATTATCAGAAAGTTATATTCTTTTCTACCACCAGCTTTTTCAAATACTATTTTTGCATTAAATGACCCACATAGAAACACAACACATACATACACATGCTTACATGAAATGTTGGACCTGCTCTTCTCATGCTTTCCTCTTCTGTGAATGGTTAAATAATCATTCCCACATACTAATGGTTTACATATTCTGAAGTACAAAATAAATATTAATATGTTCACAAATCATTAGATACATCAGTGATAAATGACATATCTTCTGGATTGCTATTCCTAAGCCGATATCAAGTCTAGAAGTACAAATGTGATCCAATTATTTGAAAAGATAATTTTCATATTTACATTAAATTTTTTAGTCAGATAAAGAAATCACAATATTATTCTGTAACAATATTCAGATCATGTTAGACGAACTTTATTTTGCCATAATCTGTAACATTATAATTTCTTTTGATATATTCAAACAATTTAGTCAAAAAAAATTAGTTTAGTGATATTGCAAATCTCTTTAAATCTAAGTTTTAAAAGTAGAGATTAATTTAGGTACAAGAGGAAAGGTTCATTCTGTCAAAAATGGTGTAAATAGCCATAAGCGACACGGTACTTAAGTTTCTTGGGACCACCGCTAGCTGGAAACCGGCCCTTACAGCTAACCCAAGTTGATCAAAACTTGGTAGACTAAAGATTTGTTATGGTTGCTTAGCAAAAAATATTTAAACTATTATTCTGGCTATCTTGGCTGTCATAATTGTTGAAGAATTTTAGACTGTCACAATTATTAATATTGCTGGTAGAGAAGAAGCTTCTAGTGCTAAGCCAACAAGGTCCAATGGTTAATTCTTCAAGAGGTGGTAGAACCATATGTATTTTTGGTACACTATCTTAGAATTGATAGAATCACACATGTTAAATTATTATGATGACATAGAGTATGATTTAGGAATAACCTAAACATCAGGCCAAAAAAAAAAAGATTATAATTGGTTTCACAGAGTTTTAAGTGATTTATCTGGGTCATTATATGACTTATTCTTTGAATATAAAAACGCTAAAGATCCATGCATTGCATTGGAAGGAGTATGAGGATTCACCTGTGAAACAACTTAGATACTCATAAGATGATAGGTCCATGTGATAAACTATCATGGCTAGGAGTACCATAGACTCTGAAATGATAATTTTAAACATAGCTTGTGTTGAAGCTGAATGGCTCAGACATCTTATTATGAATATACATATTTATGTACCTGTCTTTTTCTATAAATGGTGATAATAAATCTATTATAGAACTGCTAAAACATGATCTTGTTAATTCTAAGATGAACATGTACCTGCAACTGCGATTTAAGGCTTAAAGACCAAAAAGGCAAAAATATAGTTTTTAACTATAAAAGTCAAAAAAGAAATTCACAGATCTCTTGACGAAGAGTCTGTTTACTCTTGACGAAGAGTATGTCTAGGACTTTGATCCTAGAATCATTGAGGGGGGTGGGGTTAAGCCCATAAGTAAGTCACCAACAGTGACAACTCAACCAAGTTTGACTGGAGATCCCAAGAAGCCGGTTCAATGGGTAGAAACAAGCTGACTTAGGTAAATTTTATGGAACACTGACCCGAGATTAAATCTCATTAAAATAATATCCAAGTGGCTGTACATGTGTACAATGATTTCCCATCCCTATGGTGATATTGTTCCGGTGTGATCTGGTTAGGATGAGTTTTTAAACTCTTAATAGGTCCAATCATTATTATGCAGGGTTGACTCCGATCATCAACCCTTTGAGGACTTACCTATATGAGAGGTCGTGAAGGTCGCGACTATGAGATATGACGATCCCATACAACTCTCATGAATATGAAAAAGTGCGCATGGCCAATCAAAAGTGCCACCCCGATAGACCCAAGAACCTCTAGAGTATTATGTGTGCTATTTTCTGAATCTGGTTCAAGAAGTCTGATTCAAGGCATAGTCCATCAAGCACTTCTTCAGATAAAGATAGTAGTCACTAAGTAAGATTCAAGACTGTAGTCCATCTCATTTATGCATAATATATACTTGTCCAAAAATTTACTACTTCTATTCTTTTGAAAATTTGTTAACTCAGTTTTGGAACTTGATTTTTGGAGGAGATTGTTGTATACAGTTGTCGCTGCATTAAAGGAAAAAAAAAATCAATTTCCTGTTCGTTACCCAATCTTCACATTTGGAATGTCTATTCAAATTAAAACCCACATTTTTATTGTCCTTTATATAGTCCATTAGCCTTTAAACCATTATAAATTCTCCGTTATCTTTCCTTAAATCAAAGGGATTGGTTCTACTCTATATATATTGTCCTCTTTTGTTGACAGAGAACAGAGTAAAAAAATTGAAGCAAAACTCTATTGTTTTCCATCTCCTAAATTCCAGGAAGTCTTCATCTGAAGTCTTCATCCGCTCTCTCCAAATCTCTCTTTTCACTAATCTTTCTTTTCAATCTTCTTCTGGGCAAAACTAAGTTCGAGTCATTCTCCTGAAGCCGTGTACGGTGACTGAAAGCCGGTAGGAAGGAAATTTTACCACTAGGAGAATTCGATAGAATGTCTGCATATAGATCTCGAATAAACTCTTAGGACAGTGCTTCGTGTATGATTTTTTCTTAGATCGATAAATCTAACTCATTGTTATTTTTATTTTTATGAATCAAAAGAGATACATGTCTGCACTCTAGGGGAGGGGATATAGACTTCATTTTCCAGAGGTGACGCCATACTGCATGATATATAGCACTCGCATTTAAAGATTTTGCACTTCGTCTTCTGAATACCTCTACAGAGATTTAGTGGAAAACAGTCAGTTCTGTTACAAGTCCAAATCAGTCTATCGTTGCCATCCCCTTCTGGAAGGTCAATATTACAAATAGCTTTTGCTTCCATAGGAGAAAACATGGAATTGATGAGGTTGGTTTTCCATTGCCTTGATTGCACATTCATTAGATCACGTACAAGTAAGGGCCCAGATTGTAGGTTATAAATGCTAGCTAGCTAGTAATCCGAATCCACGGCCAGGATGGGATCCATGGATCATCAAGGATATTTAACCAAGGGAATTAAACCAAGGAAAGCAATCCCTAATAAATAATGAGGATTACATGAGGAATATTGCCAATGGAAAAAGATCCCTAGCTGGTTTTAAGTTTTAGGCTAAATTTCAACTTGACACCCTCAAATATCCACGTTTTGCAGATTGATATTCTAAACTTTTAAAATAGTCAACATAGTACACTGAAAAATAAAATTTTAAAAATACCACCCGGCCCTCTCTCTTCCCTAGCGCCACACCCCCTCTCCCGCCCGCCCGCCCGCCCGCCCCCTCCTCCAGTCGTCTCCTGCCGCCTTGCCCCTGTGCGCGCCGCCCCCCGCGCGGCCGTTGTTGTGCTCGCGACCGTTGCTGTCGCGGCCGTTTTCCGCTGCTGGGGGTCGTCGGAGAGAGTTGGAGGGGGGGGGTGGGGGAGGGGGGAGAGAATTGAGGGGGCAGAAATATTTTTAAGTTTTTTTTTTAGGATATAAAGTTGAAAATATTTAATAGTTGATAGTATAAAGTTGACTATTTTGAAAGTTTAGAATATCAAGTTGTCAAATATAGATAGTTGGGAGTATCAAGTTGAAATTTAGTCTAAGTTTTAACCAAACTTTTGCAGAAAAACATTACCCAACAAATAAATTAGTACTACCAAAGAGATTATTGGTTTTTTTTTATTGTCCGACCTAAACTTGTAAACTTTTATGTTGTATCATAGTCTTTTTTAAGTCCATTATTCTTACTTTCATCATTTACTAAATGGAATGAATAATACGCTTCTATTTCGACTTGAATCCAGACAAATGAGATGGATACCTCCCATCTCAGTCACTTAGATTATAGAGGTGATTGAACCAAAGGGACTATTGCTGAATGCGATGGAAGTACACTTATTATATGTGATCTTGTGCAGATTTTAATAATTTTTCGTTAATAGAAACTATTAATGGAAGAGCGTATTCCATGGACAATAATCGTCCGCTAAGTATCCCGTAATTTTTTCTCTTTTTAATTTGTTTTCGGGACTATTTTAATTAATGTGAAATGAACTCCTTTGTTTTGAAAAGAAAAAAGAGAGACTATATTATAATAGCAATCAATTATCAATAATTCTATCAATAGAATTTGCTATATAACTTAGATATAATGAGCCAACAAGGGGTGAATGTATGGAACTTTTAGTTGTTATTAAATAAGAGATGGTGGTCGAGAATAAGCATCCACTTGAAGAAGTTTGAACCTTTATTAGTTGATAATATTTTAATCGATATATACTCTAAGTAACATACTTAGGGAAAATGATAAATTTAATTAAAAGTATAAAGTTAAATGGACGGGAGACACTGCCGGGATGACTATATGGGGGCACCTTCATTTGTTAATTTCCAATTGCAAAATAATATGTTTAGATTGGTAATGTGTAATTTGAGCTTATGCTTTTGGGGGATATTAAGGAATTATTTTAAGTGAAAATATTTATGAACTAACATAAAATAAATTTTAGAAATAGTAAGATAATGATGGAGAGAATTGATTTTTTTTATTATTCGTTTCACTGTTGTCATTATATTTTACTAGTAACGTACATGTGTATTTCACGTGCATAATTTAAAAAAAAAATTAATATGAATTTATTATAAATACTTTCGGTCCTCGAAATTGAATTCAAACAACGAAAAAATACTTCACACTTTAACCACTTAAGTTGAATTATAAAGTTACAAATAAGTCATATTAAGTAGTTAAATAATTAGTTATTGTTTAAAAATAATTGATAGAATATTTTTAAATGGTTTAGACGGTTCAATTTAAAAATATTTCAAAACAATCTTATATCAGTAGAAATCGACTATATAAATTAAAATTGTTTATAGATTACATTCTAAAAGGTTGGTTACATAATTTATTTGGTCATAGTGGCTAGAATAACCATCTAGAAGGTTTCAAGGAGTCTCAGTAAAGATTGGTTCTTTAATAACAAACACGTGTCCTAGCATAGATCCCAAAAATTATACTACATAAATTCACTTAATTTCAACTTGTGGAAGTTATTTAAAAAAATATATGCTTTATTTTTAATTAATCTATTTGAAGACTTAGGGTGGAAAGAACTCTAATTTGAGAACTCTCAAGTAAAAATTAAAATCTTCCTTTGAAAGGAATTGAGAGGGACAAGAAGCTACGTGGTTCTAGTTCCGCCCACTTTCGGGGACCATTTTATATACTTTCCATCAATCATCTATATACCAAAGTGACATTTTTCTTTGTAAGCTACCATAAATATTTATTCTTGGACTTTAAAGTATAATGTCTTAAACAAGGACATTAAACAATGCTGAACCAAATTTGGAGGAAAGTGGGGTCAAATTTCGTGACGATATCAATTATTTACATTTTGTTATATTTGTTATCAGGGGGATGGTCCAACTGTTAACATTGATGTGAATTACTAGTACCGGTCCTGACTATATATATATATATATATATATATATATATATATATATATATAATATATTACTTTTATTATTTATTAATGAAAGAAATAATCCGTTTTTTCGTGCATTCGAATTCCGAACCATCCAGTCAGGAACGATATGTCTCCACTAGCTGACACACACACACACACACACACACACACACACACACACATATATATATATATATATATATATATATATATATTACTTTCATTATTTATTAATGAAAGAAATAATCCGTTTTTTCGTGCATTCGAACTCCGAACCATCCAGTCAGGAACGTTATGTCTCCACTAGCTGACAACTAGAGTCATGAGACTTTAAGTGTATATATATATATATATATATATATATATATATATATTTTGGAAAATGTGAAAACTTTATTCAAACTTGGTAAATAATACAACAATCTGTCACTACAAAAATACTGTTAAATAGTGACGGATCTAAGCGATGGAAAGTAATCCGTCGATGAGTCAGCGACGGACTTTCGACGAAATTACGACTAATTTATTAATCTAAACAAATTATATTATTTTTCGTCAATAGTTCGTCGCTAATCTGTCGCTGTTATCTTAGCGACGGAATAACGACGTAAATATCCGTCGCTGCGAAGACATAAAATTCCAGAGCGCGTTTTATTTCCCCCATTCTCAATCTCTCACTCTCTCCCAGACCCAGACCCCGGCCTCCGTCTCTCCGACCCCGGCCCCCTCTCTAGCGACCCCGGCCCCCTCCTCCTTGACCCCCCTATCCAGCGACCCCCAAAACCCCCTCCCCCTCTCCTCCTCCTCCTTCTTCTCCGGCGTTCGATCCCCAAGCCATCCTCCTCCACCCCGACCCCCTCCCCTCTCCGGCGACCTCCCCCTCTCCGGCAGCCCCTCCCCCTCACTCGCCCTCTCCTCCTCCTCCTCCTCCTCCATCGACCCCCGATCCCCTCTCCTTCTCCTACTCCCCCGGCGTCCGACCCCCAAGCCCTCCTCCTCCACCTCCGACCTCCTCCTCCTCCGTCAGATCGCCTTCTCCTCCGTCTAAGGTACCCCTAACCCTCATTTTGATTTAGTTAATTATTGTATTTGGATTGTAGGGGTCTGGACACACGTACAGATACGATACGCTGGACACAGACACGAAGAGAAAATGAATGGTTTGGTATTTTTTATACGCTAGACATGGACACGATATGTTGGACATAGACACGATACGCTGGTAAACCTTAACTCTAACGGGTTATCTTTGAAAAAAAAATTAAAGTAAAAATATTTAGAATATAGCATTTGAGAATAGGTAGAAGAGGAATTTATTCAGAAATTAAAACAAATTTCAAGTAATAAAAATGCATCTAGTCCTATATCCAATTTTTTTGTATCGAAAACAAATAACTACTAGTAAATTATTAACATTTTATAAAATACTAGGAAGCGGTTCTAGGGGTATCAATATATAGTGTGTAGTTACTTTATCGAAATAGTGTGAATAATAATTAGTTATTACAATTAAGTACTAAGTTAGAATATTCTTATTCTTTAAGTTTTTGATACTTGTATTTAACCTATATTGTTTGAATATATAGGGTATGTACATACATAATTGGTTTGAACAATGAGTCGTTATTTAGTTGACCAATCGTGGATGTACAATCGACGACATGAGAGTATGATTGGTTTGACAGATGATTTCATGACGGACGTTGAAATTTTTTTTAAATACGCCAGTAGTCAACCTTATTTCATGGATGGAAGGCTCATCAAGTGTCCTAGTGTCAAATGTCACAATATACCATTCAAAGGGGTGGATCTCGTGAGGGAGCATCTCTACAAGAAGGTTTCGTACCGAACTACAAGGAGTGGATGGCTCAAGGAGAACCATTATTTTCATAATATCATCATTCCTTCTTCAATACGAAGTTAGAAGAGTCCACTTTCAGAGGTAACTTTGAATATCGACGGTGAAACCTAGCGCGTGAGTTGGTATTTGATCCGGCCGGTCCAAGTTTTGATCCGTAGGATCCTAATCCTGATACAAATAAATTTTATGATATGTTCAAGAATGCCGATACTCTGTTATACCCTGGTTGTGATTCTCATTTTGTCATATCGATGGTTATGCGACTGTTGAACCTAAAATCTGATTTTAACTTGCTGCTGGAATGCTACAACCGGATAATTTAATTTGTTAGAGAGTTGTTGCCAAAATGATCTAATGAGTTGCCTAAAAACTTCTACAAGTCGAAGATGATGATACGAAAACTCAGATTAGGATACGAAAAGATAGATTATTGTTAAAATGGTTGCATGTTGTACTACAAGGAGAACAATGATAAAGATAGATATATTTTCTGTCATGCGGACCGGTACAAGCCAATTCGGGGCAAAGAAAAGTCAACTGTCCGAGCAAGGTTGCGTCCCTACAAGTACATGCAGGTTTTGCCGATCACAAAGAGACTGCAGAGGACGTATATATCCGCAAATACAACACAACACATGACATGACATAGCAAGAAACGAAAGATGGATGAAGAAGAATTATCCCATCCTTCCGATGGAGAGGTATGGGCGCATTTTAATTTGTGTCATCCTGAATTTGCTGCGGAGCCTAGGAATATCCGGTTGGATTTATGTTCTGATGGATTCACTCCTTTCGGACAGTCGGGATCTCAGTACTCTTGTAGGCCAATAATTTTGACTCCTTATAATCTTCCACCGTGGATGTGTATGAAGACTTCTTACATGTTCTTGACAATTATTATACCCGGTCTAAAAAATCCAAAAAAGAACATCGATATCTACTTGCAGCCATTGGTGGATAAGTTAAAACAATTATGACAATTTGATGTCCGGACATATGATATATCGAAGGAGCAGAACTTTCAGATGAGAGCGTCTCTCATGTGGACCATCAACGATTTTCCAGCAAATGGGATATTATCGGGGTGGAGTACTCATGGTACTTTGTATTATCCAATATGTATCAAAAAGAGTAAGGCATTCCATCTCCAAAATAGAGAAAAAGTATTTTTTTTACTATCACCGTCAGTTTCTTTCTGCGTCGCATCCGTTGAGAAGGAACAGAGATGCCTTTAGAGTTGGTAAACATGAACTACCTCCTCCCTCGTTGAGATTGACATGAGATAAAATTTGGAAAGAGATAGATGGATTGCCGACTGTGATAGAAGATCTGATATCGGACGATCACTTTGAAGGGTTTAGACGTAGGCATAATTGAAAGAAGCAGAGTATCTTTTGGGACTTACCTTATTGGAAGAACAATCTCATAAGGCACAATCTTGATGTCACTTATATCGAAAAGAATATATTCGACAATATCTTTAATATGATGATGGATATCAAGAGAAAAATGAAAGACAATGTCAAAGTAAGAAATGACTTGGAAATTATTTATATGCGTTCAAATTTGCACCTAAAACAAAGTGGCAACAAATTGGGTCAAGCTTGCAGCGCCATTTATATTGTGTAGGGAGGATAAATTGATAATATGCAACTGTATTTCAAAGTTGAGATTTTTTGACGACTACGTGTCAAATTTGGTAAGATATATTGATCTCAACGAACGCAAGCTGACAGGGATGAAGAGTCATGATTGACATGTTTATGGAGAGGTTACTACATATTGCTCTGAGAGAGATGTTGCCTCTTCAAGTATTGACTTCGTTGGCCGAATTATCTATATTCTTTAGAGATTTGTGTTCAAGCAAGTTGATGGTACAACATATAATAGAACTTGAGAAGAAGATTGTATTGATATTGTGTAAGTTAGAAATGGTGCTTCCCCCTAATTTTTTTATAGTATGGAGCATTTGTCGATTCATCTTGCATACGAAGCACGCATTGGTGCTCCCGTCCATTATCGATGTATATATCAATTTGAGAGGTATAAATTCTTTATACTAATAATTTCATTATTCAAATAATTCTAAGATTCAATATATTATCTATAGGTATCTACATCACTTGAAGAAGAAGGTTGGCAATAAGGCTTATGTAGAAGCTTCGATATGCGAAGCATATATCATTGAGGAGGTTTCAAACTTCTTCTCCCTCTAATTTGATACTCATGTCAGAAATTTTTTTAATAGACCCCCAAGGAATGATGACAGTAGGGTTAATGTCTCGAATAGTGTAATCCACACTATCTTCAATATGGGAGGGAAGCCTACAAGTGCTACTAAAGTACGTTGGTTGGAAGACGATGAGTTTAAAGCCGCTCATTTGTATATATTGTTAAATAGTGGTATAAAAGAGATGCAAGATATTAAGAAGTGACACATCTTTCTTAGATATTTTAATTTTGTATATACTTAGAAAAGAATTACTCTAACTGTTCTCCTTATTATCATAGTACTTTTAGAGCTGAGGTGAAAATGGAGAGACCTAATATTACTGAAGGTGATCTTGCTAAAGAGGTTGATAGAAAATTTCCATCGTGGTTCCATAATTATGTACGGATCCTAAACATTAAGCATTCTAAATTTAGCATTCAGACCAATCTTTGTCTAATGTCTATATGATACGTGATATTTTATATTTTTGGTCCTGGTACGAACTTACAAAATGAACAACTTCGAGCATTAGCTATCGGACCAAGCAAGAGGGCAAAGTGTTGGGATAGATACACCATAAATGGCTTCAAATTTAGAACCACTGATAAGTCTATTAATCAATCATTTTTCGATGAAGATGCTAATTATACAAAGAATTTTGGAGTATGTGTGAGGGGTTCAGTCTACGATGTCGATCCAGAATTCGACTATTACGATTTACTAAGAGATATCGTGGAGTTGGATTACTCTTAGGAGACAAAAATTGTGCTGTTTAAATATAATTGGTTCGACACAACACCCAAGCAAGGATAAAAAATTGACAAACAGTTTGTGTTTGTTGATATAAAATATGGAAAAAGATATATAGATTTTAAACTATTTGTGTTGGCTAGTCAAACGGTTCAAGTGTATTATACGAGCTATCCTAGTCGACGATGCAATAATAAAGATTGGTGGACTGTATGCAAAACTAAAGCTAGAAACATATATAATATTGGAGATCTAGCATACCAAGAGGATGAGGTGGGCATGCCTCAACTTACATATATGAGTTCGTCCGGTGTTGATGGTATGGGGGGTGACGTTACCGTAAAGGATGATAAAGTTGACGAAGAGATTAAGATAGAAGATTTACCTCATATAGAGAAATCTGATATGGAGGTATCGAGCGAGGAACAAGAATTGGAAGATGAAGGTAATAGTGATAGTAGAAGTAAAAATAAAAATGAAGAAGTAGAAGATGAAGACAATTCAAAAATAATTCAGAAGACAATGACGATTCGGAAGATGAAAAAGATTAGTACGTACATACATATACATTAGCTTAGATATTTATTTAATTATTTTACGACACATTATTATTTATTTCATCATCATACTAGTATTTACTTATTTCACCACACCATTACTTTATGATTATCTGTTTGATGACACAATTTTTATTTAGTGTAGATTTACCTATAGTAGGGCGGGATGAGGATGAGGACAGAGACAAGTTCAGAGAGGATCATCTTCGCAGCATCCTCCATCTACTACGCCTTCTACCCCAGATTCTCGCACACGACCTGAGGACGAATTCGTAGATGCGGTGGATGTTTTATCCCCGACATATACTCGTTCTTCAGTAGGAGGAGCTACTCCATGTCCCAGATTGCCATCAGCTGTTACCCCTTCTTCTACTTCAGCCAGTACCGGTACTACTCACCGGCTACTCCATTAGTTGCTTCCACATGAGCAAATCAATTTTCAGGCCTTCTTATGGACAACGGAATATATGTCCGTCGTCCAGGATTTGCAGACCCCCTACTCTACCAGAGCGGCCATCCAATATCTGTCGTCCCGAGCTATGGACCGATGGAGCGACGTAAGCATTTATTTGTCAATTCACACATTTATTTTATAATTTTTATTCTAATTGTATATTGTCTACTTATTTTATATTCTTCCCGATGAAGGCTGGTAATGATCTGGGGGAGGTCATGTGGGGCTACTTTGATGACCCTTATATTAACTTCAGTGACATCCCGCTCGATCGACGATTCACTTGGCTGGAGAAGCTTAGGGTATGTATATAAATTTTATTTATAATAATATATAGTTTTTTTTATTACAATGATAAAAAATATATTTTTAATTTGTAGAGGTTGTACTGTTGGCCGGATCATAGAGATAGTAATATTCGAAAGTGCTACAAGACCGTCGCTAGCAAGAGGTTGAGAGATATGATCAATAACCAGAAGGCGCTGGCG
Organism: Iris macrosiphon; assembly: GCA_036927795.1. Taxonomy (NCBI): domain Eukaryota; kingdom Viridiplantae; phylum Streptophyta; class Magnoliopsida; order Asparagales; family Iridaceae; genus Iris; species Iris macrosiphon. The sequence goes on from JAYESA010000011.1 coordinate 24,732,838, forward strand.
TCACTTGGACCGGATTACTGCAAGGAGTGGCTGAAGACGGAGTACTGAGAGAAGATGAAGAAGAAGATGGGCACCCCAGCCTACAAGGCCAAGTACGAGAAGGTGAAGGCTGCCCGTGCTAAGGATGGTCTCCATATTGGTGGATCCATTCCGACCGTTGAGCATTTTCGACGGATGGTTAGTATTAAAATTTTTCGCTAGATCAATTTTTTTTTGTAATTCTAATTTTTTTTGCTTATTTATTAATTGTTTAATTTTTACAGTGCGATGAGGTCGTCAGAGCTGGGGAAGACCCCAAGACCGTCGACTTCCCATCAATCTTCCAGCGAACCCCAAAAGAAAGAAGGATGAGAAGCTCGTACATGAGCGGGCCGCCAAAGCATATGTAAGTTATCTTTATAAAATTTTGTCAATTTAATTAGATTATTTTTATAATTTAATTAGATTCTAGGTTTCTAGGTCATAGGAATGGTCCGATACCGATTCTGATACTTTGAACCTTGGTTAATATCCTATTTTAAGATATCATGAAAATCAAATATAGAAAATATAACTCAAATTATATCCATATCCTATAATATCTAGTATCTAATATGATACTCTAAACAAAATCAAATATAGCACATATAACTCTAAAATTCTTAACTCTAAACCTATTTATATAAATAAATATAGGAGACGTATGAGGCGTTAGAGGGGGGTGCTGAGTGTAGTACGCCGACTGAGAGAAATGATATGTAGGTACAAGCTGCCGGGAGACGAAAATGCGGCCCCATGCACGGTACCAGATCGTTGGCATCGATGCATTTGGTTCTTTCCAGAGCTTCTTTGACGGCTACTCCAACTCCATCAGTGCTCGGCTCCGGTGCAATGTCTCTGGAGCAGCTCAAGACGACTGTGCATGAGCTACATGGAATGGTCCGATAGTTGATAGACACTCGTAATGCTGAACACCAGCTCCTCCGACGACTACTACAACGGCTCCTCTGACGGCTACTCCGACGACTCCAGCTCCTCCGACGGCATCGATGGATCCTCCAGCTCCTTCGACGGCTCCTGCCACTGCTCCATCTAACATTGCTCCTGATAATCTCCAGGATATCTTCGCTATGGTTGTGGCGCAGTACATGGCTAGCCGACAGCCGCCGTCGCCTCCGTCTACACCGTCAACTTGATGAATTTTTTGTGTTTGTGGGTTTTTTTTAGTTGGTTGTATTTTTTTAACTTGATTGTATTTATTTGACTTTGTGGGATTGTATAACAGTTATTTATAGATGTTTGGATTACTCTACTTTATTATTTTGACGTGTATATAACATTTGTACATGTTTGTGTGGGTTTTATTAGTTTTTGTGGAATTTACTTGTGTGAAATTTATTTTTACGAAAATTGGTGAATGTATAACATGTATATGCTCAGCAGAAATTAATTTCTAGAAAAAATATTACCTTTAGCGACGGCCAGACGACGTAATAGCGACGAAAAATCTGAAAAATCTCATGTTAGCGACGGATTTTCGACGAATTTTTGACGAAAAATCTGAAAAATCTCAAGCTAGCGACTATCCAGCGACAAAAATTTTCATCGCTAATACGTCTGATACACACAAAATGTGGCAAATATGTATGAGAATCCGACGCTAAAATCCGTCGCTAATCCATCACTGAGAGTGGCGGATTAGCGACGAACTCTGTGAACTCTGAATGTGCAAAATCTTCTAAAAATTTTGGCTCACAAAATCCGTCTCTAATCCATCGGTAAGTTGTCAAAAAGTTTAGCGATGTAACTTATACGTCGCTGATCCGTCGCTGATCCATCATTGATTTTATGTCGCTCAATCTATCGCTAATCCGTCGATATAGCGATGGATTAGCGACGTAATTTTCGTAGCGACAATTATTCTGACGGAACATTTTCGTCGCAAATCCATTGTAAATGCAAATAGCGACGAAAAAATATATTTTAGCGACGGATAATTCCGTCGCTAAAACAGTGTATTTTTGTAGTATATATATATATATATATATATATATATATATATATATATATATATAATTTAGTAAGATCAAAGAATAGCTTCCGTGTCCTTATTAATTTTAATGAACAATTTTAATAGTAACAACGGATATATTTGAAAAAAAAAATTACGGTAAAATCTAATTTTTTTCCCCCTTATATAATATACAGTATAGATGAGTTGGTAGTCTAGGATAGAAGAAACATCCGCTTAAAGTTTTCCTAACCTTTGTTGTGTGTTATAAAAAGGATTATTTAGTTGTAGGTATGATGTAAATTTTGCTTTAGACTTTATATGTTTAGGTCTTTATATTCTCTAGAAGATTTTAGATTCGTTTCTGAAGGTTGACCTGGACTGAGCATTGGATTTCGTTTGAATTTTATGGAAATAAACTTTTTTTTAAATATTATACCAGATCTTAAAATTTAGTTAATTCTTATAATAATCTATACAGAGCTTAGTGATAATCACCATATATTGCTATAGTACGTATTAATTAGTAACAAACGTTTTTAGAGTTTATATTAAGAAAATAATCAATAATTAACAGTATAAACTTGTATGAATGGGAGACTGCCGGCCTATGTGAGGAAAATTTTCCGTTTCTTGTTATAGGAAATAAATACAAATGTGTAAAGTATAATTTGAACCCATGGACGTAGATGACACCAATGAATATTTTACATGCAAGTGTCCATCAAGTAACGAACACACATGTGCTCTATTTTATCTCCAAATATATTGTAAATAAGTTAAATTAATCCTATTTTACACGAATGTATTTCTTAGAAAAAAAAGCTTTTGCAAGGAGCATAAAATATCTAATATATTTATCAAATGATTGAGATTGTTTAGTTTATCAACAAAATCTACTATGAATTTTCTTAAAAGGATATCGCCTAAACATGCAAAAGTAAACAAAATAAAACAAGACAAATGTGTGGATGGTGGTGAATGAGCTTTGGAAAAATAAACAAAATACATGCAAAAGTAAACAAAATAAAATCTACATAACATAATATCGTCAATGACAATTAACTATGGTTTTGTGATTGTATATTTGTAGTTATGCTTTTGAAAGTTATGTATATATCTCGTTCGAGCTAGATTAATGTGTGGATGGTGGTGAATGAGCTTTGAAAATATAAATAAATGGGAATTAAAAAAAAAAGTGAGAATTTGAGAAAGAACAAAATTATTTGATTCAAATTAATGTACATACTGTTGGTGTTTTCCACTTAGTTTTGGGACTTTTAGTTCTATATTGAAAAATCACCAATGTGTATATCTCAATATATAGCTATGCTTAGTATAGGTATATGCACATTGGGTGGTGGCCCAAGTGGGTTGACTTTCCTAGAGTGATTAAGTGTGAACTTCATTATGACAATCTTTGTTTTGTCACCACCTTTGAAAAGTTTTTCTTATGAGCTAAGTCCTGAAGGGACTTAGCGACTCGGACTCGGGCACGAGATCAATGGCGCAAAGTGGCACTTTATTGACGTACTTTGCACTTAGCATGATGCTTGTGCGTTCCTTTATGCGTCGTCACATGGCGCTCGTGCGCTCCTTTATGCGTAAGTTGCTAGCTCGGGCTCGTGCTTCGTGGCTCATGCGTCCAGGCGTTATGCGGCCAGGAGATATGAGGCCAGGGTCTTTGTGGCCAGGCGCTATGCGGCCTGGGGCTATGCGGCCTGACACTATGCGGCCAGATTTGGATGAGCGAGGCGCATGTGGAGGTGACAAGGTCTACTTTTGGCGGCGCATGAGACGCATAATTTTTTGTGCCTTCCGGAATATGCGGTGCATGCAGCTGCTTTCTGCGTTTGGCGGCGCTGTCTGCCTCGTGTAGTACAACGTGTCAAGCGACGGAGATGGCACATGCGGCACGGGCGGCGCATGCGACTCTAACACCCAGATTTTGGGAGATCTGGTCGGTAAGTGCATATGCGGCATGGAGTTTTCTCAGGCCGCATATGTGTTGTTTTCCTCTTTATATAGAGTACCTCCTCTTTTATTTGAGGGGAGAGAAAATATATGAAAAAAATCGAAAACACCAGATCATATGCGGCCCAGAGTGTCTCCCTCTCATATGGTATTTTTTGAGTGGTTTTCGAATTTGACATTGAGTGTTTCAGAAGTTCATTTGTGAACTTGCTGGTTCCTGGGGGCAGATCGTCTGTACGACGAATCTTGCTTTGAGCAACGGTGGTTTTGACCACCCCAGCAAGGAGTTTTTCTTCAATATTTTCTTTGCTTCATTCTTTCTCATTGTAGCGTCTGCGAATGCAAAGAGAAGAACATTTTACTTGTTGCTTGTTATAATCTTTATTTTTCTCGAAGTTAGTTTGTGACATGTTCTTGGTTCATGCTTCGTTCTCTCTCGAGAAATATCAGAAGATGAACTCTTATGTGAATCTTTGATCTCGACGACAACTTGGGTTTCAGTAGAGAGCGGACCTTCGGGTCTCGTTAGCAGCTCTTCTCTGGCCCGTGTTCTACCATCTTTAATCCGTCTTGGGACTAACAATCTCAAAGTAAGATCCGAAAAAAGATGTAGAACATCGGATCAAATCTTCTCGGCATTAAGTTTTCACAAACTTGAGGATATTGACGGGATACACTTCGAACATTTAGATGAGGGAATGAGTCATTTGTCAAATGTTAAAAGTGAGTTGTCGGAACCTACCATTTCCCAGGATGGAGGAGTTGGCATTTGAAGGACGCGCATTCAAGTTGGAAGGAAGATTATAAGATGACCAAGGATGGCAGAGTTTGCGCATGACAAGACTTAGCTCAAGACTGTTCTTGGCGGTTGGCAAGATCTGGCCGCATGGCAGTTTTTTACCGCATGAAGACTCTTGTCGCATGGAATACTCTTGTCGCATGAAGACTCTGGCCGCATGGAAGCGCATTGAAGGTCTTGACGCATGAAAGAGCTGGCCACATAGTGGCTTATGCGCATGGACATCTCTACGCATGGCAAGACTAGCACATGGTGGACTTTACGCATGAAAGTTACTGCTCTGGACAGGACTTGACGCATGGCTGGAATTGGAGCTCGAGAGCAGAACCAGTTTAAACCAATATAGCAAGGTATAGCTAAAATTGGTTCCTTTGATTACTTAACTTGGTTGCTATAATTGTGCAGGTTGAGTCATCAATCGTGGTTGCTGACTGGTGGGTAGACACTGGTGCATCTGGCCATGCATGCTCTAAAAAAGAGCAGTTCACCAAGAAAGAGCACTATCTTATAAGAATGTCTTTATGTCGAACAAGGGTCAAGCAGAAGATCTAGGGATCAGGATTATAATTCTGGAATTTTGGCTTGAGGAAGAGATTACTCTAATTGAGTTATGATGCATATGACTAAGACATGGCTTTTTCAACAAAAATGTCTAGTTCAGGGATATCTCCATGATGTGGGGGTAAGGAGGTGGAGACTCGTGATGGTTATGTTCAGACATAGGTAGTCAGAAAACCGTTTAGACGAATGACTACAAGTACAGATCCTATGGAGCTGGTGCACTCAGATATTTGTGACTTCTATTCTCCACAAAGGGTCGGGATGAAGTTTATCACTTCTTTCTTTGACAATTTCTCGAAAAACGCGTTCGTATATATTCTTATATTCAAAGGCTGAAGTGTTCAAGAACCTCAGGGACGTCAAGTTTGGAGCTGAGCGTCATACCGGTCTATAATTTAATAGACTCAAAAGTTATCAATACGGAGGACATCGTTCTTTGGATTTACATCGTTCAGCTTAGAACATGAAATTGACTATGGAATATGCATCATTATTTGGATTCATATCATTCAGCTTAAAACATAAAATTGACTATAGAACATGCATTATTCTTTGGATTCACATAGTTTAGCTTAGAATATGGAATTGAATATGGAATAACATCTTCGTACTCTCCCAGTCTATTAAAGGTACAGATAGGAAGGACTCGCAGTTAACAGTAATGATGAGTTCTATATTGTTGTACTTATGGCCTTCTAGATAGTCTGTGGGATAATGTTGCACTTACGGTCATGTCCTTTGTATCATTCATCTTTTCCGATGTAACTCTGGTTCAAAGTCAGATTCACATGAATATCGTTTGATTGTAGAAGTTTTTTGGAGGACCGTTTTAGCCAAAGTTGTTGGCACTTCTGTATAAGAAGACATAGTCCAGGAATGAGTTATCTTTTAAGAGACAACATTTGAACCAGAACTCAAAGAGCAGTCAACTAGAAGAGTCAGGAGGTCAAAAGACCAAAGACGATCTTATCACCTATCATATGGATATCGTACCACTTACTAATGATGAGGCGATGAAGATCAGGGACTCGGTCTGCTGGGAGGAGGCAGTCCATGAAGAGATTGACCCTATAACAACACTTGGATGTGGATCAATCTATCTAGAGGAGCTAAACCTATAGAGGGATTAAGTGTGAACTTTATTATGACAATATTTGTTTTGTCACCACGTTTGGGAAGTTACCCTTAGGAGCTAAGCCTTGAAGGGGATTAGCGACTCAGACTCGGACTCAGACTTGGGCACGGGCTCAAGGGCACAAAGTGGTGCTTTATTGGCGCACTTTGTACTTAGCACGTCAGCATCGTCGCATGGCGCTCGTGCACTCCTTTATGCGTAATTTGCTAGCTTGGGGGCATGCTTCGTGGCTCTTGCGGTCTGGCGCCATGCGGCCAAAGCGTTATGCGTCCCGGCGCTATGCGGCCAAGGCACTATGGATCTAGGCGTTATGCGGCCAGGGGTTATGCAACCTGGCATTATGCGGCCAGGGGCTATGTGGCCAGGCGCTATATGTAACGCCCCGCTCTGCGCCGGCGTTATGTATCAAGGTGAGTGGGCAGAACTTCGTTCTCTGATTCTTGCACGCCTTAATAATAACCTGAGTTTTTGCTTGCAATATTTTCATAAGAGAATGATAGAACCTGCCTTGCATGCTAATAAGAGAACTCACCTAGCTGTCTTTGAAACGATAAGTCTGCTTAACGAGAATCCTGATCGCTGGCTTAGAGTGCATGAACATGTTCACTATCGTCTATGCTTCGAGAGAACCATACTGTGCCTGAATGTGTTCAAGTGATAAGTCGGATTGCCCCGCAAGAAAGAGTGTTTATAGATGGTTCGTCTCGTCTGCATACTAAGAGTTATTGATAGTGTTCCATGCATTCGCACGCGGTCGGACAATGGCTTTTGGTGCAGAGCTGAACTGCATGTGTCACGGCTGCTACAGAGATAGTGGAAAGCAACCATGAGTCACAGCTGCCATTAGCATCAGATAAAGAGTCATTGGTATGCTGTTCCCCCAGCTGCCGATCCTGAGATACTCGGGGACCGCCCTGCATATAGCTAAGTCATTGTGTTGGCTTGGATAGTGACTGCCCCTAAGAATGTGCATCGTGTGTCTAGCCTTGCATCAGACCCTCGAGTCGCACGAGACACGCTGCGCACACCCTGAAACATGAACGGTTTGCTTGCTTGCATATTCAATATGAAACTCTGTTTCCAAACATGTTTCTAAACAAGTAAATCGACTCTGCTAGAACTGCATAAAACGAACCTAGGTAAAACTAGAAAGATCACTAGTAATGTAATGTTTTATAACATGATTACTTAGTGCCTGTTTGAGTGAATGCTTGTTTCTGTTCAGTTGATTTATCTCACCAGTACTTGTATAAAGTGCTGACCCACCAACAGTTTACTTGTTCGCAGGTACTGGATCGTCCGAGGAAGCGATAGGCGTGCCATAGTCCCGAAGACCCGGAAATCCTGGTTTCGATTGTTGCCCCGAGAATGCTATCGTATAACGGGGCATAATGTATGGAACGAACGTGTGCCTTTGCTAAAGGAAACCCAAGTTGCCTCGATTGTCCCGAACACTCAGTTGGCTAATGCATTGCATTGCAACAAGTCCCTTTCCGCTGCTTACTCGATAGATGCGATGATAGCCAACTATAAACTTAAACGATTGGCCTTGCACGGGCGCAACCCCAGGCCCGTGCGGCATCACGTCCCCCGAAAGCTCGAACGGGCCATTCGCTTGGCTCCCTTCCTCCCTCGCACCCGCGGGACGGGCGCGGTGATTCGCGTCCGGCGCGCCGAGGCACGGTGATTCGTGTCCGGTTCGTTGAATCCCGGCAGCACGGGGCGGGGCAGGGCGGAGCGGCGGCCCGGGCGGGGCCGGGGCGTGACAGAATGGTATCAGAACGGAATCGATTCTCTGGCCCAAACCGTTGCTATGACTCTGAGATATTATCGATATGGTTTTGCAAAGAGCGTTCCATACAATAAGTCCATAGATATTCTCAAAGTACAAAATGTTTCCTGAACTTGAATTGCTTGATTGTTTCGATTGAGTACGGCGAGGGACGGCACTATCGCTACTCGGGATATCGAGAAGTTTATCCTTGAAGTTTCGAGGACGAAACTTTTTGTTGGTTGGTAAGTATGTAACGCCCCGCTCTGCGCCGGCGTTATGTATCAAGGTGAGTGGGCAGAACTTCGTTCTCTGATTCTTGCACGCCTTAATAATAACCTGAGTTTTTGCTTGCAATGTTTTCATAAGAGAATGATAGAACCTGCCTTGCATGCTAATAAGAGAACTCACCTAGCTATCTTTGAAACGATAAGTCTGCTTAACGAGAATCCTGATCGCTGGCTTAGAGTGCATGAACATGTTCACTATCGTCTATGCTTCGAGAGAACCATACTGTGCCTGAATGTGTTCAAGTGATAAGTCGGATTGCCCCGCAAGAAAGAGTGTTTATAGATGGTTCGTCTCGTCTGCATACTAAGAGTTATTGATAGTGTTCCATGCATTCGCACGCGGTCGGACAATGGCTTTTGGTGCAGAGCTGAACTGCATGTGTCACGGCTGCTACAGAGATAGTGGAAAGCAACCATGAGTCACAGCTGCCATTAGCATCAGATAAAGAGTCATTGGTATGCTGTTCCCCCAGCTGCCGATCCTGAGATACTCGGGGACCGCCCTGCATATAGCTAAGTCATTGTGTTGGCTTGGATAGTGACTGCCCCTAAGAATGTGCATCGTGTGTCTAGCCTTGCATCAGACCCTCGAGTCGCACGAGACACGCTGCGCACACCCTGAAACATGAACGGTTTGCTTGCTTGCATATTCAATATGAAACTCTGTTTCCAAACATGTTTCTAAACAAGTAAATCGACTCTGCTAGAACTGCATGAAACGAACCTAGGTAAAACTAGAAAGATCACTAGTAATGTAATATTTTATAACATGATTACTTAGTGCCTGTTTGAGTGAATGCTTGTTTCTGTTCAGTTGATTTATCTCACCAGTACTTGTATAAAGTGCTGACCCACCAACAGTTTACTTGTTCGCAGGTACTGGATCGTCCGAGGAAGCGATAGGCGTGCCACAGTCCCGAAGACCCGGAAATCCTGGTTTCGATTGTTGCCCCGAGAATGCTATCGTATAACGGGGCATAATGTATGGAACGAACGTGTGCCTTTGCTAAAGGAAACCCAAGTTGCCTCGATTGTCCCGAACACTCAGTTGGCTAATGCATTGCATTGCAACAAGTCCCTTTCCGCTGCTTACTCGATAGATGCGATGATAGCCAACTATAAACTTAAACGATTGGCCTTGCACGGGCGCAACCCCAGGCCCGTGCGGCATCACGTCCCCCGAAAGCTCGAACGGGCCATTCGCTTGGCTCCCTTCCTCCCTCGCACCCGCGGGACGGGCGCGGTGATTCGCGTCCGGCGCGCCGAGGCACGGTGATTCGTGTCCGGTTCGTTGAATCCCGGCTGCACGGGGCGGGGCAGGGCGGAGCGGCGGCCCGGGCGGGGCCGGGGCGTGACACTATACGGCCAGGTTCTTTTTGTCCAGGCGTTATGAGGCCTGGGGCTATGCGTCCTAAAGCTATGCGGCTAGGTTTGGATGAGCAAGGCGCATGTGGAGGGGATCGAGTCTGCTTTTGGCGACACATAGTTTTCTGTGCCTTCCGGAATATGCGGCATGAGCGGCTGCTTTCTGCGTTTGGCGGCGCTGTCTGTCTCATGCAGTACAACTTGTCAGGCGACGGAGACGGCGCATGCGACCCTGACACCCAAATTTTGGGGGATCTGGTCGGTTTGCACATATGCGGCATGGAGTTTCCTCAGGCCGCATTGATGTTGTTTTCCTCTTTATATAGAGGACCTCTTTCATTTGAGGGGAGAAAAAATATATAGAAAAAATGAGAACACCAGATCATATGCGGCCCAGAGTGTCTCCCTCCCGCATGGTGTTTTTCGAGTGGTTTTCGAAGATGACAGTGAGTGTTCCAGAAGTTCATTTGTGAACTTGCTGGTTCCTGGGGGCAGATCGTCTGTTCGACGAATCTTGCTTTGAGCAACGGTGGTTTTGACCATCTCAGCAAGGAGCTTTTCTTCAGCATTTTTCTTTGCTTCGTTCTTTCTCATTGTAGCGTCTGCAAACGCAAAGAGAAGAACGTTTTTACTTTTTGCTTGTTGTAATCTTCATTTTTCTTGAAGTCAGTTTGTGACCTGATCTTGGTTCGTGCCTCGTTGGAATCGAAAAATATCAGAAGATGAACTCTTGTATGAATCTCTGATCTCGATGACAACTTGGGTTTCAGTAGAGAGCGGACATTCGAGTCTCGCTAGCAGCTCTGCTATGGCCTGCGTTCTAGCATCTTTGATCCGTCTTGGAACTAACACATACATATACAAAACAAAAAATAATGTTATTCATCCCTCCAAAGTGTCACTTTAAAACCATCTCTCCATATGTGGCAGCTGACATAATCGTTAATGTGACAGTTGGCATGACAAATTTTAAAATTAAAAAAATTTGGATGATTATTTTTTTGGATTAAAATTTATAATGTCAACTGTTATGCTAGATGATATATAATGCTAATATTTAACATGTTACGTCAGCTGTCACATAAAAAAATATAGTTTGTATGGACACTTAGGAGGGATAAATAACATTATTTAAAACACATATTCTTATCTAATATACCAACTAATCTAGAACAAGTATAAGTGCGGTCCAAATATTTGTATTAGTTCTAAAGTTTTTTTTTTTTTTTTTTGTAGAAAAGGATATATAAACCCTTTTATTTTATTTTTCCAAAAAAGTCAAATAGGTACTTGATCTGCCACTCGTTTATATTTAAATCAGCTCATGTTCGACAAGGATTAACTGATTCACATGAAAGGGAAATGTTTTGATCATTTGGGAGGCTACACCTACACATTAAAACTTTTTTCAATCACCTCAGCTAGCACGTTTTAAATTTTATTATTATTCTGTCATTATTAATCAATCTCAAATACTGTGATTTTTTTAATTAAGTATGCATGCAAGATATTAGTTTTTGTGACAACAAGAAGTTTAAGAATAGAAATGGGATGAAGGGCTTGGAGGTCAAAAATACATATAGTACAAAACTATTTGTTAATTATTTTAACATTTGTTTTGGATTAAAATAATAATAATGAAAACGGAAGACCTTATTAATTGTTTATAATATATAATTGTAAGATTTTACTAAAATATATATTCATAGAAAGGGTAAAAAAAGTAAAAGAGTACCAGGTGAACTTTTTTTTTGTATTAGAAGAGAAATTATGAGTGTATACTTCCTAATTTTTAAATTTTAAATTTTATTATTTTTAAATTGGCACTATGTAATTAATGAGATTAAGAAAGAATTTTTATTAATTTTTGCTAATTAAAAATATTATATTTATGAATAGATAGTTATGTATATTTAATTAATTACAAATATTACACAGAAAATATTTTTTTTTGTGTAGAATTATTATTAAAGTATTGTAGATTTTTTTGGAAATTATTTGGGGTTCAAACCTTTTTTACAAATTGCTATATATATATATATATATATATATATATATATATATATATATATATATATATATGGTAAATAATAATATTATTATTAATAAAACAAAACAAAATCCTAAACCTAAACCCATACCCGCACCCGAAACCAACCCGGACACGACCCTCTCAGCTACAGCCCCGACCCCTACTAAAGTAACCCCCCCAATCCCCTCCGTTCCTCTCCCCGAAATCCCCGACCCCTTCGATTCCTCACCCCGAAACTCCCATTCACTCCCTATATATACACCAACAGACCACTACCAGCCCTTCCCTGCATCCAAACGAACCCTCCACCACCACCGACCGTCGATGATCGCCGTCGACCGCTGCCGCGCGCCTCCATGAACAGCCGATTAGAATTCGCGAGCAACAGATCAAAACGAGGTACCCTTCTTCCCATCTCCTTTTCTTCCTGCACATAAACCAAACAGCGAACCGTCGAATCCTATGTGAAGATCACATGATCCCCATGAATCATGTTTAAATAGTTTAGTTTATCGTGTCCTGTGTTGATCGAAAATTGTGACACAAAACAGAAAAATAAATGACTTTGTTTTAGGAACATAAATTATTTCAGGTACGCGTGTTGGAGTCCCGTTTTCTCCAAAACGGCACACGATGCTAAAAATTCTACTTGAACAGACTTCTGGACAGCATAACCTAATTTTAATCCCTTTAAAGACCTTCTGTAAATTTGATTTATTCTGTGAATTATTTAATGCTGAAAACTGTCAAAAATTTGATTTCTAAAATACAAAATTTTTCGATACGGAGTGCGTTCCGCCAAACGAGGCGACTTCGTCGCATGAGGATTTTATCGAATAACGCATATCGTCAATACGGACATGTGAGATTTTATGGAACTTAATTTCGATGTGCGTGCACACCGGAATCAACACGTATCCGTCAAAAAATATCGTATCGACCTATTCCGATACCTTGTCATAACTTCGTATTTGCTAGTCATTTCGTAACGAAACTTGCGCCATCGGATTCGCAACGTTACGCTGGTCATGTGACCTATGTTTGGTTCAATTCTGAGAATGTTGACGAAATACCATTTTGCGGGCCCCATGGTTCCATTTGACGGACATTTTTGTCACCAGCTCACCAGAATTCAATTTCTGATACTCCGTTGAGTTCGTTCCATCATTTTGAACTTTGGGATACTAAGTTTCTTAAATTTGGAGAACTTTATCTCTGACATATTTTACGGTGCAAAGTGGGCCACATGTGGACCCCACTTTGACTCGAAACTGTCAATTCTATCCCTATGTCCAAATTGGACTTATGGATAGTCAATCCTAGATATTTCAAGTATTTTAAAAATATTGGTGATATTTGTTTCAGCATCCAGAGGCGTATTTGTAGATCCACTTTCCCCGGAGCAGTTGACGGAGTTCAGAATCCAGGCAAGTGTACCTTGCCAAACTTATAGTAGATCATGTTATATTATTTGCTTGTATTTTTTCTATATATATACACTTCTGTGATGCACCTATTCAACCTAAGATCGTGAGACATTGCTTAGCGTCCGAATAAGATTCGGGAGTCAACGCCGTACGTGAAGTTTTGTAACGTCACTTAGAAAGTTGATTCTAGGATCCTTTTTTTATGTGCTTGCTTTACCAAGTACGTCATAACGTAGGATACTTGAAACTATTTCATCTGACAGAATCTTTCTTGAGTTATTCATGGTGATTCTGTATAGGCTTGCATGATTCGTGACTTTTATATTATATAGATATCATTATAACTCGTTGTACAAGCTAGAGGTCATGATCTTGCGTGTTATTGACATAAGACGTCGTGGACATGAGATGTGAGGTTACATTGGGTGGGGAGAGACACACCATACTATAGGCTGATTATATATATATATATATATATATATATATATATATATATATATATATATATATATATATATATATATATATATATATATATATATACTACTGGAGGTACCTGATCTTTGGCACATATACTGGAATACGTGATATTACTTGCTGCTATGGGCTCCCCGACACAAAGCCTATAGTGGTTCCAGCCTGAGTACGAGTGATGTCCTCACGTGTATATCACTTAGATGGTTACAGTAGTTTACCCTTGAGTATGTGGCATTATACTGTTTTACTTTGGCATGCTGTTTCTTGTACCTTGTTATATCCCTTTGAGGACCTGGTCCCTTGCTAGTTTTACAGCATAGACCGTTGGGGAGCCAACCTGGAGTTGCTGTTGTGTGTTGCTTTGCCCTGCAGGCATTGGGCTAGGTACTTATATCATTTCTATCGAAGTTATGGTTATTTATTCATATTGTTTATTCATCTGCTGATGTAGCCTAGTTTTATAGACTCATATTCCTTTCTCGAGTCATTCGAGCTTGTGTGTTACTGGGCGGCCGACTTTAGCACATGCAGTTCATTCTTGATATTTTGTTCTTTTGTGGATTGTGACATAGATATTTCAGTCTTCTTAGATAGTTACCCTTATTATACAGCTTATACGTATTCGAGTCGGATCTGAGTCTGGTCGATTGTGTAGCTGGCATGTTACATATTCATAATCCTACATTTTATGGAACTGAGGCATTACAATGAGACTCATTTCTAAATATATACTTAGGCTTCGTTTGGTAGGAATGATGAAAAAATGGAAGGGCTTACAAAATAGCAGGATGTATTTTCCTTCCATAGGAAAATGGAAAATCATTTCTTTTCTTTGTGTTTGGTAGGAAGGATGAAAAAGAGAAGAGATATACTTTTTGATGAAAAAGTGGAAAGGAAAAAAATAAAAAATATATGTTCTACCAATTTTATTCTCAACTCGAAATATTTATTTACCATTGACTTCATTCATGAATAATTTTAAAATAATACAATTCATATGGGAGTATAATTGTTAATTGATATAAGCATTCATTTTTTCTTCCACTTTTTCTCTTATTTTTTGAAGGATTCAATTTCTTAAATTACGAGGAAAAAGCAATTCCTCCACTTTTTCTTTATTCTATTTTTTTTTCCATAACAAACAAGAAAAAATGTATAATTTTCTCCCCTTTTTTCTCCTCTATTTTTTTTTGTCTTCCAATTTTCTCTCCTAAGAGCTTAAATTGATGACTTATGTTTCTGAGAACTTATATTTCATACATATTTGATGAGCCCAAGAGCTTAAATTAAAATTGTAAATTACTTACACGTGTTCCATTAATAATAAATTTTGTATATATAATTTGAAGTCATGAGCACATGTAATAGCCGTATGTTAGTCATTATTACCACGGAGACTCCACCTGTTGTATATGAAATAAAAATTATAAGGCTAAGTTTAAACTTGAGCTCCTCAACTATTCAAGTTTTTTAATTTGATAGTCTATTAAAATTAGATTACTTGATACCATCACTAATAAATATTTTTAAGTTGGTATCATCTGTCAGTCATGGATTAAGATTTTTGTTAATTTTTTTTTTACTAAATTATCCTCCATCTCGCCCCCCCCCCCTCGACATTATACCCCCGTTCTCGTCCCACCCTCAACCCCCTCCCGCAGCCGACGTCGTCACAATTGCTATCGAGGAGAGAGAGAGAGAGAGAGTGAGAGAGAGAGAGGCATAATTAGACTTTGAGTACTGGATTAAGACCAAATTATGAAACTAATCATTTAATATTTTTTTGTTAGTATTGCTATTTTTAAAATTTAGACTATCAAGTTGAAAAACTTGAATAGTTAAGGATATCAAGTTGAAATTTAGCGTAAAAATATGAGTTATTTTGTATAAAGCTCCCGGATTAAGACCTAATTAGACTTTGAGTACTGGATTTGTCCGTTTTAGACTTTGGGTACTCAAACTTTTTTAGTGACATATTTTACTGACAAAATTGAACTTTCAGTGACAAAATGAGTGTTTTAACGACGAATATTCGTCACTAAAATGTGTCACTAAAAAGTTCGAGTATCCAAAGTCTGAAATTGACAAACCCAATGCCCAAAGTCTAATTAATCATAAAACTGATACCCATATACAAAATAACCCTAAAAATAAACATATTTTGTTTGGAAGTACTTCACATGAGATCAATTAACCCACTTGCACTATTTGCCACTGTCAAGGAATCAAGGTGTTAATGGGCCCGGCCCGGGCCAGCCCGCGGCCCGCACTGACCGAGTTCGGTCCGGGCCGGGTCGAACCCGAGGGAGAGAATGGGTCGGACCGGTCCAGCCCAGTAGATTTTTCTTGGTCCCAGCCCTGGCCCATAACCCGGTCTGTGGTGGACCCGGCCGAACCGGTCTATGTCCGGGTCGGCCCGGTTAATTTTTATATATATATAAATTGTAACAAACATAATACATATAATAATAACTATTAAACTATAAATAGAATTTAATAAGTTAACTTATTTTTTTATAAAATTATAAGTTATTTGTTAATTATAATATTTTTTCTATATATATATTTTAATTATAAGTTATTTGTTACAAAAAAAATGTTAATAATTTATATATATTTTCCTATAGTTTTTGTATACCTTTTTTTTAATTATAATGTTTTATATATTTTCTATATGAGTTATTAGTTATATGAATTAAAATAGAAAATTATTCTTTCGATAATTAAATTTTTTAAATGTAAACAACACTGACTAACAAAAACACTTAACTAATTTTTTTTTATTGAAGATAACTTTTATTATATATTATTTTTGTTATATAAGTCATGCAACCTATATTTGTGATTCAGCTTCTCAGCCTCTCTTTAAAATTTATTTGTAATACTGCAAATAAAGTTTGTAGATAGACTAAAAGCTGAAACTCAAACATAAGTTACAATTATGTTTAAATATACCTATGTCTTTTGTAACAATAATAAAATATATTAAAGTCCATATATTTTTTGAAGAAAAGATAAGATTGCAAGATATCCATACACATTTTTAGATGCATATGTAGCATCCTTGTACCACAGTTATGGTCCTATTTAAGTTGTTTTCTACAATGCAAGTATTCAACAAGAACTATATTCGAGTATCTTTTTTCTGTATCTCGCTCATTGTAAACTCCGCTAAAATGATGCCAAATTTCTGATTCAAACTCTAGTTGCAGTGCAGGTTGAGGTTGAGGTTGTGGTGCTGGTTGAAGTTGCCGATCTTCTAGTTGCTTTGGTGGTTGATTATTTTTCATGATAGTATATAGTATCTTCATACTAAATTGCTTCTAAATTTTGTAAGAGAGAAAAAAATTTTTGTTGTGGTTAATTTTTATTAAGTTAGACCTATTTATAAAAAATTTGGGATGCAAAATGACCCCCTATGTCCCCAAAATATAGTTGTTATAAGGATATTTTAGTCATTTTCAGCAAAAAAATGTCCAAAATACCTCTATAATGTTAAAAAAACTGCCACAAAATCGAGAATATTTTTGGTAAAAATATTCCACCAAACGGCTATTTTAAAAAAAATCGACAGGGTCAGACCGAACCTGGACCAGGCTTGACCGGGTCGGTGATCGATCCGGGCCAGACCGGACTCCAACGGTTAACCCGGACCTGTCCCCCGCGTTTACTGGGCCGAGCGGACCGGACCGGACTTCCGGGTCGAGATCTCGGACCCAGTCCGGACCCGCATTATATGTGGGGCAAACAAGACTTATCTTTTGACCGGTTCTGGGTTGGCCCAGACCGATGTTGGACCAGTTTTTGGGCCGTCCGGCCTGTTAGTCCTGAAGTCAGATAAAAGAAGAAGAGGTAGCCGCAAAGTAGAGACTCACACAAGAGTTTGTCTCTACAAACTCAAGAAGAGAAGTTGGTGCACTGAGATTCATACAAGAGTTCCTCTTTAGTGACACATAATCCCATAGAAGCACTAAACAAGTAACATGTTAAAAACTGACAACCCAAAAAAAATGCAAATACCACAAGAATAAAAAAACTGTTCTTCTCTTTACGTTCGCAGATGCTACACCGAGAAGAATGGGAACAAGAACAGAAATACATAGAAGAAAACTCTTGCTGGGGTGATAAAAACCACCAGAGCTCAAGGTAAGATTCACGATATGCAACGATCTGCCCCCAGGATCCAGCAAGTTCACACGAGAACTTCTGGAACGCTCTTGGTGACCTTCAGGTCAATCGCAAGATTCTGTTGGAAGGATGCTAAAAACTGCCGCAGGTCCTGCTGGTGCTCTCAGTTTTTCTCTCTTCCTTAATTTTTTCCAACACACTAAATGATAGAGGAGAGTCTCTATATAAAGAGGATTTTAGCTTCAATGCGGCATGAGAAGAAAATCAGGCCGCATGAGCCGCCTGCGCCGCTGTACTGCCTAGAGCAGACAGCGCCGTCAGGCCCCGAAAGTTGCAACCGCGTGGCACAGAGAGCCACGAGCCACCCGTGCCGCCTGTGTAATTTAATGCAAAGAGAAGACAGCGCCGCACCGAGCCGCCAATATTAGTCCCTGTCCTCTCCACACTTGACTCGAGCAAGCTAACTAGCTGGCCTTATAGCTCCAGGCCATATGCGCCCCTGGCCGTATGAGCTCCTAGCCGCATGCATACCGGGCCGCATGGGCACCTGGTCGTATGGCCCCTGGCCGCATGTGTACCTGTCCACATGGGCACCTGGCCGCATGTCCCCTAGACGCATGTACACCAGTCCATATGGGAACATGGTCGCAAATAGGCAGGTTCCCCTGGCTTAGTTCCTAAGAAAAACTTTCCAAATGTGGTGACAAAATAAAGATTGTCATAATGGGGTTCACACTTAATTTCTCTAGGAAAATCAACCCACATGGGCCACCACCCCATGTGCATATACCAATACTAAGCAAAGCTATATATTGAGATATACACATTGGTGGTTTTCCAATGTGGGACTAAAACTCCTAAAAAAAAGTAAAAAATACCAACAATCCCCCACATATATCATAATATATGGTCGAGCGTTCCTCACAGTGACTATCCATCATGCATTAGGATAGATGTCGCCCACGACTTGAATCTTACCGCATTGGGTCAAACAACGGTACGATACAAGAATGGACTATGCCTTGAATTCTAAAACATAGCAACTGTTCTTCCTTCTCGCACAACGATATCAACTGTGCCTCCGATCGCACATTAAAGGCCCTGTGCTGACCTAGTTTTGGTGTATGTATCTTAGGTGTCTAAAAGTTTACCCTCAAGAGACGGCCTGTATCTTTGTCCATAAACTTAGGTGAGTTCCTTTTTAACAAAGTTTAATATTTTCCAGCATGAAGCATTGTGCTTCCGTGCAGTTCTACGCCGCTGTGTCATGGCTCGTAGCCGAGGTTAACTACCTTATTTGGTGTCACCCACAGAAGCATGAGGTCAATAGCCTCTTAGTAGTTCTGTACTATATCCCAGCATGAAGCCTTGCACTTCCGTGCGGTGCTACACCGCTGTGACATGGCTCACACCCGAGGTTAACTACCTCATGTGGTGTCACCCACTGTAGCATATGGTCATCGGCCTCTTAGTAGTGCTGTTCTACAACTCTCTATCTTTTCAGCATTAGGCTACCTACCTATTTGTGGTGCTACTGCCGCTGTGACATGGCTCTCAATCGAGACTTTAAATCTTTTACCTCATCGTGGTGTCATACCACTGTAGCATGGGATACAAGTCCTTTGTAGTGCTGAACTACACGTGCTTTCTGCAGCGCACGCCGAACATTCACTTTGCTCGAGAACTCATTAAGGCGTCGAAGCCAAACTTACACAGGAATTGTTCTATAGAACACAATAGTAGACTACAGTGTTTTCAGGTATGTATCCCACATTGTCCATAAGGACTACCCACTGTAACTGATATTTTTCCAATTAGTGGTCCTCCCTTGAACCAAAAGCTAGATGCCTAGTAGATTTCTCTTTGAACTAATAGCATAAAACTTAATGGTAGGATTACAAAGACATAAGAGGTCCTTTAGGCCCATTTTACCTGTTGTGTCTTCAATTAGCTGGAGCCTGAGATCTTTAGTGTACGGATCCTCCAGGTTCTCCTGACTCCGAACATCCACCACCGCAATGACACCAGTCTTGATGAGGTTGTTCAGTGCTCTGTGCCGAAGCCGCACAGTTCTCTTCTTCCCATTGAAAAGATTATTATATGTTACTGCTGCAGCTTCCTGGTTGTAGCAGTATATCTGTACAGCCAGAATCTGCACACCAACCATTGGAAGGTCGTACATGAGCTCCTGAAACCATTCTGCTTCATCTGTAAATGCATAAAACTCAGAATCCATCGATGAGCATGAGAGCATAGTCTTCTTCTTCTTCTTCTTCTTCGAATTACATGATATAGTAGCTCCTCCCATTAAGAAAAGATATCCTCATGTGGATCTCTCGCCCTCTTCTTCTGATCACCAACTAGCATCACTGAAGGCTTCTACCACTACTGGACTCCGCTGTAGCAAAGTGCAAACTTTAGAGTCTTCTTGAGGTATCTCATCACCCTCTTCACTGCTTTCCAGTGTTCAATACCTGGGTTACTTGTGAATCTACTCAGCATGCCCACAATAATGGCAATGTCAGGCCTAGTGGCATTTGTAGCATACATCAAGCTTTCGATGACGCTAGAATACTCCAACTGTCTGACGCTTTTTCCTGAGTTATGCTTCATTTTTTTGTCACACCTATATGGAGTATCGATCCTTGGAAGGTCTTAATATCCATAGCATGTGAGTATTTTCTCCATATAGTGAGCTTGTGATAGAGTATGCCCAGTTTTCGTCCGGATTATCTTAATCCCAAGGATGACATCTGCATCTTCCATGTCCTTCATTCTGAATTTAGACGATAGGAACATCTTTGTTCTAGTAACACATTCTTCATCCGTGCCTAGGATTAGCATGTCGTCCACATAGAGACAAACGATGACACCTCTATTGTCAGCAAACTATGTATAAACACACTTATCAGTTTTGCTGACCTTGTAGCCATTTGATCTGATAACTTTGTCAAACTTCTCATGCCACAATTTGTGAGCATGCTTCAGACCATACAGAGATTTTACCAGTTTGCATACTTTGTCTTCAAGACCTTTGACGACAAACCCTTCTAGTTGTTGCATGTAAATCTTCTCATTCAGTTCACCATTTAGAATGATTGTCTTGACATCCATCTGATGAATCACCATTCTGTGAATAGCACATAGAGCAATCAGCATCCAGATAGTAGTCATCTGTACAACAGGAGCATAGGTATCGAAGTAGTCAACCTCTTGTATCTGAGAAAATCCCTTGACCACTAGCCTGGCCTTGAACTTGTCAACAGTTCTGTCTGCTTTCATCTTCTTCTTAAAGATCTACTTGCATCCAATGAGTTTAGCTCCTTCAGGAAGATCGACTAACTTCCAAGTATTATTAGAATTTATCGAGTAAAACCCGTCATGGATAGCCTCTTTCCAGAAAATAGCATCTCTGGTCTTTATTGTCTCATCATAGTTAAGCGGATCAGCTTTCACATGATAGGTAACTAAGTCTTTTCCAAAATCCTTCGGCCAGTTTACTCGCTTTGCTCTCGTCTCAGCGGGTTCTAGTTCAAATATTGTCTCATTATTGATAATTTCTTCTTGGACTACTTCTTTCTGAGAGGTACTTGCCTCGTCTGTGCTAGCAGCATTCTCCGGGACATCCGCGAGAACAACATTCTTGTGCCTAAAAAACTTGTCTTCAAAGAATTCTATGTCACGAGATTCTATGATATGATTGAATTCGATATCAAGGAACCTCCGAGCATTACTCTTATCAGCATAGCCCAAAAATATGGTCTTCGTAGTTCTCATTCCCAGCTTTTGAATCTTGAGGTCTAGAAGCTTCACATACGCCAGACACTCCCATACTCTAATGACATTCAAGTTGGGTCTGACCTTGAACCCGAGTTCATGAGGAGTAATGTAAGATGTCGCGAACGGTACTCTATTCAGAATAAACGTAGCCGTAAACGTTGTTTCTTCCCATAAGTACTTTGGAAGTCCTGCTGTCAGCAACATGGAGTTCATCATCTCTTTCAGTATCTTATTCTTTATTTCTGCTACACCATTAGATTGGAGAGAATACGGAGAAGTAGTTTCATTGATAATTTCATGTTCTTAGCAGAACGATGCAAATTCCAAGGAACAATATTCTCCGCCTCGATCGCTTCTGAGTCTTTTGAGTTATTGACCGGTTTGATGTTCTGCTTCAGCCTTGAAGTCCTTGAACTTCTCGAACGCTTCATCTTTCGACTTGAGAAGATATAGGAACACGTACTTCAAGAATTCGTCAATAAAAGTGATAAAATACTTTATTCCGGCTTTTGTGGAGAATTGCTTGAAGTCATAGATATCTGAGTTTACCAAATTCAGAAGATATGTGCTTCGGTTCACCCTTTTGAACAGCTTCCTGACGATCTTCATCTGTGCACAGACTTCACATTTCTCTACCTCCTTATCCCCACATTTGGAGATAAGGTAGACTAGACATCTTGTTAATGCATTTACAATGCACATGTCCTAGTAGATTATGCACAACTCAAGAGAATAAGTAGAAGTAGAGACTGCATTGATACAAATATAAGGAGTTATAAGCTGCAGTTTAAACATCCCTTCGGTAAAGAAAGCTTTTTTGAAGTATGTTCCTTTGTAGGATATCACCATCTGACCGGCATTGATATCCATCCTCAGGCCCGCCTTGAACAATAGACACCCAGAAACTAGATTCTTGGTGATCATTGGTTCGTGCTTCACATTCTCCAGTATTAGTGACTTTCCAGAAGTCAGTTTCAGCACTACCGTTCTGATCCCCAGCACTGCAACTTGAGACTTATCCGCCATCGAGACTTTCTCAGAGGTAGGCTCATATTTAACGAACAGCTCCTTCTTAGAGCACACGTGACAAGATGTACCAGTGTCCACCCACCTGTCAGTGTCCATGCTATATGACTCAACCTGTGCAATCATAACAAATAGGTTAAGCTCACATTTCTCTTTCAGTTTAGGCTTCGACCTACAGTCGCTCTTGTAGTGACCCTTCTTGCCACAGTTGTAGCATGTCACATCAGTCTTCAGTTTTGGCTTGAACTGAGCCGACTTTACCTTCAGCTGGTTGAAGTCCTTCTTCTTGTAAGAAAATTTATGCTTTCCTTTAGGGTCACTAGCATGTACCATATTGTCCTTAGATAACTGCTTGGATAAGGAGTGCAATTTTAATTGCCCTCTGGCTTCATCTTTAATGTGAATCCAGTGAAGATGATCTTCGAGCTGGATCTCCATCTTTTTATGGTTCATGTCAGTCTTAAAGCTGTCCATCCTGGAGGAGGTTTGGTGATGATAGCCCCCACAATAAATTTCTCTTCCTACTTCATGCCCTCTTCCTCCAGTTTATGTTATATCTTCAGAAGTTCCTTAACTTGTAGTAACATCACCTTCTCATCCTCAAATTGTAAAGTGAAGAACTTCTTGACGAGATAGATTTTAGACATTTTCTTGTCAGTTTTATAATACTTCTCAAAAGATTTCCAGACATCTCTTGTCTTCTCCTTCTTGCTGTAGGACTCCGCCATCGAGTCATCCATAGCATTGAGAATCAACAACATGCAGAGGTCGTTGTCTTCCTTCCACTTGGAGTGCGCGTCCTGCACCATACCAACTACAAGCTCTCCTCCATCTTCGAGAATGGTATGTTCAGGATCAACCAACACATAAGCAAATTTGACAAGACGAAGATTCAAGAAGATCTTCCTCTTCCAAATATTGTAGTGTTTGCCATCAAACTTCTCAAGCTTATGAAAGCTAGTATCGAGAAGGTTTGAGTGGTTGTCCATTCTAACTCGGATCTTGCCTTGAGATTGTTAGTCCCGAAGTCAGATCAAAGAAGAAGAGGTAGCCACAAATCAAAGACTCACACTAGAGTTCATCTCTACAAACTCCAGAAGAGAAGTTGGTGCACTGAGATTCACACAAGAGTTCCTCTTCAGTGACACACTACCCCACAGAAGCACTAAACAAGGAACATGTTACAAACTGACAACCCAAAGAAAATACGAATACCACAAGAATCAGAAAACCGTTCTTCTCTTTACGTTCGCAGACGCTACACCGAGAAGAGCGGGAACAAGAACAGAAATACAAAGAAGGAAACTCTTGCTGGGGTGATCAAAACCACCAGAGCCCAAGGAAAGATTGGCGCTATATAACGACCTGCCCTCAGAATCCAGCAAGTTCACACAAGAACTTCTGGAACGCTCTTGGTCACCTTCGGATAACTCGAAAGATTCCTTTGGAAGGATGCTAAAAACTGCCGCAGGTCCTACTGGTGCTCTCGTTTTTTCTCTCTCTTTCTAAAACCATGGGCTCATGTGGCCTGATTCCACGAGAGCCCATAGTTTTAGAAAAACTAGCGAAGTATCAGAAACAAACGTTTCTATGTAATAACTCCAAGCAAAATCCAAATATTAGAGCATCTCAAATCCTATTGTCTTGTTATGTGTTGCGTTTCTTAAGTGGCATAAGATACAACTCAATGTATTTTATAGATGGCAAAATTATATTCACAAAAGACAATAAAGTAGAAAAAAATTCTCAAATACAAAATATTGAGAAAACAATAATTTTTTTCCCCAACTTCTAGGACAAGTTCTCTCATCTTCTTCCTTTTTTTTATAAATATTTTTATTCATAATTAATGATATGGAGGTAAAGTCATTATTAAGTACATTGTCTAGAACTATAGACAAGTAACTTCACAATGTATTTGCCATGTCACCTTCATAATTTATTTGATATTTTCTTTAGAGTATCTCCAACACTATTGCGAGTTTGGAAAAAAATGTTGTCACATAGTAATACCAAGTTTTTATTGAATTTTTTTTCTCTAATGCAAATATGAAATAAATTGTGAAGATGACATGACAAAGACATTGTGAAGTTAGTTGTCTTGTTCTAGACAATGCACTTCATAATAGCTTAACCTCTACATCATCAATTATTAATAAAAATATTTATAAAAATGGAAGAAGAAAAAAATTTTCTTGGAAGTTAAAAAAATACTTTTTATTTTATTATAAATACTTTTGCATTGAAGAATTTTTTTTTACCTTATTGCCTTCTGTGAATATAATTTTGCATCTAAAAAAATATTATCTTGTACGACATACCACATAATAATCATAATACATAACAAGACAATGGGATTTTTGTCATTACTATCTGGTAACAACTTTTTTTCCAAACTCATAGGGCCTGTTTGGTTCACTAAAACTTTGGTAAAAGTGGAAAGAAATATTCAACTGGGTTGAACTCGCAAGAGTTCAAGTGTTTGGTTGGTTCTTTGAAACTCCAAAAAATGAACTGACCGTTTGCAGTTCCTGTCCCCCTCTTTTTCGTTCACTTTCATCTCCGCCAGTTTTGTGGTGAAACTCACTGGAAAATGAGAGAGGGGGACACTTTTCCAAAAAAAAAATCTAATGGAACTTGCTCTAGTTTGCGTTCATACCCAACCGACTCTCCCGCGACATCACTGCGTAGAAGATGAGGTCGATGAGGAGGCCGAGCTCCTCTTGGATGTAGCCGACGAGGCCGAGGCCCCGGAGGTGTCACGACCAGCACCCGTTATAGGGGCATGAGTACGTGGGTACGTCCAGCCTACACCACAGCATCGACGGTAGAACGCTGTCTAGGTCTCAAATATACTAAATATAATTCACAGCCTGTCAATGATATCAACTCCATAAGGAGGACAATGAATAATGCATTGCTTAACAGTTCATAATATGTACTCAATAACAATAACTATAAGAAATAAATGGCACGATGAGATAAAAAAGATAAGGAGTACTGACATAGTCAAACACAATGACTCAAAACAGAGATAAAACTAAAGTCTAGATGTCCAACATAAATAGTCTCAACATAAGTCTCAACATAAGTCTCAAAGATGCATAAAATATAACTGTCTAAATAGCTGCATGTAGTGTCTCCTCTATGGGAAGGGACTCCTCTAATATCTCTGGTATGTAGTTTCCCTCTACACCTGGCCCATAGTGTGTAGGACAGAAGTCCTCAAGGTCCTCTTGAAAAATATTATCCAGTCAGGATTGGACCGAAGTACAAGCACTAACAATAGTTCTTCCATGTATATTGACAAAAAATATAATACATTGTAAAAAAAATATAAGATGGAGATAACTACTAGAAATAAGAAATACTGGTGAGTATGAAATACTGGAGAATATATCATCAGCAATATCACAACTAGCAATGAACAGAAATATAAGTGAATGCTAGAATAATGAACTGAAAATACAGAAATAGAATATCTATCTAAGTATGTAAAACATCAGTCTATCATGTGATCGGCTTGGGACAAGATCAGACTTGTTATATTTGACTGGCTATGATTCATGTGAGGTCAGGCTAACCATCTGGTTAGCTACGATGCGAGCAATAGTCAGGATAATCATATATAAAAGGCTATGAGACATGTAAATGGTTAGGCTACACCCAACGTGATGTGTGGGGCGAGCTATGATACATGTAAAGTAGGGTATGATCACATAATCTACTAATATTTTCTCGTCCCCCCAACTAGCACGATGGATTCCAATCACGACTCCTCATGACATATATCGATGATGCTAACCCGTATATCCATAGTGTCAGAATCAAGTACGCTATACAACTAGAATCATAGAAATGATCAATATAATGAAAACTGTCAAAGAATATACTCGCCTGTGGTCCTGCGTTGTCAATACCAATATCCTATTTTTGAAGTCTCGTCTGAACAATCTAACGGTCATATATACATAATATAATAATAATATAGCATCAGTCGTTACACTAGCACACACATATACATAATTACATTGAACTCAGAACAACGCTAGGGGTGATAACTGGTCAACTAGCAGGGTCAAATGTGCACGTCTAAATGCATAGGTGCATGTCCTCAAATACTGTGCATAACAAGACAGTCAATTCACTAACACATATCTAGAACTCTAAATCCCGTGTAACACCAACACATGTCTAAGCTAGTACATTAGTGTACACCAGGCAGACAGTTCATTAACACATAGGGTCATACAAATATACAAATACAGGATACCCACAACTAATACCTATGGCCATACAACATATGTAATACTAGCAATCAATTCCCCATGAAGTATATGCATATATTAAATCTAATTATCATACACACATATATGCACAGACACATACTAATTATTAGGTTCACTAACACAGGGTCATGCAATCATATCTAACAAACTCCCTTGACATAATATGCTAACTATTCACACATGCACACACACAATCATGAAAGAAAAGGTAAGTTTCTAACCCTGGCCTTGGCGTGCACGTGCCCGGGGAGGGGGTAGTCAACGTCGAGGGAGGTTGTTGACTGGAGATGGTGCTCGGGCTGTTGTCCCGACGGAGAGGGATTTATCATGGTCATCCGGCGGTGTGGTCGACTGTTGTCGGGTTCCTGTGACGAGGATGGGGGCAGTGGTGATCGTGACGGCAGTAGTGACAACTCGGGGTCAGCGGACTGTGGAAGAGGAGGAGATATCAATGGTGATGATGATGATGTTGACAATGATGGGGGTGGTGATCTCAATGGGCGGAGGATCGAGATGATGATGGGAGGAGGCGGTTCAGTCGGCGGTCGGGGTCGTGTGGCAGGGGCTGATGGCCGTGGGGTGAGGTGAAATTGTGTGGTCGGGGAGAGGGTGATGATATTAACGATGATGGTGTTGATGATGATGGGTGTAGTCGAGACGGTGAGGAGGAGTGGTGCTCCAGCGAGGGGGATCTGTCGTGGGTGCTCAGGCGGTGCTCAGGTCGGCCGGGGAGGCTGTTGTGATGGCAGTGGTGATGTAGTTAATGGTGGCGGATGGAGATGACTGGCTCGGGGAAGAAGGAAGTCGGGGTCGTGGGGGTGGTCCTGTCGGCTGCTGTGGCGCTCAGGCTGGTCGGGGTCGGGGCTGCTCGTCGTGGATGGCCTGGGGTGAGGGGAAGTCGAGGAAGATGAGAGGGTGATGGGAACTGCGGTGGTTGCAGTCGATCCGGTGGGGGAGGTCATGGTGGTGAGGGTGTTGGTTGACAGGGCGGGGTTGCTCGGCAGTGGAGGCTACTCCAGCGGGATGGTGGCCGGAGATGGGATGAGGGTGATGGCTGCTAGTATTAGGTTTAGAGTTGCTTTAGGTTTTTTTTGATGTTGGTGATGGAAATAATGGAGGAAATGCGAGTTTTTGTATGGGGGAGAAGAGGGTGATGAAAAACTAGGGATTAGGGCCGGCCAAGTATTCCTTGGGATGGGGTTGGGTGTTTCATGAAAGAAATTTGGATGGCGAGGAGTGTGTTGGGTTGAATGGAGGGCCAAGATGACTAGGGGGAGATGTTTGAGTGTTGCACACTCCAAAACAAAGGAAAATACATGCATGTGACCGTTCAATAAAGAGGAGAGGTGTTTGTTCATGTGTTGGGTCCAATGGGAGGTGGACACCTCACTGCACTTTTGCATAAAAGTCCCCAATATTTGGAAAATTGCACAAAAAGTAGTTTTGAGATTGAATGAGGAAAAACATCATATTTGGTGTGATGTAGTGGATAAAAGGGTGTTTGGTGTTTAGTATGAACCTTAAGGGTGTGAGTGGGGGCTTGGCTTTGATGTTGGGTCTAGTTTTGGGTTAAGTTGGATCCTCACACCAATTTAATTAAAAATAATGCAAATGGTGCTCTTAAATTAATTGAAAGTACAAAGGGTTAAAATTAGGTGGAACACAAGTGTCATGGACGTAGAAGACTCAGAATAAAATATTGTCATAATTTGGGTTGCACAAAATGGGTCGAGATTGTGTCTCCAATTTCGATTGGAACGGACAAAGATACAAAGTTAGATTTATTTGGATTTAAAAATAAATGTCTGTAACGAATATTGTGCGGCTAAAATGAAGCACAAGTTGGATTTATTTGAATTTGGATTTATTTGGAAGACAAAAGCTAGTGTAGCGCTCCAAATATCGAAGCAACGGTAAGGTACAACAATTGGATAAAATTACAGTAATAAATTATAACCTCATTAATTAATCCCGAATGATACAAATTAAAATCCATAATCCTATAATTTGGCCAGGGGTTCATCTAGTGGGTTTCTAGGTCCAGTCCACTAACCCATACATTAAAGAATATTATATATATATATATAATATTCTTTAATGATGTTATAATTTATTACTGTAATTTTATCCAGTGGTTCATCTAATGGGTTTCTAGGTCCAGTCCACTAACCCATATATATATATATTTTTGTCTTTTTATTATTTATAAGTATTGAGTATATTTTATTTTATATATATTGCATTATATATATATATATATATATAATGCAATATATATAAAATAAAATATACTCAATACTTATAAATAATAAAAAGACAAAAATACTCCTATTTTAGAATGTGGTAGTGACAAGTCTATCCTCCTTAAAATTTTTTTTCCTCGAAATTGAATTAAACTTAGCACAAGAACAAACCATCAGACAAATAATTATACCTCAAGCTTGTGCTCTGATGCTCAAATATTTATACAGGTTTGTGTTGTACTAGACCCACACTCTCAACTATGGCATCAACTCAATTATCCCCAAACACCCTGATGCGCTCAATACTCTGATACACTCACTATTATGATATGCATAACCTGGACATACCTTCATCCTCTAACACACACTTAACTCTGGCAAATTTACTCATTAATTCCTATCCCTATACACTGATACCCACATCAATTAATCACTAGTCCACAAGATATCCATGGATACATCCATATTGCACACACATGTCTATTGATATTAAATATGATACCAAGAACCTCTAACACAACCATGGGTTTAATGATGTATCCAAAGTTTGATACCCCTATCCTTTTGGTACTACTGTTTCTACTACAAGCACACCCACTGCTAGCTCTCTTACCTACTGCAATTGCTTATACTAGTTGTTCTTATCACTCAAGTGCTGTAAAACCCCTAATTAAAAAAAAACGTATTAATTATTTAATTAATTAATTGATTTATAGTAATAATTAGCTAATTAAAAGAAATAGAATTTATGGGATTTTATTTCTAGGTGATTGTGCATTTGAGACTGATGGAGCAACTATTATTTTACCTTAATTTATTTTATGTAGGAGACTTTGTAGAAGGATGGGAGAATTTTAGAATAAACTAATAATTTTTTTTAGAATTTTTATACCGTATATATATATATATATATATAAAATTAGTAAAAGAAAAAAGAAAAGAAAAAAAACAACAAATAACAAAACCCTAATGAAAGCTAAGTCTCTAAACTATAAACCACCCATTGCCTTCCTGGACTAGTCCCAAGCCGCCCACATCCATAAGCCACGACTCTAGAACCCGCCAACACCTCTAACCCGACCGCTCACCCCGCCTATATATATACTTCTTATTATAAACCATAACCCTAAACCTATCTCCTCCCGACCCTCGACCTAGCCGTAACCGCGAAGCCACCAGCCCCCCGTCGACCTCCAGCCAAGCACTGCGCCGCGGCCCGGAGACCGCACAACCGTCCACCGACGTCCGCGTCAACCCCGCGAGCATCGCAGAATTTGACTACGACGACCCCGACTTCACGCCCTGTTTTTTGCTTCATCTTGCGACCGAATTCGATCCTGTCTTCACCGGTACGTTCACGACCTATCCCTCTCCCAATACTGTAAATTAGTTTACTTCGAATAATGCGTAACCCTAGGCGAAAACTGAGACCAAGTTGGAGAAAAACGACAACTTTAATTTCAGAAAAAAACTGTTGTAACCATTAATATTTAAGGACTCGTATCTCCTACCACAGAGATCCAAATTTAGTTTTCTTTTTGGTATGCGAAGACCACCTAACCGAGATTAATTTCTATCAATTATATTATTTTATTTGATGTTGTATGCTAAATTATTCTGGGTTAAAAATTATGAAAACCTGTTTTCGTAAACTATAAAATTTGTGATATGGAGCACGTCCCGTTAAACGGGACCGCCCCGTCGCGTACCAATTGCACCAAAAGGTGCGAATGGTATGTCTAGATGTGTGGGCTTTTACGAAAACTGATTTGGACGCGTGTACGCGTCAGGATTAGCCCGTGTCCGCAAAAATTCTCCGTATCGCGTCTTTTGCAAAACTCTGCGCCATTTAGTGTACGCTCGTCAGAATGCAATAAAACTTATGCCACTGGACTCGTGGTATCGCACTGGTCCTGTTACCCAATTTTTACGTAATTCTGAGATAGTGGACAAACCACCTGATTGCGAGCCCCACGGTTGACTCTTTGGGCAAAATTGTGTTCGGCTCACCGGAATCTAAAATTGGACATACCGTTGAGTTCGTACTAACATTTAGAGTTTGTTTGACCTATAATTTGTCCCTTTTAGAGACTTTTATCTTTGGTACGCTTTTCGGTGCAAAATGGCCCACATGTGCACCCTACTTTGACCCAAAATTATCGTTTTGCCCCTATGTCCAAATTGGATGAAAGATTAGTTTTTTCTAGCTATCTTGCTGATTTCGGAAATATTGGTGATGTTTATTTCAGCATCCGAAGACGTTTATTCGGAGGCCATAGTTTCTAATCCCGTGTCCTTGACATTTGGACGCTTACACTATACAGATTGCTTGTCAGGCAAGTATACCTTGTCATTGTACTGTGATTACATTCCATATGATTCATGTATGTCTTATTTCTGCTTGTTTAGTTCATATATTTTAAACTGCTATATAAACTGCGCGTCCAAGGAAACTTGGGTGCAATGACGGTGTCGTCGTATTCTATTTTTATTATGTATATGCATTGGACCTACTTTATGAGACGACCCCATTATCATGAGAAATTCTTATATTTCATTGTCCATGATACTGTTCTTACACGAGTGTGAGTCACATGCAGGACACGTACTTGCGTACTCGGCTGGCCACTGGTACGTATAGGTCGTGCGACGGATAGGGATAATTGCCGATAGAAACTTTGCATGCTAGTAGACCTGGCAGTTATTTAGAGGTTTCATCGTGTCATGGATGTGACATGCTTAGAGCATGGGATGGAAAGAACAACAAGTAAGGCATTTGGGCTCCTTTGCACTTTTCTTTTTGTAACCCGGACGCTCCACCGGAGATACGGGCGGTGATCACCCTATATATTATATATTATCAGGCGGCCTCTACCATTCAAAAGATGACATGCTTTGTAGACCCCTAAATCTCCTAGAGAATCATGATAATCCCATTTTAGCCAGATAGCCCACTTGTTGGAAAGTTGTTCTCAACGTGCATTCACATAGACGGTTAGGCGACCCATTGGATGTTTATTTTTAGTACTTTATTGGCATATTTATATGTATCTTGTTACATCCCTCTGAGGACCTGGTACCTTTCCAGATATAGACGGGCAGGAGTATCCACAGGAGTACGGACCCGGACCTGACGCTTCTTATCAGACTGAGAAGGTCTTACCTTCGGAGTATCTTTGATTCATTGCAGCTGTTAGAGATTCTAGTTGCTATTTCTTTTTAGAAATTTATCTTATATTAAAGTTTGATCTCTTCTCTCTTTTAGTAGTCTTAGTCTAGTCGATTTACAGTAGATTTGTTTCCATCCGACTATCATACT
Source organism: Iris macrosiphon (assembly GCA_036927795.1). NCBI lineage: Eukaryota > Viridiplantae > Streptophyta > Magnoliopsida > Asparagales > Iridaceae > Iris > Iris macrosiphon. The sequence goes on from JAYESA010000011.1 coordinate 24,765,444, forward strand.
TTGAGAGTTCCTATTTGATAGTCAGTAATTTATTCCTATTTATTTATTTTTGCTGTGGATGAGATATAGATTGCGTGTGACTTGTTGACAGTATATTACCATTGGTGGATTGGATATTCATGTACAGCGTACGTGTGTATATGGTTTTCATATATTAGAGTTCGTATACATACGGCTGGTGTGTTACGTATTCCTAGTCCTACGTATTTTGGGACTGGGGTGTGACATATTTTTAATGGTGGCCCATGCAGGTCGAGAATATATTGTTTCGGTTACGTTACTGTACCAAACAAGCCTGCGTATAGGAATAGAGTATAGGATCTCATCCACGCTTGACTAAAACACATCTTTTCTTTCAACTTCCTATTTAAATGCTTGCATCCTATTTGATTTCCTGTACTTCTTCTAATTATTTCGTCTACCACTTGCAGAGAGATGGATATGCGTAGTGGATATACTGCCGCTGATGGCGACACACCCTCAGGAGTCAACGGCCAGACACAAGGAGAGGCCTCAACGATTCCTAGATTTCCGGGGACAGATGGACAGAATCACAATCCAGTTCTATGTAATCCTTCTGCATCACCTAATGGGACCCTTCCAGCTTGATCGACACCGTTGGATGGCCTGACACACCTGTTCCAATTCTTCCAAATGATAATGCAGGAACAGAGACAACAGGCAGCCACACTAGCTGCAGAGTAGAGGCAGCAAGCAACAGAGCAGAGGCAAGAATTTCTAGCAGCACTTGAGAGAATGGCTGCACAGGCTACTGTACCAGCTCAAGCACTAGTTCCAGTACCTCGAGCTAGAGTTGGTTCAGTAAAGGACTTTATACAGATGGGTCCGAAGTTGTACAAAGGAACTGAGAGCCCAGAGGAGACTACAAACTAGATTACTCACACTCAGAAGTTATTAGAAGCATCGCAGCTACCTACAGATCTATGGATGACAGGCGTAAGGACGTTGCTAGATGGGAATGCTCATCACTTATGGAAATCAATGGAGCGCTAGTTGGGTACATACCAGACTTGGGAATAATTCTTGGAGTGTTTTGAGAGGAAGTACTTTCCGGACACTGTAAGGGACGCGTTGTACGATCAATTTCTTCATCTTGAGAAGGGGAACAAGATAGTTGACGAGTATGATGCAGAGTTTAGTCGCCTTAGTAAATATGGTGCTGCCCTGATACCAAAAGACTTCGTAAAGGCTAAGAGATTTCACCGCGGACTGACTCAGGAGCTCCAACACTATACTAGCTCACAGTCCCGGATCTCTTATGCCGAATTATTGACAGAATCCAAATTATAAGAGACCATCAGCAGGGGAAAATAAGGTCAACTGAGGACACAACAAGGACCATCAAGGACACAACAACGAGGACCTATCAGACATCCTTTGGCACAGGAACAGAAGTACCAACACAGAGCAGGACCATACCAGATTCTGGAGAAGCCCCAATGTAATTATTGTGGGAGACGCGGACATATTATGAGAGACTGTCGGAGCCGCTTAGGACAATGTATGAGGTGTGTTTCCAGACAGCATTTGGCGAGAGACTGTCCAATGCAGCAGACATTGACACTTCTACCGCCAGCACAGAGGCTAGCACTTCCAGCACCGAAGCCAGCTCAGCAGATGACTAGACCAGGAGAACCTCGACCTCCAGCAGCAGAAGGATTTCAGCGAGGACCACCGCTACCTACTCAGGAGGATCAGTTCACGAGGGCCAGTCATGGACAGCCACAGAGGAATGGACAAGCCTTTGCACTAGAAGTAGATGACATGGATCAGGAGATTGATGTCATAGCAGGTTTTACTCTTGCTTTTAATTTTCCTGCTATGACATTATTTGATACAGGAGCCACCCACTCGTTCATATCTTCTAGTTTTATTGCCAAATACAATATTGCCACTATACCTTTACCCAGTTGTGTTAGAATTCTCACCGGAGGAGGAGTTGTACCTGTTAGTCGGATTTGTAGATCGTGTTCTGTAGTAATTCGTGGCAGAGAGATGAGTTCCCGACTCTTAGTCCTTCCTATGCCAACTTTTGATATTGTGCTTGGAATGGACTAGCTAAGAAAGTACCACGCTTTCCTCGACTGTTTTGGAGGAATCATTCTTTTTAAGGTACCAGGCCAGCTAGAACTTGAGTTTGCACGAGGATCCACAGAAGCCGTTGATAGTGTACAGCTTACAATGGTCGACGTTGTTTATCACCCTATCATTTTAGAGTTTCAAGACATCTTTCCAGAGGAATTGCCAGGCCTACCCTCGGACAGAGACGTAGAATTCTTAATTGAATTGACACCAGGAGCAACATCCATAGCATCACATGTTTATATATTGGCGAAGAAGGAGATGGATGAGCTGAAGGCACAGTTGAAAGAACTAGAGGAGAAAGGTTTCATCCGACCGAGTGCATCACCCTAAGGAGCACCAGTATTATTTGTAACAAAGAAGGATGGGTCGTGCATATGTACATTGACTACAGAGACTTAAATGCAGTAACCGTGAAGAATAAATATCCATTGCCACGCATTGATGACCTATTTGACCAGCTTAGTGGAGCCAAGGTGTTCTCAAAGATAGACTTGAGATCGGGATATCACCAGGTGAAGGTACGAAAGCAGGACATCCCGAAGACCGCATTCAGAACAAGATATGGACACTACGAGTTTTGGGTCATGCCATTTGGGTTGACCAATGCTCCAGCTATTTTTATGGACTTAATGAATCGAGTATTCCATCAGTATTTGGACCAGTTCGTGGTCGTCTTCATAGATGACATACTTGTCTATTCAAAGAGCCACGAGGAGCACGAGAAGCACCTGCGAATTATTCTAGAGACATTAAGGAGAGAGAAATTATATGAGAAGCTCAGTAAATGTGAGTTCTTCTTGGACAGAGTTTCGTTTCTTGGGCATGTCGTTACCGGAGATGGTATTTCTATTGATTCAGAGAAAATTTCAGCAGTCGAGACATGGCCCGTTCCTAAATCAGCATCAGAGGTGAGAAGTTTCCTTGAACTTGTGGGATATTACCAATGGTTCGTGGAAAACTTCTTAAGGATAGCAACACCTATGACTCGGTTAACGTGCAAGGATCAAGAGTTCGTATGGATCGACGAGTGTCAAGTCGCTTTCGAGGAGTTGAAGAAGCGACTAACTATAGCACCAGTATTGACTATTCCAGCAGGATCAGGGGGATATGTGATCTACAGTGACGTATCAGGAAAAGGCTTAGGATGCGTATTGATGCAGCATGGCAAGATGATTGCATATGCATCTAGACAGTTACGAGTGCATGAGAAGAATTATTCAACTCATGAATTGGAACTTGCAGCAGTTGTATTTGCTCTGAAGCTATGGAGACATTAATTATATAGGAAACGAGTGAAGATCTATACAGACCACAAAAGCCTTAAGTATGTCTTCACGCAGAAGGAGTTAAATATGAGGCAACGTCGATGGCTTGAGTTGATAAAGAATTTTGAGATAGAGCTACATTATCACCCAGGCAAGGCTAACGTTGTAGCAGACGCCTTAAGCCAGAAACTAGCAGCTTACTTCTTGATGACACAGAGGGAATTATCGGAGGATTTGCAATAGCTTAGCATAGAAGTAATATTACCAGATGGGACATTAAACAATTTGCAGGTACAACCATCACTAGTAGAGAGGATCAAGGCAGCATTGCCTACAAATGCTAGATTTAGGAGATTAAAAGAAAGGACAGAGGCCGGAGAGCTGACAGGATTGCGCATTCATGATGACGGGACCTTACGATGTGGTGATCGTCTATATATTTCCAATAGAGAGATTAGATAGGAGCTGATGGCAGAAGCTCATAGTTCGATATATTCTATTCATCCTAGAGGCACCAAGATGTACCGTGACTTACGATAGCACTTTTGGTGGCATGGGATGAAGAGAGAGATAGCTCGCTTTATAGCCAAATATCTAGTATGTCAGCAGGTAAAGGCGGAGCATCAGAGAACAGCAAGGATATTGCAACCACTTCCGATTCCTGAGTGGAAGTGGGAGCACATCACTATGGCCTTCGTCACAGGTTTTCCCAAGAGTCTAAATGGAAGAGATGCAGTATGGGTAATAGTAGATCGACTCACCAAATCAGCCCATTTCTTGCCTTTTAGAGTTGGTCAGTCTACAGAAGCTTTGGCTGACTTATATATGAGGCAGATCTTGAGCTGTACAGCATACCGGTCAGCATTATGTTAGACTGGGATTCACGTTTTATATCACACTTTTGGAGCAGCATGCAAGAGAGTCTTGGGACTCGTCTTAAGTTCAGTACATCTTATCACCCGCAGACAGATGGGCAGTCCGAACGTACTATTCAGACACTGGAGGATATATTGAGGGCTTGTATGTTAGACTTTGGAGAAACATGGGAGGACCACCTATATCTTGTAGAGTTTTCTTACAACAATAGCTATCAAGTGAGTATCCAGATGGCTCCGTTCGAAGCATTATATAGAAGAAAGTGTAGGTCTTCCGTGTGTTGGAGTGACATAGAAAAACGTCAGATTCTGGGACCAGAGTTGGTAGTCAACACAATTAAGACAGTGAAGAAGATACAAGGGCACTTGCGAGCAGCACAAGACAGACAGAAGCAGTGGGCAGACCTTCATCGTCGTTCCTTGGAGTTTAAAGAGGGCGACCATGTCTTCTTGAGGATATCACCTACCAGAGGCACCATTCGATTCGGAGGGCGTGGTAAGTTGATCCCAAGGTATATTGGACCATTTGACGTGCTAGAGAGAGTGGAAGAAGTAGCATATCGACTCGCACTACCACCTTCACTTGAGGGAGTACATAATGTATTCCATGTGTCGCAGCCCATGCGATATATGGAAGACGGCAGTCATGTTCTCGACCATTCGGAGATCACCATTGGGCCGAGCTTGTCATACCAAGAACAACCCATGAGAATCCTTGATCGTCGAAAGAAAGTGATGAGGAACCAGTCTATTCTTTTGGTCCGCGTGGCATGGAAGCATGATGCACCAGGAGAATCCACTTGGGAGCGCGAGGATGACATGTGCAAATATTTTTCGAACCTATTCGTAGACCAAGGTATGAATTTACTTTATAAATTTCTATCTTATACCATCCTTGAATTTCTATCGTGGCTTAGTTTTAATTTCGAGGACAAAATTTTTATAAGTTGGCTAGAATGTAAAACCCCTAATTTAAAAAAAACATATTAATTATTTAATTGAGTAATCATTAGCTAATGAAAAGAAATAGAATTTATGGGATTTTATTTCTAGGTGATTGTGCATTTAGAGACTGATGGAGCAACTGTTATTTTACCTTAATTTATTTCATGTAGGAGACTTTGTAGAAGGATGGGAGAATTTTAGAATATACTAAAAAAAATTGTAGAATTTTTATACCGTATATATATATATATATATATATATATATATATATATATATATATATATAATTAGTAAAAGAAAAAGAAAAGGAAAAAAACAACAATAAATAACAAAATCCTAATGAAAGCTAAGTCTCTAAACTATAAACCACCCGCTGCCTTCCTGGACTAGTCCCAAGCCTCCCACATCCATAAGCCACGACTCCAGATCCCGCAAGCACCTCTAACCCGACCGCTCACCCCGCCTATATATATATTTCTTATTATAAACCATAACCCTAAACCTATCTCCTCTCGACCCTCGACCTAGCCGCGACCGTGAAGCCACCAACCCGCCGTCGACCTCCAGCCAAGCACCGCGCCGCTGCCCAGAGACCGCACAGACGCCCACCGATGTTCGCGTCAACCCCACGAGCACCGCAGAATTTGACTGCGATGACCCCGACTTCACGTCCTGTTTCCTGCTTCATCTTACGACCGAATTCGACCCCATCTTCACTGGTACGTTCACGACCTATCCCTCTCCCAATACTGTGTATTAGTTTACTTCGAATAGCGCGTAACCCTAGGCGAAAACTGAGACCAAGTTGGAGAAAAACGACAACTTTAATTTCAGAAAAAATTGTTGTAACCATCAATGTTTAAGGACTCGTATCTCCCACCACAGAGATCCAAATTTAGTTTTCTTTTTGGAATACGAAGACCACCTAACCGAGACTAATTTCTGTCAATTATATTATTTTATTTGATGTTGTATGCTGAATTATTCTGGGTTAAAAATCATGAAAACCTATTTTTGTAAACTTTAAAATTTGTGATACGGAGCGCGCCCCGCCAAAAGGGACCGCCCCGTCGCGTACCAATTGCACCGAAAGGCGCGTATGGTATGTCCAGACGTGTGGGGTTTCACGAAAACTGATTCGGATGCATGTGCGCGTCAGGATCAGCCCGTGTCCACAAAAATTTCACGTATCATAACTTTTGCAAAACCTTGTGCCATTTAGTGTACGCTCGTCAGAATGCGACAAAACTTGCGACATTGGGCTCGTGGTATCACGCTGGTCCTGTGATCTAATTTTCATGCACTTCTGAGATAGTTGACCAAACTGCCTAATTATGGGCCACATGGTTGACTTTTTGGGCAAAATTGTGTTCGGCTCACCGGAATCTAAAATTGGACATATCGTTGAGTTCGTACTGACATTTAGAGTTTGTTTGACATATAATTTGTCCCTTTTGGAGACCTTTACTCTTGGTACGCTTTTCAGTGCAAAGTGGCCCACACGTAGACCCCACTTTGACCCAAAATTACCATTTTGTCCCTGTGTCCAAATTGGACGAAATGGTAGTATTTTATAGCTATCTCGCTGATTCCGGAAATGTTGGTGATATTTATTTCAGCATCCGGAGACGTTTATTCGGAGGCCGTAGTTTCTGATCCCGTGTCCTTGATATTTGGATGCTTACACTATACAGATTGCTTGCCAGGCAAGTATACCTTGCCATTGTACTGTGATTACTTTCCATATGATGCATGCATGTCTTATTTATACTTGTTTTAGTTCATATATTTTAAACTGCTATATAAACTGCACGTCCAAGAAAACTTAGGTGCAACGACGGTGTCGTCGTATTCTAATTTTATTATGTATAAGCATTGGACCTACTTTATGAGACTACCATATTATCATGAGGCATTCTTATGTTTCATTGGCCATGACACTGTTCTTACATGAGTGTGAGTCACATGTAGGACACAAACTTGCGTACTCGGCAGGCCACTGGTACGTATAGGTCGTGCGACGGATAGGGATAACTGCCGATAGAAACTTTGCATGCTAGTAGACCTGGCAGTTATTTATAGATTTCATCATGTCATGGATGTGACATGCTTAGAGCATGGGGTGGAGAGAACAACAAGTAAGGCATTTGGGCTCCTTTGCACTTTCCTTTTGTAACCCGGACACTCCATCGGAGATACGGGCGGTGATGAACCTATATATTATATATTATCAGGCGGCCTATGCCGTTCAAAAGACGACATGCTTTGTAGGCCCCTGAATCTCCAAGAGAATTATGCCAATCCCATTTTAGCCAGATAGCCCACTTGTTGGAAAGTTGTTCTCGACATGCATTCACATAGACGGTTAGGCGACCCATTGGATGTTTATTTTTGGTACTTTATTAGCATGTTTATATGTATCTTGTTACGTCTCTTTGAGGACCTGGTACCTTTCCAGATATAGACGAGCAAGAGTATCCACAGGGGTACGGACCCGGACCTGACGCTTCTTATCAGACTGAGGAGGTCTTACCTTCGGAGTATCTTTGATTCATTGCAGTTGTTAGAGATTCTAGTTGCTATTTTTTTTGGACATTTATCTTATATTAGAGTTTGATCTCTTCTATCTTTTAGTAGTTTTAGTATAGTCGATTTGCAGTAGATTTGTTTCCATCCGACTATCATATTTTGAGACTTCCTATTTGATATTCAATTATTTATTCCCATTTATTTATTTATTTGTGCTGTGGATGAGATATAGATTGCGTGTGACTTATTGACAGTATATTACCACTGGTGGATTGGATATTCATGTACAGCATACGTTTGTATATGGTTTCCATATATTGGAGTTCGTATACATACAACTGGCATGTTACGTATTCCTAGTCCTACGTATTTTGGGACTGGGGCGTGAAAAGTGCACACCAAATGCAACACACCACACTAAGTACTACTTCCTCTAATACAACTCTAGATGGACACCCAAATCAGTTTGTAGTGCCATCTCAGGCATGCTCAAGCCAACAGATCCTTACACATGCACATCATCCACTCATATACTAATACATATTTCTTACCCACATCAATCTAAGTATACCTATATATATATATATATATATATATATATACTCACAGTCTGTAACACTCAAGGTACACACAAATACACCAATTGTGTCACGACCCAGTCCCAAAATATCGAGGGACTAGATACGTGTCAATGGCCAGCAGTACACACCGATGGATATCCCAATTTAATGGATCCATCGAGCATACTTAAGCTGTAAAATAGGTCTACAACATCATGTCAAAAATTAATCTCATCCACACACAGAATAATAAAAACATTAGCAAAATAAAAGAAAGTACATCAAAGTCCAGTCTCAGCAGAGTATGTCGGAGAACAACCCGATAAGAGTCTAAAATACTGGTTCATCAGACCAGAACAAAAGAGTCCAAAATAAAGAATCTGATGAGTACAATTATCATAAGCTCAAGTAAAGTCTTCATCCATCACCTCTGCTTCTATGTTAGGTTCTCCTTCAGCAATAGCTCCTGGTACAGCTTCAGCTCTTGTCCCGTAAACCTCGGGATAATGTTCTTCTGCTAAACCTGGAGACATCATCCATAATCCAGGTCCTCAGGGGACATAGCAAGGTACAAATAATTCAAACCAAATAAACGCAGTAAAATAGTAAAATGGAATCAGCAGGGTAACTACATAACCATCTATGTAAAAATGCAACTGAGAGCAACACTAGTACTCAGGCTGAGACTGCTACAAGCTCTGTGTCGGGGAGCCGGTAGCAGCAATATCTAGTAGTGGTCTAGCTCTGATCGAGAGTCTACAACCTCACAATAGTAGTATATATATATAACAGCCTGTAGCCTGTGTGTCTCTCCCCACCCAATGTAACCACACGTCTCATGTCCATGTCACGTGAGATCAGATCTAATGCAACAGTCATAAACTAAGAGTATAATAACTATGTCCATCCTGTATCCTATACAGAATTACCTTGAATATCTCAGGAAGATTCTGTCAATGTATGTTTGTCAAGTGTTCTAGGTTATAGTGTACTTGATAAACAAGCACGAGAATATAAAGGGTCTCGAATGTCCAACACTAACTGACGAACACAACTCCGCGTACGGGGTTGGCACCCGACTGTGATCGGACGCTAAGTATGTCATACGGTCCTAGGTTATATCATGTACACTAGTCACAGAAAATAGAGCAAGAGAACAAAATAAACTAATAAACTACAATTTATGGCAAGGTACACTTGCCTGGGGTTGGAATACCAGTAGCGGTCCCTGAAATAGTGGGTTCAGCAATAACTCCTCCAAAAGCTGAAATAAACATTACCAACAGTCTCAGAACATAAGAAATAGCTAGAAACGCCTGTCCTTAAGTCCAGTTTGGACACAAGGGCAAAAACGATAATTCTGGGCCAAAGCGGGTCCATATGTGGGCCGCTTTGCACCGAAAACCGGGTCAGGGTCAAAGGTTTTCAAATCAGTCCAACTTAGTGTCAACAAGTCAGGAACGTTGATACGAACCCAACGGAACTTCCAGAATTGGATTCCGATGAGCCGTTCTCAAAATTACCTGTCAGGTAGAGCCTGTGGGGCCCACGACACGCGATTTTCCAACGTTCTCAGAATCGAACCAAACTTGACCCACAGGACCAGCGTATTGCTATGAGTCCGATGGCGCAAGTTTTGTCTCGATCTGACGTGTATACACTAAGTTACAGCTAAATACAGAAAAGTCGGATACGGGGCGTCGTCCGCGGATACGCACTGATTCCGTTGTGCACGCACATCCGAATCAGCTTCTGTAAAAGCCCGCTCGTCCGTATCAACGACCCGCACATATCGGTAAAGACCGCACGTGACCAAGTCATCCCGTTTGGCGGGACGTACTCGATTCCGGGGTAAAACAGGGCTAAGTTTTTCCTGTTTTTGGATCGCTGTTCGCGATCACCACAGGTCGCGATATCCCGAGCGGTTTATCCGGGCATCGAGAGGGTCATACAGGCTACACGATACAATTTACGTAATTAAAATCGAAGCTACGAGTCAAAAGTTATGGGTACCTGAAGTGGTCTGAAAAACCGAGTCCTTAAGTCCTCGTGTCCAACCGTGTCCTGAGTCGAGTCCTGTGTCCACCCTAGGCTTTAGGGTTCTGGAATTCCGGTGGTCGGGCAGGGCGTGTCCGGTGGCGAGGGAGAAGGCTGGGAGTGGGGTTCAGGCCGGCGGAGGTCGGCGAGCCTCTGGGACGTCTCCGGGAGGCCGGGCGGCGCTCGACTGAGTCGGCCGGAGTCGAGTTCTGGAGGTGCGGGGTCGGGGTGAAACTTGGTCGGAGGGAGGAGGAGAGAGAGAAGGTTCTGGAGGTGCAGTGGTGGCGCCGGATGGTGCTGGACGCTGGCGGTCGGGATGGAGGGGGTTAGCCGGAGTCGGGGTTCTCGCCGCAGAAGAAATGCAAGGGGGAAAAATCCGGCGGGTGGCTGAATTTATATAGGGGTCTAGGGGGAGGTTAACCGGCGGAGGTTCGCCGGAAGGGGAAGAGGAAGAGTCGCCCGTTCCAGGGGAGGGGAATGGTGGCGGTCGGCGGTTGAGGGAGCCGAAGAGAGGGCGTAGCCGGCGGCGGTAACGGCTGCCGGAGGAAATCGAACAGTTTGGGGGTTAGGGATTCCCACAGTTCGGGTCGGGTTGGTTGCTGGCGGGTCTGGTCTGACCCGAATCCGACCCGCTAGCCGAGCGGTTCGGTCTAGTCAGACCGGCCGGTCCGGTCCGGTTCAAGGTTTGGTTCAAAATAATGGTTTGGTTTGTTTTATTAATATTTGATTAATTAATAGTTTTTAATGCTTTAAAAATTCATCCGGGATCCAATAAATTCCCAAAAAAATACCCCATGCTCGGTTTTTAATTTTACACTAGAAAATATAATTTTTATCATATTTTAATATTATTTAATTTTATTTAAAAATTCATTTTAAATTAGACTGCTTTAATTTATAGGTATAAAATTCACAGAAAATGCTAATTAATTCCTGAAAATTTAATTTTAAAAATTCTTAAAATTTCAGGTGATTACAATCTACCCCCCTTAAAAAAATTGCGTCCTCACAATTTAAAGATTAAACTACTAATAGAGTAGAACTACAGGAATTTACAAAATTTTACTTAAGATATACCTGCATCCTCGAATAAGTGAGGGTATTTCTGGCGCATGATATCCTCTCTCTCCCAAGTAGATTCACCAGGAGAGTGTTGCTTCCATGCCACACGAACCAGTTTAATTGTATGCCCTCACAGTGTCTTCTCACTGGTTCCGAGTATACCCACCGGTTGTTCTTCATATCTCAGGCTTGGACCTACGGCGATCTCAGAATGATCCACTATGTAACTTGGGTCAGTCACATACCTTCTCAACTGTGAGACATGGAATACATCATGCACTCCCTCTAAAGATGGAGGTAATGCAAGACGATAGGCCACCTCACCAATGCGCTCCAGAATATCAAAGGGCCCAATGTACCTTGGACTCAACTTGCCTCTGCTCCCAAAGCGAATGGTTCCTCGAGTAGGTGAAATCCTCAGGAATACATGTTCTCCTTCCTTGAACTCCAGGGGACGTCGGTGTGTATCAGCCCAATGCTTCTGTCTGTCCTGAGCTGCCCGAAGATGATTCTGGATTTGTTTAACCTTCTCCACGGTTTGCATCACCAGCTCTGGTCCCAAGATTTGTCGCTCTCCAACGTCACTCCAATATATCGGCGATCTGCACTTCCTACCGTATAACGCCTCAAAAGGTGCCATCTTGATGCTTGCCTGGTAACTGTTGTTATATGAGAACTCTACCAAATGCAAATGATCTTTCCAAGACCCTCCAAAATCTAACATACAGGATCAAAGCATATCCTCCAAGATCTGGATTGTACGTTCTGATTGACCATCTGTCTGGGGATGATAGGCAGTGCTGAATTTTATTCTGGTGCCAAGACTCTCTTGCATACTTCACCAAAAATGAGAGGTGAATCTCGAATCTCGATCTGATACAATACTAATCGGCACTCCATGCAATCTTACTATTTGTCGCATATACATGTCGGCTAGTATCTCTGTGGACTGTCCAACTCTAAACGGCAAGAAGTGTGCCGACATAGTGAGTCGATCCACGATAACCCATACCGCATCTTTTCCGCTGGGGCTCCTTGGGAATCCCGTGACAAAGTCCATGGTGATATGTTCCCACTTCTATTCTGGTATGGGAAGCGGGTGCAGCATTCCGGCAGTCCTCTGATGCTCGGCTTTCACTTGTTGGCAGACTAAGCATTTAGCTACAAATCTAGCAATCTCTCTCTTCATTCCATGCCACCAATAATACTGCCTTAGATCTCGATACATCTTTGTTCCTCCTGGATGAACAGAGTATATGGAGCTATGGGCTTCAGTCATTAGCTCATGTCTCAATTCTCCATTTGGAACATATAGACGATCTCCTCACCTTAATGTACCATCCTCATGTATGCGAAGTCCCGTCTGCAAGCCTGCTTCTGTCTTCTCTTTGAGTCTTTGAAATCTTGCATCAGTAGGCAAAGCTTCTTTAATCCTTTCCACGAGCGATGACTTCACTTCCAGATTAGCCAGCAAGCCACTCTGTCTTGGTAGAATAACCTCTATCTGAAGCTCCTGTAGATCTCTCAATAGCTCAGGCTGCATTGTCAAGAAATAAGCTGTAGGCTTCCTACTAAGTGCGTCTGCTACTACATTCGCCTTCCCTGGGTGGTACTGCAGATCTATATCAAAGTCCACCATCAACTCTAGCCAGCGTCTTTGCCTCATGTTAAGCTCTTTCTGGGTATATACATACTTTAGACTTTTGTGATCAGTAAAGATTTCCACCTTCTCACCATAAAGATAATGCCTCCAAATCTTTAGTACAAATATTACAGCAGCTAGCTCCAGATCATGCGTTGGGTAGTTCTTCTCATGGACCTTTAACTGTCTCGATGCATAAGCAATAACTTTACCGTGTTGCATCAAAACACATCCTAGGCCACTACCTGACGCATCGCTATAAACAACAAAACCGCCTGACCCTGAAGGAAGAGTCAAGACTGGTGCTGTTGTTAGACGCCTCTTCAGTTCTTCAAAGGCCCTTTGACATTCTTCTGTCCATGCAAAGTCCTGATCTTTCCGTGTCAACTTCGTCATTGGCTCCGCAATCCTTGAGAAATTTTCTACGAACCTTCTGTAATATCCAACAAGTCCTAAAAAACTCCTCACCTCAGCAACTGATGTTGGTGTAGACCAAGTCTCAATGGCAGCAACCTTCTCTGGATCAACTGACAGTCCTTCTTCTGAGATAATATGACCTAAGAATGGCACCTTATCCATGCAAAACTCATATTTACTGAGCTTAGCATAAAGCTTCTCCTGCCTCAACGTCTCTAGCACGATTCTGAGATGCTCCTCGTGCTCTTCGTGGCTTTTGGAATATACCAAAATGTCATCAATAAACACAACCACAAATTTATCCAGGTATTGATGGAAGACTCGGTTCATCAAGCTCATGAACACAGCAGGCGCGTTGGTTAAACCAAACGGCATTACTAAGAACTCATAGTGTCCATACTTGGTTCTAAAGGCTGTCTTCGGGATATCTTCCTTCCTCACCCTAATCTGGTGATAACCGGATCTAAGGTCAATCTTTGAAAATACCCTAGCTCCACTCAATTGATCAAATAAGTCATCAATTCGGGGCAAGGGATACCGGTTCTTAATGGTCACAGCGTTTAACGCCCTATAATCAATACATAGGCGAACTGTTCCATCCTTCTTTGGTACAAAAAGTATAGGTGCTCTCCAAGGTAAAACACTGGGCCAGATGAAACCTTTCTCCAGAAGTTCATTAACTTGCTTCTTCAACTCTACTAACTCTTTAGGTGCTAGTCTATAAACCGTTGAAGTGATAGGTTCTGCTCCTGGAGTTAAGTCTATGGTGAATTCTATTTCCCGATCAGGTGGTAGACCTGGAAGATCATCGGGAAATACATCCACAAACTCTGATATAACTCTTGGGTAACTTGACTCCCCTTCTACAGTTAATACCCTAAGAGTTAGCTGAACACCTTGTTCTACAGCTCCTCGAAGAAATTCAAACTCTGAGTGTCCAGGTAGTCTGAATATAACTCTTCCAAGCCGACAATCAAGAGTAGCATGATACTGACTTAACCAGTCCATACCAAGTACAACATCATAGTCAGGCATAGAAAAGATCAAAAATTGGGCTCGTATTTCTCTTCCGCAGACTACTACTGAACATGATCTACAGATATCACTAACAGGTATAATTTTACCTCCCGTAAGAATTCTCTTAGTCTTCGGAAGGGGTGCAGTAGCTACTCTATGGGTGGCTACGAAGCTAGCAGCTATAAATGAGTGTGTTGCCCCAGAATCAAATAAAGCTACAGCAGGTAATGAAGCTACTAAAATAGTACCTGCTATAACTTCTCCAGCAATAGCTTCTTTCTGAACAGCCAATGCAAAAGCCTGACCTCGTCCCTGAGCTGGACCCCTCTGCTGACGAGCCTGTTGGAATAGTGCTGCTTGAGGTGGCAATGGTGGTCTTGGCTGATATCCTCCTGGAGCTGGTGGTCTGACTCCTCCAACTCCCGTCTGCTGTGTTCCCACTGCTGGATAATCTGGCCTTGGTGTAGGTAGAGCTAGTCGTGGTGCTTCCTCTCGGCGTGCTGTGTAGTCTCTGGATAGATGCTGGTTGGATCCGCAAACCAGGCACAGTCCCAATTTGCGTCTGTACTCCTTTTCAATGTGACCCAACTTGCCGCAGAAATGACAAGTAGGTAGGGTTCTTGGTGCTGCTCTCTGCGGTATATTCCTCTGGAGTCGCTTTACAGAATCCCCTTGTGCTGCCTTGGATGGTGCTGAGGTAAATGGCCGCTTCAGACTTGACTCCCTTCTGGTGACGCGCTCCATGCGTCGTGCTGCAGCAAGGACGTCGTTGTACGATGTAGGGGCAACAGATCCAATCAACCTCTGAAGCTCGAACCTGAGTCCGTCAAAGAATTTCTTCGCCTTCTCTTCTTCGGTAGGAATTAGAGAAGGGGCGAAATGACTCAGACGAATGAATTCAGCATTATACTCCTCTACCGTCATGTTGCCCTGGATGAGGCGGTTGAACTTATCTCGGAGTTCTGATCTAGCAACGGCTGGGATATACATCTCCTGGAAGAGTATGGAGAACTCCTCCCAAGTGACTCGGTCATGTCCGAGCCTCCTCTCTTCAGCTAGCCACCAGTGGTGCGCGTGGTCCGTCAGTTGCATTCGGACAGCAGTCATCCATCTCTCCCGCGGCACTTCAGCTGCTTCCAACTGATGTTGTGTATTTGTGAGCCACTCATGCACTTCAGTTGGTCCTTCCTTGCCCGAAAAGGTACGGGGCTTGAGTTGACGGAAATCAGTGATAGATCCCGTCGCTGGTCGCCTAGCTTGTGGGTTTGCCTGCTCCAATGCATTTACTAGGCTGTTTCTCAGGTTCTCTGTCTCCTGACGCTGCGCCTCCTGTTGAACTTGTTGTTGAGCTTGCATCATGGCATAAAATATCTGGAATATTTGCTGCCCGTCCATTGCTTGTCGTGGTGGAAAGGTAGGCATCTGTGGAGTGAACTGCGGCGGTGGTGGGATATCATCGCGCCTGAACCTTGAGTTATGCTGCTCATCTTGTCCACTTTGAGAGGATTGACCTCTGTTCTCTGGTGTAACTCCATCTCCATAGGTAACCACAGCGTCTTGTGGTGTAAAAGGAATTTCATCTCTACTTCTTGGATCCATCTTTCTGTATCCAAAATAAACTTTATGAGAACGTTTAGTAGAGTCAAGCAGGAGGCAAAATCAATACTTAATTCGAATGCGATATAGAGTTTTCAAAAACGTCCAACAAATGGATGAGATCCTATAGTCTATCCTATCCTTTTACAGGTTTGTTTGGCCCCTAAGTTGAAACTAAACAATTTGTCGTAGGACCTGCATGGGCCACCACAAAAACCATGTCACGACCCAGTCCCAAAATATCGAGGGACTTGACACGTGTCAATGGCCAGCAGTACACACCGATGGACATCCCAATTTAATGGATCCATCGAGCATACTTAAGCTGTAAAATAGGTCTACAACATCATGTCAAAAACTAATCTCATCCACACACAGAATAATAAGAACAACAGCAAAATAAAAGAAAGTACATCAAAGTCCAGTCTCAGCAGAGTATGTCGGGGAACAACCCGATAAGAGTCTAAAACACTGGTTCATCAGACCAGAACAAAAGAGTCCAAAATAAAGAATCTGATGAGTACAATTATCATAAGCTCAAGTAAAGTCTTCAGCCATCACCTCTGCTTCTATGTTAGGTTCTCCTTCAGCAATAGCTCCTGGTACAGCTTCAGCTCCTGTCCCGTAAACCTCGGGATAATGTTCTTCTGCTAAACCTGGGGACACCATCCATAATCCAGGTCCTCAGGGGACATAGCAAGGTACAAATAATTCAAACCAAATAAACGCAGTAAAATAGTAAAATAGAATCAGCAGGGTAACTACATAACCATCTATGTAAAAATGCAACTGAGAGCAACACTAGTACTCAGGGTGAGACTGCTACAAGCTCTGTGTCGGAGAGCCGGTAGTAGCAATATCTAGTAGTGGTCTAGATCTGCTCGAGAGTCTACAACCTCACAATAGTAGTATATATATATAACAGCCTGTAGCCTGTGTGTCTCTCCCCACCCAATGTAACCACACGTCTCATGTCCATGTCACGTGAGATCAGATCTAATGCAACAGTCATAAACTAAGAATATAATAACTATGTCCATCCTGTATCCTATACAGAATCACCTTGAATATCTCTGGAAGATTCTGTCAATGTATGTTTGTCAAGTGTCCTAGGTTATAGTGTACTTGATAAACAAGCACGAGAATATAAAGGGTCTCGAATGTCCAACACTAACTGACGAACACAACTCCGCGTACGGGGTTGGCACCCGACTGTGATCGGACGCTAAGTATGTCATACGGTCCTAGGTTATATCATGTACACTAGTCACAGAAAATAAAGCAGGAGAACAAAATAAACTAATAAACTACAATTTATGGCAATGTACACTTGCCTGGGTTAGAATACCAGTAGCGGTCCCTGAAACAGTGGGTTCAGCAATAACTCCTCCAAAAGCTGAAATGAACATTACCAACAGTCTCAGAACATAAGAAATAGCTAGAAACGTCTATCCTTAAGTCCAGTTTGGACACAAGGACAAAAACGACAATTCTGGGCCAAAGCGGGTCCATATGTGGGCCGCTTTGCACCAAAAACCGGGTCAGGGTCAAAGGTTTCCAAATCAGTCCAACTTAGTGTCAACAAGTCAGGAACGTTGATATGAACCCAACGGAACTTCCAGAATTGGATTTCGATGAGTCGTTCTCAAAATCACCTGTCAGGTGGAGCCTGTGGGGCCCACGACACGCGATTTTCCAACGTTCTCAGAATCGAACCAAACTTGACCCACAGGACCAGCGTATTGCTACGAGTCTGATGGCGCAAGTTTTGTCTCGATCTGACGTGTATACACTAAGTTACAACTAAATACAGAAAAGTCGGATACGGGGCGTCGTCCGCGGATACGCACTGATTTCGGTGTGCACGCACATCCGAATCAACTTCTGTAAAAGCCCGCTCGTCCGTATCAATGACCCGCACGTATCGGTGAAGACCGCACGTGACCAAGTCGTCCTATTTGGCGGGGCATACTCGATTCCGGGTGAAACAGGGCTAAGTTTTTCCTTTTTTGGATCGCTATTCGCGATCACCACAGGTCGCGATGCCCCGAGCGGTTTATCCGGGCACCGAGAGGGTCATACAGGCTACACGATACAATTTACGAAATTAAAATCGGAGCTACGAGTCAAAAGTTATGGGTACCTGAAGTGGTCTGAAAAACCGAGTCCTTAAGTCCTCGTGTCCAACCGTGTCCTGAGTCGAGTCCTGTGTCCACCCTAGGCTTTAGGGTTCTGGAATTTTGGTGGTCGGGCAGGGCGTGTCCGGTGGCGAGGGAGAAGGCTGGGAGTGGGGTTCAGGCCGGCGGAGGTCGGCGAGCCTCTGGGACGTCTCCGGGAGGCCGGGCGGTGCTCGATTGAGTCGGCCGGAGTCGAGTTCTGGAGGTGCGGGGTCGGGGTAAAACTTGGTCGGAGGGAGGAGGAGAGAGAGGAGGATCTGGAGGTGCAGCGGTGGCACTGTATGGTGCTGGACGCTGGCGGTCGGGATGGAGGGGCTTAGCCGGAGTCGGGGTTCTCGCCGGAGAAGAAATACAAGGGGGAAAAATCCGGTGGGTGGCTGGATTTATATAGGGGTCTAGGGGGAGGTTAACCGGCGGAGGTTCGCCGGAAGGGGAAGAGGAAGAGTCGCCCGTTCCAGGGGAGGGGAATGGTGGCGGTCGGCGGTTGAGGGAGCCGAAGAGAGGGCGTCACCGGCGGCGGTAACGGCTGCCGGAGGAAATCGAACAGTTTGGGGGTTAGGGATTCCCACAGTTCGGGTCGGGTCAGTTGCTGGCGGGTCGGGTCTGACCCGGATCCGACCCGCTAGCCGAGCAGTTCGGTCTAGTCAGACCGGCCGGTCCGGTCCGGTTCAGGGTTTGGTTCAAAATAATGGTTTGGTTTGTTTTATTAATATTTGATTAATTAATAGTTTTTAATGCTTTAAAAATTCATCCGGGATCCAATAAATTCTCGAAAAAATACCCCATGCTCGGTTTTTAATTTTACACTAGAAAATATAATTTTTATCACATTTTAATATTATTTAATTTCATTTAAAAATTCATTTTAAATTAGACTGCTTTAATTTATAGGTTTAAAATTCACAGAAAATGCTAATTAATTCCTGAAAATTTAATTTTAAAAATTCTAAAAATTTCAGGTGATTACAAATTATCTACACCCCTCAACTGTGTACTAAAATTTTGCACTGTCTGGATTACTTGCACTATTACTTCCAATGATTTTCTATTAACTAATACACCAATCTAATATTATCACACAAGGTACTTACTGTTACTAGCATAGTGCTCAACTAATCCATGATATAGAAACACTAGCACTATTGGTATAGTAACACTAGCTTCATCATTAGATTACCTCATTACACTCACTAGAACTCATGATCACTTGCACTAGTTATTAACTTCTATAATACACATGCTTCACTTAACTCCCAAAGGCAGATATATGGTTTAATATCTCTATTGATGTATAAGTATATCCCCTTAACCTTTGACAGACTGATACACTAATCAGTGATATACTTCATACCTCCAATAACCAATCTTGATATTTCTCAACCCATAACATACTATTGGAATTTTCTAATACTCATGCTTCCACTTTCATGAACTCCCACACTGACACTCATCACCCACTGTGTATCCTGCACATAATTTCTAGACACTCTTCCATCTATTGCTTCCAACCCATCATTGGCCTCAATATCAGGTGATATATCCATCATTAGTCATATACCAATACACTCATATCTAATCACATCAAGGCCCGACTTTTATCTGTAACACAAGTCTTACTACTTAGCACAATATAATCTTATTCCCTCACACTCTCCTATACACTTATGGGTATCCTCCTACTATGGCACACTCATTAATACTCTTTATGCATATACATTTCTTTATTCTTGACACACCCAAGTATCAACCACCAAATTGAATATCATGCTACATTAATTTTTAACACAATTTCCTTGATACTTAATTGTTTACATTGATCACCCAACTACATGAATTTATGACTATCCAGGACTAGCATGCTGACTCTGATACTAACTCCTGGAACCCTCACTGATACTTTTTACCCCCCCTTCTACCTATAGTACTAATACTAGCTATAATGACACCTATCATAGAACTATTGCTACAAGGTACTACACTATGGGTTAACTCTAGATTGATGCCTACTGCTCACATGTCCAACCATGAAACACTTACAAACTCACAAGCCACACTCCCAATAGTCAACACTGATACTCAAGACACAGACCTAATTGTAAGTCACCAATTATCATATTAACAAGGAACCCTAATGGAAAGAAGCACTATAAGGAACTGGACTAAGGACTGAAGGTATCTCTACTGCTAGCAAAGAAAATGATGGAACAAGGTCCTATAAAAACAGAAGTGGATAAGTATTGAGATGATACTTTAAGAACCAATTTAAGATACAACCTGATAATCATACACGTCTTTCCAAAATCATGACACTCAGAATCCTCGCCACACTAGTAAGCATAGCTGCGA
Source organism: Iris macrosiphon (assembly GCA_036927795.1). Lineage (NCBI taxonomy): Eukaryota > Viridiplantae > Streptophyta > Magnoliopsida > Asparagales > Iridaceae > Iris > Iris macrosiphon. The sequence goes on from JAYESA010000011.1 coordinate 24,786,018, forward strand.
TAAACGATAGGTTCCATAACTAAGGTATGCAACTCTATAATCGCGTCATCTAGAATCCTCACCTCGCCAACCGGTTATGGCTGCGATAAACTCTAAATTTTATAACTAAGATATGTACATCCCAAGTCAGGTTTCTATGTTTCTACCATGACGGCTAATATGGCTGCGATAAACTCCAGGCTCCATAACCAAAGCAGACGTTTCACCTTTCTCACTGTCCTCATTAACATATATCATCAGATAATACCGTAATTTAGTCCATAAAATTTATCTCGATATGAAATCAAACTCAACAATGACACCAAAAATTAAATTTAGTCCGTAAATAGGATACTCAATAATAAGATTTAATTTTTGGTCAATAATAAGATTTTTGGTGTCATTGTTGAAATAAGATTCTCAAGGGTCATCCCAGGAATCTCGAGATGAATCTTATTATTGAGTATCCTCTCTCATATGAAATCAAACTCAATCATATTTGGTCAATAATAAAATTAAATTTAGTCCGTAAATTTTACAATGACACCAAAAATTAAATTTAGTCCGTAAAATTTATCACGATATGAAATCAAACTCAAACTCAATCACATAGGATATAGGACATAGGATACTTAAGATTCTCAAGGGTCATCCCAGGAATCTCTCAAAAATTTGTGATTGAGTATCCTCTCTCATCCTAATATCCTATGTCCTATATCCTATCGCAGGTTCGTAGTAGAACAACTAAGACCTCGCACTACCACAAAATTGCACTACTTGAGAAGCCTGACCTGCATGGCCACCACTAAAAATGTGTCACGACCCGCACCCATTAGAGGGGCACGAGTACGTGGGTACGTCCAGCCTACGCCGCAGCATCGACGGTAGAACGTTGTCTAGGTCTCAAATATACTAAACATAATTCACAGCCTGTCAATGATATCAACTCCATAAGGAGGACAATGAATAATGTATTGCTCAACAGTTCATAATATATACTCAATCACAATAACCATAAGAAATAAATGGAATGATGAGATAAGAAAGATAAGGAGTACTGACATAGTCAAACACAACCACTCAAAATAGAGATAAAACTAAAGTCTAGCTGTCCAACATAAATAGTCTCAACAAAGTCTCAACATAAGTCTCAATATAAGTCTCAAAGATGCATAAAATATAACTGTCTAAATAGCTGCAGGTAGTGTCTCCTCTAAGGGAAGGGACTCCTCTAATATCTCTGGTATATAATCTCCCTCTATACCTGGCCATAGTGTGTAGGACAGAAGTCCTCAAGGTCCTCTAGAAAAATATTATCCAGTCAGGATTGGAGCGAAGTACAAGGACTAACAGCAGTTCCATGTGTCACGCCCCGGACCCGTCGGGCCGCCGCTCCGCCTTGACCCTCCCCCGTATAGCTGGGATTATCGAACTGGGCACGAATCACCGTGCCCCGGCGCGTCGGACGTGAATCACCGCGCCCGTCCCGCGGGTGCGAGGAAGGGGTTCTCTGTGGCCCGCACGAGTGTATCGGGGTCGTGATGCCGTGCGGGCCTGGGTTGCGCCCGCACAAGGCCAATCGTTTAAGTTGATAGTTGGCTATCATCGTATCAATCGAGTAAGCAGCGGAAAGGGGCTTGTTTCAATGTAATGTATTTAGCCAACTGAGTATTCGGGATAATCGAGGCAACTTGGGTTCCTTTATGCAAAGGCATTCGTTCGTTCCATACATTATGACCCCTTATACGATAGCATCTCGGGGCAACAATCGAAACCAGGATTTCCGGGTGTTAGGGACTGTGGCACGCCTATTGCTCCCTCGGACGATCCAGTACCTGCAAGCAAGTAAACTGTTGGTGGGTCAGCACTTTTATAAGTACTAGTGAGATAAAACAACTGAACAGAAACAAGCATTCACTCAAACCAATACTAAGTAATCATGTTATAAAATATTATATTACTAGTGATCTTTCTAGTTTTACCTAGGTTCGTTTTATGCAGTTCTAGCAGAATCATATTACATTGTTTGGAAACATCTTTGGAAATAGAGATTCATATGCAAAAAGTAAGACAAGCAATCGTTCATGTTCCAGGGTGTGCACAGCGTGTCTCGTGCGACTCGAGGGTCAGGTTCATAGCTAGACACATAATGCACAATCTTAGGGGCAGTCCTCTATCCAAGCCAACACAATGACTTCGCTATATGCAGGCGGTCCCCGAGTATCTCAGGATCGGCAGCTGGTTGTACAGCATACCAATGACTCATTCATCTGATGCTAATGGAAGTTATGACTCATGGTTGTTTTCCACTATCTCTGTAACAGCCGTGACACATGCAGTTCAGCTCTCCACCAAAAGCCACTGTCCGACCGCGTGCGAATGCATGGAACACTATCAAATAAACTATAGTATGCAGACGAGATGAACCATCAGAATAGTTATCGTTGTTGCGGGAAAATCCGACTTATCACTTGAACATATTCAGGCATAATATGGTTCTCTCGAAGCATAGACGATAGTGAACATGTTCATACACTCTAGGCAAGCGTTTCAGGATTCTCGTTTAGCAGACTTATCATTTCAAAGACAAGTTAGGTGAGTTCGTTCATTAACATGCAAGGCAGGTTCTAACATTCTCTTATGAAAACATTGCAAGCAAAGACTCAGGTTATTATTCAGGCGTGCAAGAATCAGAGAATGAAGTTCTACCCACTCACCTTGATACATAATGCCGACGCGGAGCGGGACATTACATACTTACCAACCAACAAAAAATTTTGTCCTCGAAACTTCAAGGATAAACTTTTCGATATTCCGAGTAGCGATAGTGCCGTCCCTCGCGGTACTCAATCGAAACAATCAAGCAATTCAAGTTCAGAAAATATTTGTACTTTGAGAATATCTATGGACTTATTGTATGGAACACTCTATTGTAATACCATATCGACTCAGAGTCATAGCAACAGATTTTGGGCCAGAAGATCGATTCTGCTCTGATACCATTCTGTCATGCCCCGGACCCGCTGCTCTGCCTTGCCCCGCCCCCGTATAGCCGGGATTATCGAATCGGGCACGAATCATCGTGCCCCGGCGTGTCGGACATGAATCACCACGCCCATCCTGCGGGTGCGAGGAAGGGGTTCTGTGTGGCCCGCACGAGTGTATCGGGGTCGTGATGCCGTGTGGGCCTGGGGTTGCGCCCGCACAAGGCCAATCGTTTAAGTTGATAGTTGGCTATCATCGCATCAATCGAGTAAGCAGCGGAAAGGGACTTGTTGCAATGCAATGCATTTAGCCAACTAAGTATTCAGGACAATCGAGGCAACTTGGTTTCCTTTATGCAAAGGCATTCGTTCGTTCCATACATTATGCCCCCTTATACGATAGCATCTCGGGGCAACAATCGAAACCAGGATTTCCGGGTCTTAGGGACTATGGCACGACTATCGCTCCCTCGGACGATCCAGTACCTGCAAGCAAGTAAACTGTTGGTGGGTCAGCACTTTTATAAGTACTAGTGAGATAAAACAACTGAACAGAAACAAGCAATCACTCAAACCAACACTATATAATCATGTTATAAAATATTACATTACTAGTGATCTTTCTAGTTTTACCTAGGTTCGTTTCATGCAGTTCTAGCAGAGTCATATTACATTGTTTGGAAACATCTTTGGAAACAGAGTTTCAGATGCAAAAAGCAAGACAAGCAATCGTTCATGTTCCAGGGCGTGCGCAGCGTGTCTCGTGCGACTCGAGGGTCAGATGCATAGCTAGACACACAATGCACAATCTTAGGGGCAGTCCTCTATCCAAGCCAACACAATGACTTAGCTATATGCAGGGCGGTCCCCGAGTATCTCAGGATCGACAGCTGGTTGTACAGCATTCCAATGACTCATTCATCTGATGCTAATGGCAGTTGTGACTCATGGTTGCTTTCCACTATCTCTGTAGCAGCCGTGACACATGCAGTTCAGCTCTCCACCAAAACCTATTATCCGACCGTGTGCAAATGCATGGAACACTATCAAATAAACTCTAGTATGCAGACGAGATGAACCACCAGAACAGTTATCGTTGTTGTGGGGCAATAAAACTTATCACTTGAACATATTCAGGCACAATATGGTTCTCTCGAAGCATAGACGATAGTGAACATGTTCATGCACTCTAGGCAAGCATTTCAGGATTCTCGTTTAGCAGACTTACATTTCAAAGACAAGCTAGGTGAGTTCGTTCATTAACATGCAAAGCAGGTTCTATCATTCTCTTATAAAAATATTGCAAGCAAAGACTAAGGTTATTATTAAGGCGTGCAAGAATCAGAGAACGAAGTTCTGCCTACTCACCTTGATACATAATGTTGACGCGGAGCGGGGCATTACACCATGTATATTGACAAAAACTATAATACAGTGTAAAAAATACAAGATGGAGATAAATACTAGAAATAAGAAATACTGGTGAGTATGAAATACTGGAGAATATATCATCAGCAATAGCACAACTAGCAATGAACAGAAATATAAGTGAATGATAGAACAATGAATTGAAAATACAGAAATAGAATATCTATCTAAGTGTGTGAAACATCAGTCTATCATGTGATCGGCTTGGGACAAGATCAGGCTTGTTATATATGATTGGCTATGATTCATGTGAGGTCAGACTAACTATCTGGTTAGCTATGATGCGAGAAATTGTCAGTCTAATCATATATTACAGGCTATGAGGTATGTAAATGGTCAGGCTACACCCAACGTGATGTGTGGGATGAGCTATGATGTAAGTAAAGTGGAATATGATCACATAATCTACTTATATTTTCCCGTCCTCCAGCTAGCACGATGGATTCCAATCATGACTCCTCATGACATATATCGATGATGCTAACCCGTGTATCCATAGTGTCAGAATCAAGTACGCTATACAACTAGAATCATAGAGATGGTCAATATAATGAAAACTATCAGAGAATATACTCGCCTGTGGTCCTGCACTGGCAATACCAATATCCTATTTCCGAAGTCTCGTCTGAACAATCCAACGGTCCTATATACATAATATAATAATAATATAGCATCAGTCGTTACACTAGCACACACACATACATAATTACACTGAACTCAGAACAACCCTAGGGGTGATAATTGGTCAACTAGCAGGGTCAAATGTGCACGTCTAAATGCATATATGTCATGTCCTCAAATACCGTGCATAACAAGACAGTTAACTCACTAACACATGTCTAGAACCCTAAATCCAGTGTAACACCAACACATGTCTAAGCTAGTACGTTAGTGTACACCAGGCCGACAGTTCATTAACACCTAGGGTCATGCAAATATATAAATACGGGATACCCACAACTAATACATATGGCCATAAAACATATGTAATATTATAAATCAATTCCCCATGAAGTATATGCATATATTAAATCTAATTATCATACACACATACATGCACAGACACATACGAATTATTAGGTTCACTAATACAGGGTCATGCAATCATATCTAATAAACTCCCTTAAAGTAATATGCTAACCCTAATAACTATTCACACATGCATACACACAATCATGAAAGAAAAGGTAAGTTTCGAACCTTGGCCTTGGCGTGCACGTGCCCAGGGAGGGGGTAGTCGACGTCGAGGGAGGTTATTGACTGGAGATGGTGCTCGGGCTGCTGTCCTGGCAGAGAGGGATCTGTCGTGGTCGTCCGACGGTATGGTCGACTGCTGTCGGGTTGCTGTGACGAGGACGGGGGTGGTGGTGATCGTGACTGTGATGGTGAAGACTCGAGGTCGGCGGACTGTGGAAGAGAAGGAGATATCGATGGTGATGATGATGATGATGTTGACGATAATGGTGGTGGTAATCTCAATGGGCGGAGGATCGAGATGATGATGGAAGGAGGCAATTCAGTCGGCGGTCGGGGTCGTGTGGCCGGGGCTGATGGCCGTGGGGTGAGGGGAAGTCGTGTGGTCGGGGAGAGGGTAATAATTTTGACGATGATGGTGATGATGATGATGGGTGTGGTCGTGACGGTGAGGAAGGGCGGTACTCCGGCGAGGGGGGTCTGTCGTGGGTGCTCAGGCGGTGCTCAGGTCGGTCGGGAAGGCTATTGTGATGGCGGTGGGGATGTAGTTAATGGTGGCGGATGGAGATAACTGGCCCGGGGAAGAAGGAAGTCAGGGTTGTGAGGGTGGTCGTGTCGGCAGCTATGGCGCTCAGGCTGGTCAGGGTCGGGGATGCTCGTCGTGGATGGCCGGGGGTGAGGAGAAGTCGGGGAAGATGAGAGGGTGATGGGGACTACTGTGGTTGCAGTCGATCCGGCGGGGGAGGTAGTGGTGGTGAGGGTGTTGGCTGACAGGGCGGGGTTGCTCGGCGGTGGAGGCTACTCCAGCGGGATGGTGGCCGGAGATGGAATGTGGGTGATGGCTCCTAGTATTAGGTTTAGGGTTGCTTTAGGTTTTTTTTGATGTTGGAGATGGAAATAATGGAGGAAAGGAGAGTTTTTTTATGAGGGAGAAGAGGGTAATGAAAACCTAGGGATTAGGGCTGGCCAAGTATTCCTTGGGATGGGGTTGGGTATTTCATGAAGGAAATTTGGATGGCTAGGATTGTGTTGGCTTGAATGGTGAGCCAAGATGACTAGGGGGAGATGTTTGAGTGTTGCATACTCTAAAACAAAGGAAAATACATGCATGTGATCGGTCAATGAAGAGGGGAGGTGTTTCTTCATGTGTTGGGTCCAATGGGAGGTGTACACCTCACTGCACTTTTGCATAAAGTCCCCAACATTTGGAAAATTGCACAAAAATTGGGGTTTAGGATTGAATGAGGGAAAATACCATATTTTGTGCGATGTAGTGGATAAAAGGGTGTTTGTTATTTGTTATGAACCTTGAGGGTGTGAGTGGGGGCTTGGCTTGATGTTGAGTCTAGTTTTGGGTTAAGTTGAGTCCTCACACCATTTTAATTAAAAGTAATATAAAAGGTGTTCTTAAATTAATTGGAAGTACAAAGGGTTAAAATTCGGTGGAACACAAGTGTCATGGACGTAGAAAACTTAGAATAGAATATTATCATAATTTATGTTGCATAAAATGGGTCAAGGTTGTGTCTCCAATTTCGATTGGAACGGATAAAGATGCAAAGTTAGATTTATTTAGATTTAAAAATAAACGTCCGTAACAAATATTGTGCGACTAAAATGAATCACAAGAGAGGGTATTTATTAGTTACACAAAGGTCGGAATAGAAGATTGGCACGTCTAGGACAAGGTGTTGAATTTATTGGAAGACAAAAATTAGTGTAGTGTTCCAAATATCGAAGCAACGGTAAGGTACAACAATTGGATAAAATCACAGTAATAAATTATAACCTTAATAATTAATCCCGAATGATACAAATTAAAATCAATAATCCTATAATTTGGCCAGGGGTTCATCTAGTGGGTTTCTAGGTCCAGTCCACTAACCCATACATTAAAGAACACTATATATATATATATATATATATATATATATATAATATCATGCAATATATATAAAATAAAATATACTCAATACTTATAAATAATAAAAAGACAAAAATATATCTATTTTAGAATGTGGTAGTGACAGGAGGGAGGTGAGCTTGAGTTTGTCGACAGCCTGATCCCGACCTCCAGCTTCCCCACCTACGTAGACATCCGGACCTCGAACTCCGTCCGTCCCTCTTTGTCGTCGTCGGCAGTTGCGTCTGCGCTAGGAGCGAGGCCGGCAGCTTGGCCCGGGATGGGATATGGTTCTCTGTAAGAAAAATAAGTTTAGAAGAAGAAGAAGAAGAAGAAGAGGAGGAGGAGGAGGAGGAGGAGGACTCCAGAGGAGTGGAGAGAGAGATTGGGAAAGGTGGAATCGGATATGAAGGGGGTTGGTAGTGTGTGAATCACAGAAGTTTAAAACTTGTTAAATTAGTATAATATTTGTACAAAATAATAATAATAATAATATTAATAATAATAATAATTATAATAAAAGTTTATAATTTGTTAATTTTTAATTTTAAATACATGATTTTTTAATTACTTAAATCATAGTCTTAAATTTTTAATCCATACAAAAAAAAGAATAATAATAGTTAGAGTAAGTCTATATAGGGTTACCATATCTCCAACCAACATCTACTTTCAACAACCATTCAAACAACGGAACTCCTTTTTTTCACTTTCAACAACCATTCAAACAATGAAACTTAATTTTTTTTCACTTTCATATTTTTTAATTCCACCAACCAAAGAACTTTTAAAAAGTCAAAATTTATGAACACGCATCGTGCACACAAATTATGTTTTTCCACTTTCGCATTTTCTCACACTTTCGAGCAACTAAACAGCCCTATAGGGATAGAGATGCTCTTAATAATAGACCGATTCTCCATGGAGTTCTACTTCGAGTTTCACGCTAGTACTTTCCATTATTAATATTTTTGTCACGCTAATTTTACTAAAAAAAAGTATTTTCTTAAAAAAATTAATTTTCTCACGGTTATGACTGGATTTTTTTTTAATGTGGGTTATGACTGGAATTGTGATTTTTGACCACCATGATAATAATCATCATTATACCAACTTTTTTAACAGCTTAAACTGTGGCGATTGAAAACTTTGTTACGATATAAACAATTGTAATTTATCTTTTGTACAACGGTTTAATAATTGCAAATTATTGATTTTAACAAAATTTAATTTTTGTTTCAAGTTTTGTCATAGATATAACTCAATCATATTTTAAGAAAAAATATAATAATTTTATTTATCCTAAAATAAATATTCTTGTGTGAAAATAATTTTAGACTTATTTTTAACTAAATAACCTCACCTATTTAAGTTCTTTAATTTTGTACATTATACTTTAATATTATACCACTAAATACCCTCAAATGTTGAGGAGTTTCAAATCGATACACTATGTCAGTCAGTAGTTACTTTTTCCTCTCCAAAAATAATAATAATATTTTTTGACCAAATTACTCCTCCTTACTTATAATTAACCCTCTTAACCCTTATATATAATTCATTCTCCCAGTTTCTTTCCATGTGATGCCTTAAGCCTCATCTTTCAATTTATTTCTTCAAAAACCATTACGTCACTTCAAGAGACCAAAAGAATATATGATCAACTCAGGTATGTTCGAAGAAAGAACATGTACTCCATCATGATTGCTCTTAATGCGCTTCTTCGAGAAAGATATGGAACACTTGGATATGGATTATGTAGGGCTAGGATATGATTTGTACAATATTAAAATAGGTAGAATTAACGAAGACATTGTCGCTAATATGACTTAACGATGTCATTATCGATGTTTTCACGTGTGTTCACCTTTTTCCATGTCGCATATAACCAAAATTCATCATAAACATCACTGTAGCGACGTATTCCTTGAAGTAACATATCGGCGCCATTTTCTAGGTTTAAGTGACAAACCTTGCCAAATTGGCGACACAGAAATAATCGTTGTATGTTGCCAAAATAGTGACATAATTAGCAATGTTTTATATACTTTAACTGTTTGCCATTTAATATCAAAACAAGAACTGGGAGAACTATATTTGATTTAACAAACTAAGAAACTACAAAGAAGAGTCCTAAGAGACAATCTAAGTACAAATTTATTTTCTGGGGGCGACGATGGAGGGTTAGGAGTGTAGCAACTCTTTTTACTCCATGGATGATCCGATGCGGAAGCTTTTCTCTCTCCCTTGAGTATTGATTCGCAGATAGATATCCAGCCTCTTGCATGGGGGTAGTACCCTGTTATTTATAGTTGTTCTGTGACCGCATGCTATTGATGCCACATGTGCCCCTGTTTGATGACCACATAGGGTTCTTTCCATGGAATACGATTACAACTGTGGCCGCATGTCATGGTTAAGCTGTCATGTGATCTTGGTTAGGATTTACATTTGATGAGATCTCGAGATTATTTCAGCCTGTTGTATATGTGACTTGGTCGTTTGGGTGCGTAGCCCTCATCAATTGCACAAAGATCTTTTTAGTTATAACAGAAAGATCTTGTTAGTTGTAATGCATTGGGTCAGAGATGCATGGAACGCATTGAGTCTGGAATATGTTGGGACAGAGACTCATGGATTTTTGTCGTCTTCTGCATTGGTGGCGTTTGAACAGCTGTATACTTCCAAAAATAATTATGAAGAAGTCGTCAGCCCAGATTCCAAACCTCAGTACAGGATTCGAGGTGGTCAGGATGATTGTCTATTTTGTCAGAGTTATAAATGCTCTAATATGACAGTAGGGATGATTCGTCAAAGAGCGGCATGCGTCTCGGGACGTCATGTATCCGAGGGTGTTATGCGTTCACCCCTATTATGCGTCTCCTGCTTATTTGTGACTGTAAATTAGAGCGCATGGAGAGATTTTTCATGCTTCTACAAGACCCCCTTTAAAGTTTTCAGACTTGGCTAAGTTTGGAATACTTTGAATAAGAAACATAAAATCGGCACGCATTCATTGTCCGCTTACTTCTGCTAAGTTCGTCAGGTTGACGCATGTAGTAGTTATCTCATGGAGGGCTCTGACATACTATCAAATATGCATTAATAAGGAGATTTGGTTCGATCTTTATGGGGATCTGTTGGGATTCTGCACCGTCTGATAACACGGAGCTCGAAGTGTCAGTTTTTTAGGAGATAAAAGAGGATCACTTGGATCGAGGTATAAAGTTTATCTCATTAACCGCTCAGTTCATAGTCTCGATCGCTTCATGTGATTTTAGAGCCTATTAATAGGTAGTCGGGGAGAGATAGAACTTTTATCTCCTTGCTTCATTTTCTCTTTTTCCTATGAAGGATATCGAAGGCTACGACTTTTCTCGTCAAAGAGTTTATCAGGGTGGTCTCACTCCGTGGCCTTGGTGGCCTCTGACTCCTACTCTAGCGAGCCCGAGCCGCTACCTGCTGGAGAAACGTCTATCTTTCGAGTGCAGAAGACGGATATCTTCGAAGAACTCCTTTATTCCCCTGCCAACTCAGAGGAGCGGGCTTTTGTAGACACTTCGCGTCCATGGTTTGCATCTACGCTTGCTTCTTTCATTTTTTGGCAATGTACATCAATAATTTGGAGGACAGTGACTCCTTTTCTGTTTGATGTTTGCATTCTCCCCTTCTTTGTTATGGAAGGAGAAATTACTTTTATTGCCGTTGTGACATTTGCGGTGCTAGTACTAGAGGTAAGATGGTCGTAGTGCAATATTTCAAGCAAGTGTAGACATCCCACTAGGGGATTTTGGTGGACCTACTACCCTTTTGCGCACTTGGGGTATGAGTAATAGATTCGAAACAAAATCCTATCAGAGATAGGTTTTTTGGATTGTAAGGACATCCCGCTGGGGGATTTTGGGGGATCTATTACCCTTTTGTGCACTTTGGGGTGCAAGTAATAGATTCGAAAATAAACCATACCAGAGGTAATATGGACGTGATAGATTTTATGGATTTTAAGGATATCCTACTGGAGGATTTTGGTGGATGTATTACCCTTTTGTGCACTTTGGGGTGCAAGTAATAGATCAAAAAAACCTATTAGAGGTAATATGGACGTGATAGATTTAGTGGACCCATTACTTTTTGCGTACGTTAGTACAAATAATTGGTTTGATACAAGCCCTGCCATAGGCAATATGGATGTGGCAGCTTTTGTGGACTTAAAACCGCGGGCATACTCTGGATTGGGTATGGGTGATAAGTTGGAAGATAATCGATATCAGAGGTAATATGGACGTGATGATCGATGGCCAAGGCCAGAAAGTTTACTCAGAGCTAATATGAACATGATAGTGTCTGTCATGAGGTCCAGAGGTCCTGTGGACATGAACCAGCGCCCAGGAAGATACGATGTAGTTTGGTAATAGAGGAGTACCAGGCTAATTTAGACATAGTATTTTTTGAGAAACTTGCCGTTGATAGGCATCAGGAGCAAGTCGTATTGGGTTTTGCTAGTCGGTATGCGCAATTGGAAAACACGACTTCCACAACGAATGGCCCCTCCCATTTAGGTTAGAATTTGTCGGGCGTCTTGTGAGTCATAATCATCGGTCTTCGTAATGTTAAGATGAGGTTACCCACTTGAAACATTCTCTTTTTTACCCGTTTGTTGAAGGCTCCAAAGAGATGCGCTTGATACAGCTCTATGTGTTGTTGAGCTAAAAGCCATTTCTCGTCGAGTGCTTCCAACTCCTGCAACCATCGACGATAGTTGTCGTCCGTGGTTAGTTGGTTGGAGAGAGCTATTCGTAGTGAATGGATTTGGATCTCTAGCGGGAGTACCACCTCACTTTTGTATACCAAAGAGAATGGTGTGTTTCAAGTAGCTGTCTGAACTGTTATTCGGTAGGCCCAGAGATATACACCCATCTTTTTATTTCAGTCGCGTTTGTTGGAAGACACGAATTTCTTGAGGAGCTTGATGATGGTTTCATTGAACGCTTATACAAGACCATTTTCTGTAGGATTGTATGTCGTGGAGACTATATTTTGGATTCGGCTCTTGTTATAAAACCAATAGAAGGCGTGACTTGCAAACTGTGGACCATTATTGTGGACGATCCTATACCGTAAGCCAAAACGATATATGACGTGATGCTTGACGAAGTTAATCACGTTTGCTATTTTAACTTCAGCAAGCGGAACAGCTTCTGCCCATTTGGAGAAATAGTCGGTGATCGCCAGGATGAATCGATGTCCTTTTGATGAAGGCGGACTGATTGGCACGATGATATCCATTTCCTATGCCTCAAAAGGATAACAGGCTACCGTTGGGTGTAGGAATTCAGATGGCTGGTGGATAAAGTCTGCGTTAATTTGGCATGCTTGGCACTTCCATGCGTAATCGACAGCATCTGCTACCTTCGTTGGCCAATAGTAGCCCATTCTCCGAAGGCGGTCGTGTAGCTTTGGGCAGGGTTAATGCGTCCTACAGACACTGTCATGAGCTTCACAGAGGGCTTATTTTGCGTCTGCGTTTGACAGGCATCGGAGTAGAAGGCCGTCATAGGACCGACGGTACAATATTTTGGTTTTCGTGTCTTAATAGAAACGGAAGGAGCATCTTCTGATTGAAGTAGCTTCCTTTGGGTTTTCAGGAAGAATTCCATAGACTGCGTAGTCGATGAATGAAAGCCTCCAATCTTGAGTATCAGTATCGACCTCCACTGTATAGCTGAGTTATAAGCATAGGTTACTTTTGGGACAGACTGGCTCTTGATCGATCACCGTGATTAGCTGATGGGTGTTGTCTTGGACTGCTAAGGAAACAACGAGGCCGACTAAAGCGTCCACCTCAATATTTTATAACCGAGGACATGCTCAATAAAGAATATCTCAAATATTCCAATGATGCTGTGTGCATCTTGGTGGTAGGGGATCAAGTCTTTATTTCGGACTTCATATACGCCCCGAACTTGATTGACGATTAGCTGAGAATCGACGTAGGCTTCCTAGTACTCTACTCCGACTTTTTTGGCGAGATAGAGTCCGATGATTAGGGTGTTGTACTCTGCCATATTATTGGGTCATGGATCCGTGAGAGAGTATGCGCGATTGATGACGAGGCTATATGGGGAGATCAACACTATCACGACCCCAGCGATGATGTTGCCTTTGGACCCTGTTTTTGAAGCACCATCAAAGAACATTTGCCAAACCGCTTCGTGTGAGGTGACATTGGCGTCTGTCACTTCGTCAGGGATGGGCTGCCAAAAAGTTGGCCAATGCCTGACCCTTGACGGCCTTCTGTGGGACGAATACCATATCATATAGAGATAATAGTATTGCCCAGGTAGCTAAGCGGGAGCTGAGTACCCCAGATTTGGTCATGAGGACCCTGAGGGGGTTGACTCGCGAGATTACATGAATGGTTTATCCAATCATATAGTATCGAGTTTTTGGGATGGCGAATACCAGCGCAAGGCACTCATTCTCGACAGCGGAATACCTATGCTCTGGACCGACCATCATCCGACTGAGGTAGTATATGGCCTGCTTGTGAATTGAATCACTATTCTGGGCTAACATGGCACCGAGAGAGTGATCCATCGTGCATACATAGAGCAGGAATGGCTTTTCCATGATCGGGGATACCAGCACAGGAGGGTTTGATAGGTATTCTTTAATATTATCGAACGGTCGTTGGCACTCTTCATTCTAAACAAAGGAGACACCTTTCTTCATGAGCTGTGTAAACAATCGGCAATATCCAAAGAGATTTGATATGAACCTCCTGATGTATGCCAACCTTCCTTGGAGGCCGCAGAGTTCCCGGAGGTTCCCTAGCGAATTCATCTCCCGGATGGCCTTGGTCTTGTCGTGGTCTATATGAATACCCCAGAAAGTGATGATGAAATCCAAGAATTTGTCGCTGGAGACTCCCAGGATGGACTTGATAGGATTCATCTTGAGGTGGTGTGCGCACCTTAAGTCGAACACAGTCCTCAGATCTTGGAGGTGATCATCTTTGGAGCAACTCTTGATGGCGATGTCTTCGACCTAGCATTCTACCCGATGCTGACGTCGGATCCACCGACTGATGATTCTGAAGAGTGTGAGCACTCCTCATCTTCTTTATATGAATCCTCGAGGGTTGTAGGAGGCATTACAAATCATAAGCCATGCATGGTCTTATGATAGTAATCCTCGGGCTTGTCTGCGGGGGAGGGAAATTATAAAGGCGACCTTCGGCCTTTGATGTAGTTTAATCCTTTAGTTACCTCCAGGTTGTATCCCATCTTTTGGATCAAATATAGAGCTTGCGAGTTATACCGGTAGAGTGGCATTCTGCCTACCTCGGATTCTGGTTCTACTTCCTTTGGGATGAAGGACCGGGGGCATTCCACTCTGCCGAAGATGATGATCTTATCTCCCTTCTTCCTAGGTGGGACTAAGAAATAAGAATCAGGACTAGAGCGAAGCCAATGCACGGTGCAGGTAGTGGTCACTTGTGCATGTAGATGAAGGCCTAGATCATGCTCCAGGGAGTAGAGTGTACTTATATGCATACGCTCAGAGTAGTTCAAAGATAGTCCTTTATTGAGAAAATAAGGTATCTCTTCCTGCAGGATTACATCGTCAGGGGAAGGAATGTTGACAATAGTGGATATATATTCCTCCAGCTCATCCTTCTCCTTGGCTACCCCAAGCGTAAACGACGACTTTGGTGGTTTTCTGCGTAATTTTACCACCAGAGGTCCGGAAGTCATGGCTGCGATCGGGTCTTCCTTAGGTGGTCGACTCGGCCTGTGAAGGCGAACAACCATTGGTTCTGAGGGCGTAGATAGGGCAAAATCTTCTTTTGGTAGTCGATTCGACCTACAAAGGAGGACGACCATTGGTTCTGGCGACGTCGAAGGTACCGGAGATTTAGGTGCCTTGATGATAAGGGGCGTGACCACATCGAGAGTGCAAGCCTTGAGATAGATTTTCATAGGCTCCTCGGGTGTTATTGTGGCCTCTGTTTCATCATCGACATCGTTGCCACCTTCATCTTCTCCGACTTTCTTGTAGAGGATCGAGTCGGAGTATTAGATCTCGATACCCTTAAACGGATCGACGTCAGCGAACTCTGTTTTGACGAAACCGTGTTTGTCTACATATTTTAGGCATTGGTGGAGGGTGGCTGGCACGATCCTATATTTATGTATCTATGGATGCCCTGACAAGACGTTGTAGGACGTATCTATATCTTTGACATAGTAGGTGACCTCTGTTTCTAAGTCGATGATATGGCATTTTAGGCAGATTTTGCGCAGATGGTAGCTCCTCCCCTTGTTGCATCCACTGATGGCGGTATTGTTTGCCTCCAGACAATGCATCGGGATCCCCAGGGTCTGAAGCAAACTTCTCGGGATGATGCTGATTGACGATCCTGGGTCAATATGCATTCGGTCTACCTTAATATTGCCAATATATCATATATAGTACACGGGCCGATCGTGCCTATTGTTCTTGAGAAACATGTCCTGCTACGAGAAGGTAATATTGGGTATCGCATCCATGACATTGTTGCAATATAGACAAGCAGCAGGATCTTCGGTTGGCAGCTTAACTTGTGTCAAGTAGACATCGACATTCTGCAGTGCCTCACTCAGGACAGCCCGAGTGTCTTTAGAGATCCTCAAAAGCTCATATAATGATAATTTAGCTGGAGTGTGGGCTAATTGTGCTAAGATGTCAAAATTGTAGTGCCTTTCTAGTCCTTGTTGTGCATCCTTGCACAACGATTTATCGAAGCGCGTCTCTTTCTGTTTGGACTTATCTACCGGTAGGGGCTGAGATGGCCTGGGACCAGTGGTAGTAGGTGTGAAAACCGAGAGCGTATCACCGTACAACGGTTGGTATATTGCACCTGTATATTGCACCTGACCTTGTTGCACCTGCTTTTATCTTTTCAGCCGAGGAGAAAACTGTATAACAGGTCTTAGATTTTCTTCCTTTAGACTTGGTGGTGGAGGATGTCGCCGGCTGCGTCAAGTCTGGCACGAGGTCGGGATAGACCCACATGACCTCCCCACATAGTGTGGCAATAGGTATTAGCCCGACCGCCTGGTCTCGAGCTGGTGGAAGGTTGACAACTTCTATAGTCTCCTTTGGGACAGGAACTAATCCGTCTTGGGCTTCCATTGGTGAAAGTTGTCAAATTGGAGGGACACTATGTTGGCGGCGACCGTCACGTCATCGAAGTCCAGGGAAAGAGCCTTGGTGTCTATCAAACGTTAGATGTACCATTTAGGGTATAGCACTCCTGCATTGGGTGATGGATGTAGCGGTGGATGTGACAGTACTTTGGGTTGGTAATCTCTGCCGCCTCAGGCTGACGTCTGACGTCGGTGATCCACATTTTGTCTCCCTGCATCAGCATGTCGAAGATGGGTTTGACATCTACATCTTCAAAAAAGTAAGTCTCCTTTGGTTTTGGAGGCTCTGTCGGCTTTTGCTCAGACTTCTTGGTTACGGTAGCGACCATAGCATATTTTTCCTTTATGCCGGGGT
The DNA here is from genome assembly GCA_036927795.1 of Iris macrosiphon. NCBI lineage: Eukaryota > Viridiplantae > Streptophyta > Magnoliopsida > Asparagales > Iridaceae > Iris > Iris macrosiphon. The sequence goes on from JAYESA010000011.1 coordinate 24,803,052, forward strand.
GCTATTGCCGCTATTGTTGTTGCTTTTGTTGTTGTTGTTGCTGGAACATTTTCCCTTTTCCTCAGCAATAGGGATATGGATTCCCAAGTGTCGAGCGTCCTCGAGCTTCTTCTCAGTGTTGACAACATTGATAATAAATTATGTCCAGTCTTTAAACTGGATCTCGCCCATCCAGAGGCTGACTACAAGGAGCATGTTTTTTCGGCACATCTCAATGAGTGTTGCCTTGGGATTTCCAGGAGGTAACCTTAGCATAGCCTATCAGAACCATTCGATGTAGTTTCGTGTCAGTTCATTTTCCCTGGGCGACGTCCATCAGAGAAGACATCGTCATATCATTTTCTGCCTTATAGAATCTGTTAAGGAACAGACGCTTGAGGTCACCGAAAGATGAGATACAGTTATCTTCGAGGCTCCAAAACCAATTGAAAGCTACCCCCGCCAATGAACCGACAAAGATCTTGTCATGCCCCAGTCCCAAAATACGTAAGACTAGGACACATAAGCATGCCAGCCGTATGTACATGGCCTCCAATATATGGATACCATGAAACACACATACGCTGTAATATGAATATCAAATCCACAAGTTGTATAAATCTATCACATGTCACAGGGCATAATCTAAATCTCATCCACATAGATCAATATAAATAAATAGCCAATATCCATATAACTAGATCTTAATATAAAGTATCTAAAGAAGACAGTCGAATGGAAACAAATCCACTGTCGAGCTAGAATATAAAAGCAAACATAACATAAGTACATCACCAATAATCACGAGGCTCGAAGGGAAGACCTCCTTAAACATAAGCAACCAGTCCGGATCTGCACTCCTGCGAATACTCATGAACATCTACACCTGGAGAGGGACCAGGTCCTCAGAGGGACATAACAAGATACATAGAAGTATGCCAATAAATTACTGAAATAAATATCCAATGGGTCGTCTAACCATCTATTTGAATGCAGTTTGAGAACAACTTTCTAACAAGTGGGCTATCTGGCCATAAAATAGGATTGGCATGATTCTCTTGGAGAATCAGGAGCCTACAAAGCATGTCGTCTTTTGAACGGTAAAGGTCGCCAAGTAGTATAGGGGTCATCACGACCGCGTATCTCCGGCGGAGCGTACGGGTTACATAAAAGTAAAGTACAAAGGAGCCCAAATGCGGTACTTGTTGTTCTCCCTACCCCATGCTCTAAGCATGTCACATCCATGATACGATTTGGTTCATAGCCTACCTTTAGTACAATAGCCCAACCCTGCAACCAAATAAGGACAAGGATTGGACCACCGTACTACGATAGGCTATGTCCATAGACTACTAATAACTGCTAAGTCCTCTAGCATGCAAAGTTTTTATTAGCAGTTATCCCTAACGCACGACCCATACGTACAGATGGCCAGACGTGTCACGTAGTCCGTGATCTATATGAGACTCACACTCGTGTAATAGCTGTGTCACGGCCAATGAAAAATAATGATGCTTCATGATAATGGGTTGGTCTTATAAACAAGGCCAATGCATATACATAATAAAAATATATTACGACGATACCGTCGTTGCATCCAAGTTTCCTTGGACGCACATTTTATATAGCAGTTAAAATATATGAACTAAAGACAGAAAATAAAGATGCATGCAACATATATAATATGAATAACAGTACAATGGCAAGGTATACTTGCCTGGCAAGAAAACTGTGATGTACCAATAACCTGCTCCAGGAGTCACGCAGAACAATCCAATATCCTACGTATATATAACATAATACAATATAATCATTAGTCATTACACTAACACATACACAACCATATTTTCATTAGACTCGGGGGGTACACTAGGGGTGACCCTGGTCAACTAATACGGTCAAATGCGCGTTGAATTACACTAGCACATACACAATCATTATTCATTACACTAGCACATAGACAATCATTAGTCATTGCTCCGGCGGTTTATAGTTCAGGTGGTAGTGGTATTGCTGGTGGTGTGGTGGTGTTGTTGGTGGTCGAGCTCACAAGGGGAGGCTCGGGCTGCAGGATGGAGGAAGAAGAGAGAGAGGAGGACGGAGGGGGCTCAAGGCGGTTCTGCGGGCTCCGAGGATCAATGTAGTCGGTCTCCGGTGAGTTGATCATGGTGGTATTGCAGAGGGAGGCTGCGGCGTTGGTGTGCAGGTGGTAGGGAAGAGGTCGAGGCGGGTGGTCATGCAATGCTCAGGCGACGATTCTCACCGAAGGGAGGTCGGGATGGCGATCGGGGAAGAGGGGAGAACGGTGGCTGCTTGGTGGAGGTCTCGGCGGAGGAAGGAGAACGTAGAGGAGTCGAGGTCTCGGTGGTCGGTGCAGGCGGTGGCGAGTGGCGGTGGTGTTACTCGGTCAGGGAAGGGCTCAGTTCGGCGGTTAGAAGCTGCTCCGGTAGGCGGGTCAGTTTGGGGAAGATGCTGAATAGGAGAGGGAGGTTAGGTAGTCGGCTAGGTCTCTATTTTTAGGGTGGTTTAGAAAAAGGAAAAAGGGAAGAAAAGTTGTATTTATACACATGTGGACTTTTGGGTTTGACCTAGGTAAACTTGACTTTGGTCAACATCTCCTTGGGATGGGCCTTGGGCTTGCCCTGGGGATGTTGGAGGGCTAGGATTTACATTGTTTAAAATACAAGGATAGATTAAAATGAGGCGATGTTTGTGCGTTCCACATTCCAAAAAATTTTGAGAAAAATTTATATGAAGGGAAAATTGGATTTCTTCATGTATTGTCCAATGGTGTGGTCACCTTATTGCATTTTTTTGCATAAAAATGCCCAATAATTAGAAAATAGCACAAAGATGGAAATTGTATTAAATTAAATAAAATTACTGCGCAAGGTGTTCTGAAATTAATTAGAAGTACATGGGACTAAAATTAGGTAGAACACAAGTGTCATGGACATAGAGGGATCGGGATAGGATATTGTCAAAATTTGGGTTGTACAAAATATGTCAAGATTGTGTCTCCAATTTTGATTGGAACGCACAAGGATACAAAGTTAGAATTATTTAGAATTAAATACAAACGTCCGCGATGTAAACTCCCTCACCCAAAATAGGTATTTTGTGTATATTTTATATTATTATATTTATTATAGATGTTGAATTTATTTAGAGTATTCTCTTAGTTAATTAGAAAATAAATTTTTTAGTATATTTACTTATATAAATATTTATTTAGAATTATTTTTAGGCTATTTTAGATTATTGAGATTTTTCCATAATTTTTAGTTAATTAAAAACTAGTAACACTAATTTTCTAGGACTTTGAAGAATTTAATTTATATTCAAAATTAAATAAAAATATCCCAAACTTTTATTTTAGATTCTAAATAATAAAATATATTTTCTAGAATTTTATGGGAATTTTTTTGAGTATTTTTAGTATTTATTGGGAGTAATTAGGCTAATAACTAATTTTTAGGACTTGTAGAATTTATTGTGCAATCCCAGGAATATAGAATGGATCCAAGTTACTTTATAGGGTTTATAATATTATTATATATTTTCTGAAATTATTTTAGAATTTTTGGAATAATGTTAGTATTTATTTTTAGTTAAATGGATAAAACTAATGTTTATAGCTTCTTCTAATTATAGTAGGAAATCTATGAATATAAAATTATCCCAAATATTTTTATAGAGTTTTTAAATTTAAAATATATTTTCTGTAATTTTTTTAGATTTTTATGATTATTTTTATTATTTATTTTGAGTTATTTAGGTTTAAAATGACTTAAATAATGTTTTGATAAAGGCAAATCAAAATCAAATAATATAACCAAAACCATCCAATCAAATTATGACATGTGTCACCCTCCTATCAACTTTCATTCAGCCGCTCAATCCCGATATATATATAATATAATAACCCTAATTATTCTATTATTCTTTTAGAGAGAGAGATTTTATATAATTGCCCCACTAGGGTTCCTTTATCTTCCACAAGCCATTGCGCATAGCTCCGGACTCCAAACGAGACCTAGTTTCTTGCGTTAGAAAGATATTGAGGTTATCTTTTTTATTATATAATTTATTTTACGAAATTATGAGTATTAAATTCGGGAAAATTCGTAGAGCACAGCATGTCCGAAAATAGACGTATTTTAATATTTTCGCGATTCTGGGAGAACCAGGAATCAGAATCATGAACCGTTTAAAGTTTTGGAAAGCTAATGTCGAGATCATTGACATATGTTTTTCCCAGAATTTAATAAAAAGTATTTATGTACTGTTAATTCTGTAGAATTTCTAGGTTAGAATTTAACCATCGGTGCACAATACAAAATTTGTATGTGCCATAATTCCCAAACGAATTTGAATTCGGACGACCCATAAATTCCAGCATATTTTTGACGCTAAAATCTACAAAAAATCATGCATGAAAGTTGAGTTTGTGTCGGTTGACTTTTCGGTCAATAAATCGTCTCGATTTGCGTGCCATGAGTCTCGAGTTGATAAAATTCAGTTTCTTTGGACAAAATTTAGGATTTAACATAAAAATTAGAAAAATAAGATTAAAATAGGATTTTAGAGTAATTATTCTAGAATTAAATAAATTAAAATAAATTATCTTTTGACGTGATAAATTTGTAATACATAGGCTATTTGGACTGTGACTTGGACTCTGATTCATACCAGCAGCAGGACCCAGGCAAGATACCTTGCCAAATTGCTTACAGTATTTTGCATGCTTAGTATATTTCTTTATATTTATTATATTTCTGTTTATTTATTGCATGTGTAGTTCTTTCAGTCATACTATATATTAGATATGTTGACACACACATGGCACCTAGTATCATGAGAGGGCAATCATTAGGCGTATGGGCTTTTAACCACTCTGGTAAACCGTAGTATATAGTTCGCACTGCGGGCGTGTGTCACGCTGGTCGCTACCCCCGCGGTATGTCGATTTCTGGAGTCTCGCTGGTCGCTACCCCCACGGTATGTCAATTTCTGATGTCCATTGACGTGTGTGTGAGTTGTGAGGTAGATCGAGTAGCCTACCCTTGCCCATACGTCGAAAAGTTGTCCTTATTTGCATTCATATAGATGGTCTTGTACAGCGTAATTATTTATTTTCAAATAATATGCATGTTTACTGTATTCAAATTGGCTCGTATTTTCTGTATCTTGTTACGTCCCTCTGAGGACCTGGTCCTCTGCCAGGTGTATCTGTTCTTGAGTAATTACAGGAGCGCAAATTTGGATGATTACTTGTGTTACGAGGATGTCTTCTCTTCGAGCCCATGGTCGTTAGCTGGTATTCCTATATTGTATTTGTTGTGTTATACTTTTCCATTCGAGTTGGTAGTGGATTTGTTTCCATCCAACTATCATCCTTAGATATTTATGTTGAGATCTAGTTATATAAATGCTGGTTATTATTTATATCTGATTTTCGTGGATGAGATTTAGATTATACCCTGTGACTTGTGATATATTTTATACCACTTGTGGACTTGATATTCATATTACAGCGTACGTGTGGATTTGGTTTCCATATATTGGAGTTGCCATATCCATGCGGCTGGCATGCTTACGTGTCCTAGTCCTACGTATTTTTGGGACTGGGGCGTGACACGCGACGAATGTTGTGCGACTAAAATGTAGCACAAGAGAGCATAATTATAAGTTACACAAAGGTTAGGATAGAAGGCGGGCATGTCCAGGATAAGGATGTAAAGTTTGTAGGAAGGCAATGGCTAGTGTAGTGCTCCAATTATCAATGCAATGGTAAGGTGCGCTACATGATATAAATATTGCATACTTACATAAAATTCCGTGTGCTATTTCCAATTGGATTCAGACTAACCCTAGTCTCGTTAGCTAAGCCAAGTAGGCCTAATTTTGGGTGAGGGGGTTTATAATCTATCCAACTTAAAATAATTTCTTCCTCGAAATTAAACTAGGATAGGATTTCTCTATCTAATCTCACTTGAAAACTATCTAAAAGAATCACCTTGAGTTAACAATGTAATTTCTACCCAACTTATAATTTATCATCTATCACCTAAGGCTATGCATTTAAGAAAACTATTCCTCAAATTATTTAATCATGTTATTCAATTCTCAACAATTTTGACACCCAATTTATATCATATATGATATGCCTTTAATTATGGAAAATAATTATCAAGTAATGTGATTGGACTATGGGGTATATCTAGTAATATTCGTCATCAACTTATACCAAGCACGAGCGTTCGTCTTTCTGGAATAGGGGAAGACAGAAAATAATAATAAAGAGTTCAAGGGGAGGTAATAGAATAGAAGTATGGGGATCAAGGCGTTTAAAAATTCAAGTAGGAATTGTCAAGTCAGTTGTGGATTGAAATTTTATTTGAGAAATTCTTATTCGCATGCTCACATCTATACAGTTATGTACTTGATATGATATGCTCTGACATATCTAGAGGGCAAGTATATTTTTCTACTGGTCAACTATATATCTCAATCCTCATAATATAGTATTGCGAAGGGCGAACCAAGCGCACTAAGTGTCACGCCCTAGTCCCAAAATGCGTAGGACCATGAATACGCGACACGCCAGCTACGCATTCGACCAGACTCTAGTCCGACTCGAATACGTATAAGTTGTATAATAAAGGGCACTATCTAAATATCCTGTAAATTTAAACATCTATATCTCAATCCACAATGAACAGAAATATACAAGAAAGAGCTACATGTGCTAAAGTCGGCCACCCAATAACACACAAACTCGAATAGACTCGAGAAAAGATGAGTCTACAAAAACTCGGCTACCACAGCAGATGAATAATCAATATGAATAAAGTTATCATAATACCGGTAGAAATGATATGAGTATCTGGTACAATGCCCGCAAGACATTCCACTCCTTCAGCAACTCCAATTGCTCCATAAATCGTCTATGCTGCAAAACTGGCAGGGGACCAGCTCCTCAGAGGGACGTAACAAGGTACAAAAATACAGCATACCAAAGTACAACAGAAAGTACAAGTGCAACGGCGGTGTAATCTAGCATAACCAACTAAGTGAGACACAGTTTAAAGACAATGTTTAATGCATGGGATGTCCAAAATAAAATCGTAGCTCCGGACACAAAAACACACGGAACGTACCGCAGCTCCGGGCAAAGAGTCATACGAGTAATACAACTACTCTAGATACAGGATCACTACAGAAATAGTAAATATACATATATAAGCGTATACAGAGGAGTCCAAACGTCTAGTAACTGTCTTCCCTATCCCAAGCGATTAACGATTGTGCGTTGAACCTGAACCTCTATCTAACAGTCTCGTCACGCAAAAATAACTATCAACAGATGCGACCCTAAGGTCGTCCCAGTCTCCGATAATGAGGTTAGTATTAGGATACAGGAAATCTGGCATGATAACAGTGTATGGACGTGTCCTAAGGTTATAATATACACAGGTACGTACATCAAGGTATTGCGAACATCTATCACTCATTACTAGACGTTACCGACGAACGTCTGCACCCGGTTGTGATCCGGACGCGAAGTAACGATTCTAACCAAACATGCGCACAATGCATATAATAAATCAATAAATATGTGGTAACTGAAATACAAGGTGGCAAGGTACACTTGCATGCGTCCGGCTGCTGATGACGGGGATCCGGTACCACATCCAAGTCCGCAAGTCCCGTAGTTCCTAGAGACGAGATACAAACTCAATCAATAAACTATCACACGGCAAACAGGGATGTGACACATGTCTAAACATATGCTCAGACTCAGCTACAACTCACAGGGACACGACGCTGGAGGGTTGACAAAGGTTCATTATTGGTACGTTATATCAATTCAAATTAATCATCTGTACAATATTATCAAACTATCCTCAATCCTATCATATTCATCACAGTATTCATTGGTATTTTATGCAAGATTATTCCTTAAATTTTTACCTCGGTCTACACCGACGTTAACATGTACATTTATTGTCATCCTCAAAATAAATAAATAATATTTATGAAACCTTCTGTTTTATATCTTCATTACCAATTCACAATAAGTATTACTCTTCAATTAAACCCATCATTAATTATTAGTCCCCAATCACCGATTAATGGTTTGATACCATACATCATTTCACAATAAATCACTTGTCCCTCGATGATAAATCATAGTATTATTTTGCAACAATTTAATTTGCTCAACAATAATAATCAATAGGCATAAATTAATTAAAATACCCTAACATCTCAAACCTAGCATTTATAAACCCTAATTACTAACCATGCATTTATCCTCAAAATTCCTAATACAAATATAACCCTAAACAAAGAGCAATTTATTCTCAAACCCTAACTCATTGTATATCCATTAATTTGCATTATATACTATGAACATAAAGCTTAAACACAACAATAAACCCTAATCACCCATTATTGAAACACAAGATTCATTAACACTAACTAAAATACACATGACAAAATATACAAAATTATTGAGAGGGGAGAGTGGTATTTGGTGTTTTGTAGGATGAGGGCGTGTTATGTGTTTTGTATGGGCTTAATGAATGAGGGTTTGGGTTAAATTCGGGTTAAGTTGGAATTAGTCAAAGATGGTATTCCCAATTTAATTAAAATAAATTGTCATGTGCCCTTAAATTAAATGAGGGCACATGGGGTCTCAGTTTGGAGTGACACAAAGGTCATGAAGGGTGTAGGCTTGGTGTCAATCTTTGACCTTTTAATTGGTTTGGCTCAACGGGTTGAGTTAGGGTCTCAAAATTGATGGCAACAACACAGGTGTGTGACACAGGATTAAATAATAGATTTTGGAAACGGAAAGTTGTGCAATTAAATTAGAGCACAAGGAATTATGATTTTTTAGTGACGGAAAAGTCCAGAGCCTAAATTGGCATGTCAAGTCTAGAATGCAACAATAAGTTGAAAATTATGGGCTAATGTTGGGCTCCGAATATCGCAACAACAGTAGGTTGCACCAAGGGTTTAATTAAAGACTCAAACATCTGCATCATTTATTCTAAACCTCAAACATCTGCTGCTAAACCAAAATTTTCTAACCCATAACAGACTATCTATAGAAATAAATTAGGGGGTTTACATCGTTCCCAACTTAAAAAAATTTGTCCCCGAAATTAAAAGTAAAGCACGATAATAGCTATGAGAATTTAAAAGCAAAATGGTACTCAAATGTGGTACGTAAATTCGTACCTTGGTCCTCAAATAAATACGGAAAATGCTGTCGAATGGAATCCTCGCGCTCCCAGGTAGACTCGTTTGGCGAATGATGCTTCCATGCAACTCTGACCAGTCGAATAGTCTGACCTCTCAAAGTCTTCTCACTGTGATCGAGTATCTCCACTGGCTGCTCTACATAAGATAAACTGGGCCCGAATTTAATCTCCAAATGATCAAGCACGTAGCTAGGGTCTGCCACATATCTCCTCAACTGCGATACGTAAAATACGTCATGCACTCCTTCTCATGATGGAGGCAATACAAGACGATAAGCCACTTGGCCAACTCGTTCCAAGATGTCAAAAGGTCCGATGTACCTCGGACTCAGCTTGCCTCTGCCTCCGAATCTGATGGTACCATGAGTAGACGATATCTTCAAAAATACATGGTCACGTTCCTTGAACTCCAAAGGTCTGCGGTGTGCATCTGCCCAATGTTTTTGTCTGTCCTGTGCTGCACACAGGTGGCTCTGAATCTGCTTGACTTTCTCCACTGTCTGTGTCACCAACTCTGGACCAAGTATCTGACGCTCTCTTACGTCACTCCAACATACTGGTGACCTACACTTCCTGTCGTACAGTGCCTCATAAGGTGCCATCTGTATGCTAGCCTGGTAGCTGTTATTGTAGGAGAATTCCACCAAGTTTAGATGGTCTTCCCAAGATCCTCCAAAGTCGATCATGCACGCTCTCAACATATCCTCTAGTATCTGTATCGTGCGCTCTGACTGGCCATCAGTCTGTGTATGATATGTAGTGCTGAACTTGAGATGAGTTCCTAGACCCTCCTGCATACTCTGCCAAAAATGTGACATGAATCTGGAATCATAATCCGATACAATGCTGACAGGCACTCCATGTAGTCGTACTATGTACCTCATATATATGTCAGCTAGTATCTCCGTGGACCGCCCAACTCTGAAGGGCAAGAAATGTGCAAACTTGGTGAGTCGGTCTACGATAACCCAAACTGCATCCTTCCCGCTAGGCTCCACGGGAATCCTGTGACGAAGTCCATGGTAAAGTGTTCCCACTTCCACTCGGGAATGGGAAGCGGCTGCAATAGTCCTGCAGTCCTCTGATGTTCAGCCTTGACTTGCTGATAAACTAAATATCTCGCCACGAATCTTGCAATCTCTCTCTTCATCCCATGACACCAGAAATATTGCCTTAAATCTTGGTACATCTTCGTACCCCCGAGATGAATAGAAAAAATCGATCTATGGGCCTCGGTCATCAACTCCTGGCGTAGCTCGCCACTCGAAACGTATAGGCGATCTCCGCACCTTAATATTCTGTCTTCATGAATCCTGAGTCCCGTCTGCATGGCGGCCTTTGTCCTCTCTCGTAGACGTCGAAATCTTACATCTGTAAGCAGGGCTGCCTTGATCCTTTCAATCAATGTAGACTGAACCTCGAGACTGGCCATCTGTCCATCCATGCCTGGCAATATAATCTCTATCCCAAGCTCTTGAAGATCCTCTAGCAATTGCCGCTGAGTCGTCAAAAAGTATGCCATGGGCTTCCTGCTTAAGGCATCTGCTACTATATTTTTCTTGCCAGGGTGTTACTGCAACTCTATATCATAATCTTTCATCAACTCTAGCCAACGCCTCTATCTTATATTGAGCTCCTTCTGCGTGTAGACATACTTCAGACTTTTATGATCTGTGTGAATCTCAACACGCTCACCATAAAGGTAGTGTCGCCATAGCTTTAGTGCAAATATTACTGCAGGTAGCTCTAGATCGTGCGTAGGATAGTTCTTCTCATGAACTCTCAGCTGTCTCGATGCGTAGGCTATTACTTTGCCGTGTTGCATCAATACACATCCTAATTCGCTCCCAGACGTATCACTTTACACTACGAATCCTCCTGATCCTGAAGGTAGTGTCAAAATCGGTGCTGATGTCAGACGCTTTTTTAGCTCATCGAAAGCCGTCTGACACTCGTCGATCCAGATAAACTCCTCGCCTTTATGCGCCAGTCGCGTCATAGGTGCAGTGACCCTCGAGAAATTTTCCACAAACCTCCGATAATATCCAACAAGTCTGAGGAAACTCCTAACATCTGTAACTGATGTAGGGGTAGGCCATGTCTCAACTGCAGCTATCTTCTTCGGGTCAACTGATAGCCCATCTCCGGTGATTATGTGCCCCAGAAATAGTACTCTATCCAAACCGAACTGAAATTTGCTGAGCTTGGCGTACAACCTCTCCTCTCTCAGCGTCTCCAACACGATCCTGAGATATCTCTCGTGCTCCTCTTGGCTCTTGGAATATACCAAGATGTCGTCGATAAATACCACCACGAACTTATCTAAGTACTGGTGGAAAACATTGTTCATCAGACTCATAAATACTGCTGGCGCGTTGGTTAAACCAAACAGCATGACTAGAAACTCATAGTGCCCATACTTCGTCCGAAAAGCCATCTTCGGGAAGTCCTCTCTTCGTACCTTGATCTGATGATAACCGGATCTGAGATCGATCTTCGAGAATACACATGCACCACTAAGCTGATCAAATAAATCATCGATACGAGGCAGTGGATACTTGTTCTTTATCGTTACAGCATTTAACGCCCTGTAATCGATATACAAGTGTACCGTCCCGTCCTTCTTTGGTATAAATAAAATGGGTGCTCCCCATGGAGATACACTAGCCCGTATGAAACCCATATCTAAGAGATCATCTACTTGGACTTTTAACTCAACCAAATCCTTCGGTGCTAGTCTGTAAACGGGGGAAGTAACTGGCTCGGCTCCGGGAGTCAACTCTATAGTGAACTCAATCTCTCTGTCGGGTGGTCGGCCTGGAAGGTTCTCTAGAAACACATCCTTAAAATCTGATATAATGCGGGGGTACACTGTTTCACCTTGTATTGTGTGCCCCTAAGGTAGATGGGCACCATACTCCCGGGCTCCCCGAAGAAACTCAAACCCAGGTAATCTGGTGGCCTAAAAATAATGCAACTACTTCTACAATCTAGTGTCGCGTGGTATTGGCTTAATCAACTCATGCTAGGACGATGTCATCGTCTAGACTTAACTTCAAAATAAATTATCCCGTTCTGTTTACAACACTAATCCTCCAAGAGAAAAAAAATTCCTTGCCTAATGTATAATTTCTCTTCTCCTCAAAGCTTTCCCTAAAATTTTATTTCTCCAATTTATTATTTCCGTTATTTATTGCTCCGGGTCACATAGTGCAATTATAATAATGGTATCACCTAAGCACAAACTAGAATTTCTGGCATCAGATCATCATCTTCCAGGTGAGAGCCTAAAATTTCATCTCCTCTAGTCCATAATATCGTTCCTGGTATTGCTATCATATACAACCACTAGTTTCCAGCATCGGGCTATGCATTTCCATAAATTATTCTAGGTCATGATCAACAATCTTTCCAGCTCCTAGTACTTCCAAGATCACTGCTATCAAGTATGGGTACGGTACTACTGGGTCCAATTCTCATGCTAGCCTTCCACACTAGTTCTAGAATCCAAAAAGAACCTGTCAACCCACCCTACTGAGGGTAACAATCTTCTCAGAGATTATTGCACAAATCATATCTTCTGTCGTCTGAACTACGATCTTCTTCTGGAGGGAATCATCAGGCACAAGCATTCGTCCTTCTGAATTAATAGGGGATGAGAAACAATGATAACGATATTGACGAAAATTGAACGAATATAAATTAGAAGTCCAAGGGCGATAATCATATACAAAGTGAGTTTTTAAAATCGATTATGGATTGAGATCCTATACAACAATAAATCATAATATCTATTCCTAATTTGCAGGCTCGCTTGGCACAGTCAGGTGACCAAGATGATTTAAAATGGACCTGCATGGGCCACCACAAAAATATGTCACGCCCCAGTCCCAAAATACATAGGACCAGGAATACGCGACACGCCAGCTACGCATTCGACCAGAGTCTGGTCCGACTCGAATACGTATAAGCTGTATAATAAAGGGAACTATCTAAATATCCCATAAATGTAAACATCTATATCTCAATCCACAATGAACAGAAATATACAAGAAAAAGCTATATCTGCTAAATTCGGCCGCCCAATAACACACAAACTCGAATAGACTCGAGAAGAGATGAGTCTACAAAAACTAGGCTACAATAGCAGATGAATAATCAATTTGAATAAAGTAACCATAATGTTGGTAGAAATGATGTGAGTACCTGGTATAATGCCCGCAAGACATGCCACTCCTTCAGCAACTCCAAATGCTCCATAATCGTCTATGCTGCAAAACTAGCAGGGGACCAGGTCCTCAGAGGGACGTAACAAGGTACAAAAATATAGCATACCAAAGTACAACAGAAAGTACAAGTGCAACGACGGTATAATCTAGCATAACCAACTAAGTGAGACACAGTTTGAAGACAATGTTCGACACGTGGGCTGTCCAAAATAAAACTGTAGCCCCGGACACGGAAACACACGGGACGTATCGCAGGTCCGGGGAAAGAGTCACACGGGTAATACAACTACTTTAGTTACAGGATCACTATAGAAATAGTACATATACATATATAAGCGCGTGCAGAGGAGCCCAAACGTCTAGTAACTATCTTTTCCATCCCAAGCGGTCAACGATTGTGCGTTGAACCTGAACCTCTATCTAACAGTCTCGTCACGCAGAAATAACTATCAACAGACGCAACCCTAAGGTCGTCCCAGTCTCCGGTCATGATGTCAGTATTAGGATACAGGAAATCTGGCAAGATAATAGTGTATGGACGTGTCCTAGGGTGATGATATACATATGTACATCAAGGTGTTGTGAACATCTATCACTCGTTACCAGACATTACCGACGAACGTCTGCACCCGGTTGTGATTCGGATGCGAAGTAACGATTCTAACCAAATATGCGCACAATGCATATAATAAATCAATAAATATCTGGTAACTGAAATATAGGATGGCAAGGTAGACTTGCCTGCGTCTGGCTGCTAATGACGGGGATCTGGTACCACGTCCGATTCCGCAGGTCCCGTAGTACTTAGAGACGAGATACAAACTTAATCAATAAACTATCACACGACAAACAGGGATGTGACACACGTCTAAACATATGCTCAGACTCAGCTATAACTCACAGGGACACGACGCTAGAGGGTTAACCAAGGTTGACTATTGGTATGTTACATCAATTCAAATTAATCATCTATACAATATCATCAAACTATCCTTAATCCTACCATATTCATCACAGTGTTCATTTGTATTTCATGCATGATTATTCCTTAAATTTTTACCTCGGTGTGCACCGACGTTAACATGTACATTTACTGTCATCCTCAAAATAAGTAATTAATATTTATTAAACCTTTCGTTTTATATCTTCATTACAAATTCACAATAAGTATTACTCTTCAATTAAACCCATCATTAATTATCAGTCCCCAATCACCGATTAATGATTTGATACTACACGTTATTTCACAATAAATCACCTGTCCCTCGATGATAAATCATAGTATTATTTCGCAATAATTTAATTTCATCAACAACAATAATCAATAGGCATAAATTAAATAAAATACCCTAACATCTCAAACCTAGCATTTATAAACCCTAATTACTAACCATGCATTTATCCTCAAAATTCCCAATACAAATATAACCCTAAACAAAGATCCATTTATTCTCAAACCCTAACTCATTGTATATCCATTAATTTGCATTATATACTATGAACATAAACCCTAAACACAACAATAAACCCTAATCACCCATCATTAAAACACAAGATTCATTAACACTAACTAAAATACACATGACAAAATATACAAAATTATTGAGAAGGGGGAGTGGTGTTTGGTATTTTGTAGGGTGAGGGGGTGTTATGTGTTTTGCATGGGCTTAATGAATGAGGGTTTGGGTTAAATTGGGGTTAAGTTAGAATTAGTCAAAGTTGGTATTCCCAATTTAATTAAAATAAATTATCATGTGCTCTTAAATTAAATGGGGGCACATGGGGTCTCAATTTGGAGTGACACAAAGGTCATGAAGGGTGTAGGCTTGGTGTCAGTCTTTGACCTTTTAATTGGTTTGGCTCAACGGGTTGAGTTAGTGTCTCAAAATTGATGGCAACGACACAGGTGCACAACACAGGATTAAATAATGGATTTTGGATACGGGAAGTTGTGCAATTAAATTAGAGCACAAGGGATTATGATTTTTGAGTGACGCAAAAGTCCAACGCCTAAATTGGTGTGTCAAGTCTAGAATGCAATAATAAGTTGGACATTATGGGCTAATGTTGGGCTCCGAATATTGTAACAACGGTAGGGTGCACCAAGGGTTTAATTAAAGACTCAGACATCTACATCTTTAATTCTAAACCTCAAACATCTGCTGCTAATCCAAAATTTTCTAACCCATAACAGACTATCTATAGAAATAAATTAGGGGGTTTACACTAAGGCTAGCTAGACCTTTATACACTGATTCTGAAATGTATTAGTGTGTCGACCCACTAATACATATGTCATAAACAAGCTCGATAAGGAATAAGCTTGCAAAAACTAGGCTATAATAGCAGAATAAGTCAAGGTAGTACATAAAATATAAATACGCTGGATCATGATGAAAGAAGATACATAATAATTCAAGTTACCAAGAAGATAAGACTCTACAATCTCTACAGTTGTCATACAACTCCTTGTCTAAGTCGCTAGTCGACCAAATAGGGGTATGAGCTTCAAAGTTCTACAGTTTGAATAAATAATATCTTCTTATGCTAGCATACAGTTAATGTCATTCAATTATACTTTATTTAATTAGTCAAGAGGACTATGTAACACTAGGTTATGAGTCATACTACCCAACTTAAAACAATAAACTAATACTGTGACAGTCTTAAGGAAAATCTACAAAATAACCTTGTTCTTGTAAGTAAGGTATAATCTCTTATTGGCTATACGAGGAACGGATCTTAGTACTTATTAGGGTCCCCTATTGCATTATATAGGTAACGGTCACCCTAAGTCTTAATTATAGTGCTCATAGAACTAGTATCAATAGTAAGGATAGAAGAGTTACTGGCCTCAAGTAAAAAAGGGGATATAACCTGTATCGAGTTATGGATACAAATCACGCAATTTAAAAATTAAGGAATAATCATCTGGTCGCAATCTACAAGAATAACTTAAAACTCTCGTGCTCTAACTGCCAAGCACAAAGTTTTCAGAATTTAAGATTAGCAACTATAATCCTACCACACTATATATCCCAACATAGAATAAAATTACTTGGCCTACAATCAGAGAGGTCAGGCGACATCAATTGAGGAAAGGAAAAGAAAGCATAATTAGTTCGTCGCACAAATAGCGAACGCTAAGGTTGCAGAGGAACAAGATATGAAATTAAAATAGAAGGACTTTAGATAAGATCAGGGTTTTCTAAAGAGAAGGTGGTTGCTAATCTCTGTGTTCGAGGTATGATCGAAAAAAATAATATATTCATTCCTCTAGGTTTCCTTAGGTGTTGTATGCTAATACCAAGACAAGAAGCTAAATTATAGTTCTAATATACTATCTCACTATAAAAGTCAGGTTCAGTCCTAATATTCAACCTTGGATTTCTATTTGTTCCTCAATGCTAGGGTCAAACAATATGGTTAAATTTATAACTCATTCTAGCAGTGTTTATACCACTCTCAAGTCATCCCTAATTATAAGGGGATAATGGTCAATCCATCTACAGGTAAGGGTGCTAGGGTTCATTAAGTATTCTAACTCAGTGATGTGTCAACATCCTAGTTGTACTCTTAATAGGTGTGTTACCCTAGTAATCATCTAACAACAAGGGTTCCTATATTCTAGCAGAAGCTATACTCAAGGAACTATTAGGGAAGTACATGAATCAAGCATGATGCAATTACTTAAATAGAACGGACTGGAAGGAATGAGTCATAGTCAAATATGGATGAGATCCTATACTCTAATCCTATTTGTAGGCTTGCTCGGTACAGTAACGTAAGCGAGACAATATGCTCTCGACCTGCATGGACCACCACTAAAAATATGTCACGCCCCAGTCCCAAAATACGTAGGACTAGGACGCGTAAGCATGCCAGCCGTATGTACATGGCAACTCCAATATATGGATACCATGATACACACGTACGCTGTAATATGAATATCAAATCCACAAGTGGTATAAATCAATCACATGTCAAAGGGCGTAATCTAAATTTCATCCACAAAAATCAATATAAATAAATAGCCAATATCTATATAACTAGATCTCAATATAAAGTATCTAAAGAAGACAGTCGGATGGAAACAAATCCACTGCCGAGCTAGAATATAAAAGCAAACATAACATAAGTACATCACCAATAATCACGAGGCTCGAAGGGAAGACCTCCTCAAACATAAGCAACCAGTCCGGATCTGCACTCCTGCGAGTACTCATGAACATCTATATCTGGAAAGGCACCAGGTCCTCAGAGGAACATAACAAGATACATAGAAGCATGCCAATAAAGTACTAAAATAAATATCCAATGGGTCGCCTAACCATCTATGTGAATGCAGTTTGAGAACAACTTTCTAACAAGTGGGCTATCTGGCCATAAAATAGGATTGTCATGATTCTCTCGGAGAATCAGGGGCCTACAAAGCATGTCGTCTTTTGAACGGCAGAGACCGCCAAGTAGTATAGGGGTCATCACGACCGCGTATCTCCGGAGGAGCGTACGGGTTACATAAAAGGAAAGTACAAAGCAGCCCAAATTTGGTACTTGTTGTTCTCCCTACCCCATTCTCTAAGCATGTCACATCCATGACACGATTTGGCTCATAGCCAAACTTTAGTACAATAGTCCAACCCTGCAACCAAACAAGGACAAGGATTGGACCACCGTACTACGATAGGCTATGTCCATAGACTACTAATAACTGCTAAGTCCTCTAGCATGCAAAGTTTCTATTAGCAGTTATCCCTAACGCACGACCCATACGTATAGGAGGCCAGACCTGTCATGCAGTCCATTATCTATATAATACTCACACTCGTGTAATCGCTGTGTCACGACCAATAAAACCTAATGATGCTTCATGATAATGGATTGATCTCATAAACAAGGTCAATGCATATACATAATAAATATATATTACGATGACACCGTCGTTGCATCCAAGTTTCCTTAGACGCGTATTTTATATAACAGTTAAAATATATAAAATAAAGACAAAAAATAAAGATGCATACAACATATGGAATATGAATAACAGTACAATGGCAAGGTATACTTGCCTGACAAAAAATCTGTGATGTACCAATAACCTGCTCCAGGAGTCACGCAGAATAATCCAATATCCTACTTATATATAACATAATATAATACAATCATTAGTCATTATACTAGCACATACACAACCATATTTACATTGGACTCGGGGGGTACACTAGGGGTGACACTGGTCAACTAACACGGTCAACTGCGCGTTGAATTACGCGAGGGTCACGTCTTCTAGTGCTGTACACAATCAGACAGTCAACTGACAGGTGTCTAGCCAGTACGTTAAGGTACGCAAGGCAGTCAATTCACAAGTTCTTGGGGTCAACATGGTCGATGTAAATACGGGACAGTCCACAGTGTCCTAGGGTCGCACAATACAAATACATATATAGTCACCACTATTATTTAGTATTTAATTACATACATATCCATATATTTATATAATTATATAACCAGTAATTTATTTACATAACTATTTGAGTACATATATTAAATATGTACATAAATATATATACCAATTAATAACATGCTAATGAATAACTAAATATACATATACTAGATATATTTGTATATACCAAACTGAATAATATTCGCGTACGCGTACGTGCACGAACGCGAGTTGGGTTTACCGACTCAGGGTTTGATATCCGTTAAAT
Organism: Iris macrosiphon; assembly: GCA_036927795.1. Taxonomy (NCBI): domain Eukaryota; kingdom Viridiplantae; phylum Streptophyta; class Magnoliopsida; order Asparagales; family Iridaceae; genus Iris; species Iris macrosiphon. The sequence goes on from JAYESA010000011.1 coordinate 24,822,246, forward strand.
GTGGTATAGCAATACTAATATTCTACTGGCACACACACGAACACACATAAAAAAAAAGACAGACAGGTTCGTACCTCGGGATACGTGCACGGGTACGACGGTGAGGATGATGATGATGACGACGATGATGAGATGACATTAATGCGATGATGATGATGATAGGATAATGGTGATGATGATGATGATGACGACGATGATAAGATGACGATGATGCGATGATGATGATGGGATGATGGTGAAGATGATGATGATGGTGAGTTGTGGTGATGGTGAAGATGATGATGATGATGATGATGATGATGATGATGGTGAGTTGCTGGCTGCCGGAGTCCGTCCAGGGGTCCGGCAAGGGTGACAGAGGACAGGGAAGAGGTGGAAGAGGAGGCTCAGCAGGGAGGAGGACCCAGTCGTGGCGGCTTCCAACCAGGGGGAGGTCCGCCAGTTTATAGTTCAGGTGGTGGTGGTGTTGCTGGTGGTGTGGTGGTGTTGCTGGTGGTCGAGCTCACTGGGGAAGATGAGTCGAGGGGAGGCTCGGGCTGCAGGATGGAGAAAGAAGAGAGGGAGGAGGACGGAGGGGGCTCAGGGCGGTTCGGCGGGCTCCGGGGATCAATGTAGTCGGTCTCTGACGAGTTGATCATGGTGGTATTGCAGAGGGAGGTTGCGACATTGGTGTGCAGGTGGTAGGGAAGAGGTCGAGGCGGGTGGTCGTGCAATGCTCAAGCGACGGTGCTCACCGGAGGGAGGTCGGGATGGCGATCGGGGAAAGGGGAGAACGGTGGCTGCTTAGTGGAGGTCTCGGCGGAGGAAGGAGAACGTGGAGGAGTCGAGGTCTCGGTGGTCAGTGCAGGTGGTGGCGAGTGGCGGTGGTGTTACTCGGTCAGGGAAGGGCTCAGGTCGGCGGTTGGAAGCTGCTACGGCCGGCGGGTCAGTTTGGGGAAGATGCTGAATAGGAGAGGGAGGTTAGGTAGTCGGCTAGGTCTTTAGGTTTAGGGTGGTTTAGAAAAAGGAAAAAGGGAAGAAAAGTTGTATTTATACACATGTGGACTTTTGGGTTTGACCTAGGTAAACTTGAATTTGGTCAACATCTCCTTGGGATGGGCCTTGGGCTTGCCATGGGGATGTTGGAGGACTAGGATTTATATTGTTTAAAATGCAAGGATAGATTTAAATGGGGCAATGTTTGTGCGTTGCACATTCCGAAAAATTTTAAGAAAAATTCATGTGAAGGGAAAAATGGATTTTTTCATGTATTGTCCAATGGTGTGGTCACCATATTGCATTTTTTGCATAAAAATGCACAACAATTAGAAAATTACATAAAGATAGAAATTAAATTAAATTAATTAAAATTACTGCACAAGGTGTTCTAGAATTAATTAGAAGTACATGGGACTAAAATTAGGTGGGACACAAGTATCATGGACATAGAGGGCTCAGGATAGGATATTATTAAAATTTGGGTTGTACGAAACGGGTCAAGATTGTGTCTACAATTTCAATTAGAACGCACAAGGATACAAAGTTGGAATTATTTAGAATTAAATACAAACGTCCGCGATGAATGTTGTGTGACTAAAATATAGCACAAGAGAGCATAATTATAAGTTACACAAAGGTCAGGATAGAAGGCGGGCATGTCCAGGAGAAGGATGTAAAGTTTGTAGGAAGGCAATGGCTAGTGTAGTGCTCCAATTATCGATACAACGGTAAGGTGAGCTACGTGATATAAATATTGCATACTTACATAAAATGTCGTGTCCTATTTCAAATTGGATTCAGACTAACCCTAGTCTCATTAGCTAAGCCAAGTAGGCCTAATTTTGGGTGAGGGGGTTTACAGAGCTTGGTAAGGATATCATCGCTGCGGGGTATGTGTTCCGTGGTAATCTCGAAGTAGCTCATGAAGCAAAGAGGGGAGGACTTTTTGTCAAATATGTTGATGTTGAAGGGCTTATACTTGGGAGGATACGGTACATCCCTTCACTATATTGGGTATGGTTTCCACACCCAGAGATCACGCAGTGAGTCCCAATTGCTCATGGAGTCTCGGCGAGCTCGAAGTTCTTGGACCTCCTTCTTGCTTCTTTAGCTTCATCTCCTGCCGAAGGCGCCGACGAGCCAGTTAGGAGAGGATCACTACGCTTGTGGGTGGAGCGGTCTTGTTTGAATCCCCGATGGTCCTAGGGTCCATGTTTGCTTGTCTGGAGGCTCTTGCTGGCTGGAAGGCCATGTTTTCCTTGATCTCCAGCATTGTCTGGGTCAAGGCTTATAATGATGCACTCATTGTATGCATCATGGATTCGAGCATCTCGAGGCGCTGTCGGTTACTGGGTCTTTCATGGTCATCTTCGGCCATGTACACCGTCCTCACACGGGAAAGAATGGAGGAGGAGGTGGATGCCATACTCCCTGTTTCGTACCCTTTTAGTGAGTAGTCTTCAAGGAGGGCAGGAGCCACTGTGTCTTCCTCGGATTTGGAGGTGATAATACCCCCAGCATAGAAGATTGTGTCATCTTGGTGGGAGTAGCTACCCTCCGGGATCTCGGAGTCCGTTCCTTGAGAATCGTTGTCTCCTTGGAAGCTGGGTTGTTTCGTACGTCCAGGGGGACACTACCCCCAGCTTGAGCCACCCCCAAAGGTTCCGAGGAAGATCTACCTCTAAGGGTTGACAACTTCTTCATTGAGCGGGTGCCTTGGAAGATGTCATGACCCTTACCCGATATAGGGGCACGAGTAGTGAACAATGCCTAGCCTACACAGCAACATCGACGGTAGAATGCTATTTAGGTAAACTATCTATCTAGCAATCAAGATATAATAATAAAATATGAATACTCATATCACATATCTATAAGATGGAACAACGTACGAATAAGATAAAAGAAACAGAAGAGATAATACAACTCACAAGACAAGATAAAATCCAATGAGTCATACAAAAAAAATACTAATAACAATGCTGGAGACAAATCCAGTACAAACAAAACTATCTACTGAGCTACGAGTCCTGGGTCATCTGTCTTAATCGGGATGAGACCCTCCTGAGCCAAAGTCTCTGGCTATAAGCCAACTATGTCTTGAGGCTGGTAGTGAGTGGGATACCACTCCTCAGTGTCATCTAGGAAAAATATATCCAGTCAGGAAGGAATCAAAGTAGATCTCTAATAGAAGTTCTAATAAATGATATAAACTATGTAACAATAAATAGAGCAAATATACAAGATGTAATATGCAGGTACAATAGATATGCAATATAGGAAATACTGGAAATAAATACAAGAATGAGCATCATAGGAATGAACAAGAAATACTACTACTAAGTGAGTGAGTACCACCTTCAACATGTGATTGTCTTTGGAACTTGCATATCGATAATAGCCTAGTTAATCATACGTGCGGTGTATGATTAACACTAATCAAAGAACAAAACATGCACAAGGAGGGTATGATCATATATCTATACTAAATGTTTTTCGCCCCCACTGGTATAGTGGATCCACCCATAGTACGTTATGACACGAGATTCTCTGGGTAGGTAGCAAGTCTTCCCAAGAATCAATGTATGTATATGTACAAGAAGAACAAGGAACAAGGCTTTCACAAGATACACCAAAAATACCAAGGAATAACATCTCATAACAAGATCCGTATATATACCAATCCGTTTAGCCATCGTGTCAAAAAATCAAGGATATCTACACTAGATACTAGAGACATATAGGATATCATAAATAAGAAACTATCAAAGAATTTACTCGCTTAAAATTCGATGAACAGTATCAAAGATGTCCAATATAATGCCTCGGAGACCTAAATATGGAATATTACATCAATACAAGATTTTGGAATAAAAATAAGTTAAACTAGTCAAATTCTATGTCATAAAGCCATTTCTAGGTTAAAACAGTCAAACTAGGTCAACTCTAGGTCAAACTAGTCAAACTTGGTCAAACTAGCTATTTCTAGGTTATAGGAGTCCATCTCTTGGATATTGGATCCATACACTATGTAATTAGGCTATACTAGCTATAGTAGGATACTAGAAAACCAACAAAATATCGTATCATAAGATACATAATTTAATAGATATGAAAATACTATAATATATATATACAAGACAAAATATATATCTCTCCTAGCTAAACGAATGCTAAGTTGATACCTTAGCTTTGAACCAAATATGGTATCATACCACCTACACATCCATCTCGATATACAAACTCAATACCTTGAGTGTAACCCAATACCGTGACATTACCTTGGTATCACAAAGTAATTCAATATCTAACATATAACTAACTACCCATACTCCTCACTATACACTAATATGTATTTAAACTTACAACAATACTATACTAAACTAATATACTAACATACCCCTTCGGATATTCAATACCCGTACCCAAGATACCTCAACTCTCATTACCTTGGTGTAACATAAGACGAGCAGTGTAAACAAGTGAAGCAGTATAATACGAAGAGTATATAATGATATAATCGAGGCATAGCAGGTTTCATACCCCGATCTCCCGCAGGCTAAATCGGTCGTTTCCGCTAGGCGAGAATCACCGCGCCAGCGCTCCCGCGGAACGATCGCTTTGACCCATCCGGGCGTGATGCCGCACGAGCGTGAGCCACGCCCGTGCAAGGCCATGGTTCATTGGCTGGCGGTAAGAGTTCAAAGCCACAGAGTCGCACAAATTGTCCGAGTGCAGCGGAGTCATAAACGTATAGCGATTTGGTAACAAGTTCGCTGAGTCGACAATATGGCGGAAGCATTGAATAACACAAGTTGAAGCAAAGCAACTCTTCATTGATATAAATAAGTGTTACAGGCAGCGTATAGCCGAGATTACAAGTCGCTCAAGCCTCTCTCTCTCTCTCTGAAATAATAAAAGCGTGCCAAGTGGCTATAATTGTGGAATAATTATACATGCGATGTTCAGGCAACGTTCCAACATTATGTCTTGTATATGTGCTTCAGTTCCGGACGCAGCGTCCCAAGGCTTCGGAATGATCTCCATGCCTTAGCACGCACGAAGGAGGCATCTGCACCGAACGAGGTTCTCCCGTACCCTGCAAATGATCTAGTGGGTTATCAGTACATTGAATGCACTGGTAGGGAGGCTACTCGCCCGCTCGACAAATCCAAACACATAGTATAGGTTCCGTGCACCAACAATTTAAGTTGTCTTTCTAGTTGCCTTAGGATCAGTTTCATGCAAAGATTGAATAGCCTAAATCGTATGGCAGTGCGCCGTGCGACATGAGAGAAAATACGGCGAGACTTACCCTTTGGCCTTCCCTGTCCAAGGCAAACATTTTTAATTCAAGCACGGGCAGGTATAAACATTCAGGGGCATTCATAATGAAAACCAAGGCAATAGCATATGCAAACACGAGAGTCGTTATATCAAGATCGTTCAGGTGTTCAGTTGTTCATTAATGCGATGCAATGACTCGCACGCGGATAGTCGCTAAGCAAGGATGACTTATCTATATTAACACGAGTTGATGGCATAGTCATAAAGGACATAGTCCAGGATAAGGATATCATGCTATGAGAGTACACGATGCGCTGCAAGCTATCCTGTCCCGTACACGATGACTATATACGAGTTCCATCCGGATCGGCCCCAGTGCCCCGGTGACCGTCCGTAGAATAATACCTCATTTTCGAGTTATCCATGATATACAATTATTGGTCTTCCAATTATCACGAGATACACGAGAACACGAGTGCACGAGAACACGAGTATACGAGATACTTGAATCTTGATTCTTTGTTCAGTGAATGACTTGCCTTGATGCATTCCCCTGGTTCGGGGATGCCTTTGGTGACCTAACGGTCCTGAATACTTGCAGGTTCAATCATGCACGGAACGACTACTTAGTAGTCTACCGGGGTTTGTATGAGAACAAGGCAACATACAAGCAGACAAGCATGCATTTGTATAAACATAAACATTCACGTTAGCTCGGGCCCGAAGGTAAGCCGAGAGGTGAAACCGTAAGGAAACTTAGCATGCGAGGGTCTAAATATAAGCAATATTTTATTTTCCATGTTCTAGCATAAGTAATACAAGTTGGGATTATTCTCTTAGCTAGGTGCATTAGATTCTTATTAGCATGCAGGGGGTGATTCACCTAGCGACTAGCATGTATCATTCCATATTTTATGTGTATTGGCTAAGCAAAGACAAGTTCACCGTAGCTACCCACCTTAGCGATGATTCGCCTCGGTTGAGCGATACGTCAAGCGAGCCTCTGAAAGTCTAAGCCAGAATCCTGTAGGGACAAGTTTGGATATCCTTTGCCTCAAACGAGTGTTCTCGCCTCAGCAAAGCGGGTCGGGACATTGCACTTTTGCCGTTTGAATCGGCAGACCGCTTGAACAAAATAGGGTGTTACAACAGGATCTACTTGCTTGAAGCTAAGATAGCATGCGAGGGTCCAACTATAAGCCAAGTTTTACTTCTATGTTCTAACACAAGCAATACAAGATGGGATTATTCCCTTAGCTAGTTGCATTGTATTCTTTATTAGCATGCAAGGGGTGGTTCACCTAGCGACTAGCATGTATCGTCCATATTTTAAGTGTGCTAGCTAAGCAAAGATAAGTTCATCGTAGCTACCCACCTTAGCAATAATTTGTCTCGGTCGAACGATACTCCGAGCGAGCCTTTGAAAGTCTAAGTCTGAAGTCTTGAAGGGCCAAGTCTGGAATCCTTTGCCGCAAATGAGTCTTCTCATGGAGCAAAGCTGGTCGGGTCATTGCACTTGCGCCATTTGAATCGATGTCCCCTTAAGCGGAACCGGTCATTATATTATACACCACTCAAAAAAGTCTCGTCCTCAACACTTCCTGAGCGCAAACCATTTTATCATAACTATCGAATATATCCCAAGCATAACGATCCGTGTCGTATGTGTGTGCTAGGTCTATCTCATTGAATGACTCTATCATTCAATCCAAGCTCTGACTCGGTCTCTACTACGCCTTAGCACGAAATATATATCGTGGTACGGTATGATTCAATTTGAATGATGATCTAGGGATGAGGTAAACTTATCCAAGTAGATATGCTTGTCCAAGCGTATCTAGTACATTCACTTATAAGAATATTAGATTTAAGCACATCACTAAGTTTGGATCGTACACATATTCTAGGCGTCCCCGAAATACATATATTTTAACCAAATTAGCGATAGCGAAGACGGACGAGTTACTCGAAAAAGTCTTAAGGGTTCTCGTCTTACGAATTACGATGATACTACCAACGGGGTCAATCAAAATTTAAGTTATTCCAATCCAACCAAAAATAAAGTATTGCACTACCGTTAAGCACGATCTATTCGATTTAACCGACTAGCGTCCATCCATTCGGGTCAAACATAGCACACACTTACCATTTCAAGTCTAATTCTAAGCCTTGTTGCCCCAGTTCTATGGCTTGCTCAAGCAATGCTCTAAAGCCGGTTACACAAGTTCTTTCACTCGGCACAGGGTCGTCTGCCTAATTACAAGGTCATAGGTACAAGTTCAAGCACACGATTCATCGTACAAATTTGTCGTACGATGCTTGCCCCAATTCCTAAGGTCAAACCATTTTTCGTTTGCACGGTATATTCTACCCAAGCTTGTTTCACTCAAATTTTTAAACATCGAGCACATATCATTCTACTCACATTAATATGTTCGTTTATATAGGGTCTGAGTTCGTTCAGTCAAATCCATGATATATCCATGTATAAAACCCCATATTTTTTTAAATATTATATTTAATTAATTAACTAATTAATTAATTAATTTATATTATTTTGTAGTAAATTAGAAAATAAAATTTATTGATCTAATTACCTAGATAAATACTCATTTAGAAGTATTGCGAAAAAATTATTATTTTTATTTTAGGAATATTTGTGGAAGAGTGATAGATTTTTAGAGTTTATTTTCTGAGTACAAATGTTATTTTCTGGATTTTTATACCTTAAATATATATATGCAATAAATAAATAGTATAATAATAATTATTATAGAAATAGTAATAATAATAAGTGTTAAGTAATAGTAATAATAATTATTATTATAGTAATAGTAATAATAAAACAAATAAAAAAACTAAAAATCCTTAATACTAATTCCTTAAGCTCCCCCCCCAATCAACTAAACCACTAAGATACTAACCCAGCCGCCAATAACTACCCCCTTTCAGACAATTTCCCCAAACCTGCCCGCGAGCAAAACTGAACCCCGCGCGGCCCACCCATGTTCCCCACTCCCGCTCCCTCTTTATATATATATATATATATATATATATATATATATATATATATATATATGTGTGTGTGTATGTGTGTGTGTGTGTGTGTGTGTGTGTTACAACTATATTCTAAACCCTAACCCTAACCCTAACCTAATCATCCGACACCCGACTCCCACCTCCACGCCGCCGACCGCGCCGACCGAGCGCCGCCCTGTGCTGCCGCAGGAGAACGCCGGCCGAACCGCACAACAAACCCCGCGCGGACACCCGCAGCAGAAATAGGCAGCGACGATAGCCCCTTCACGCGCAGTTACCCGTCTCATCTCTCGTCCGATTCCGGATCCGTATTTGCCGGTATGATCACCACCTATCCCTCTCTAAACTCTATTAATTGGTTTCTTTCGAGCAACGTTATTAACTAGGTAGAAATCGATGCCAAGTTGAGAAAAAACCATACTTTTAAACTAACAAAAATTGTTCTAACGGCCTATGTTTCGAGGCCGATATCTCCCAATGTAGACATCCAAATCAAGATTTACTTTTTTTGTATAAAGCCTATATAACCAAGATTATTCCCTGTTAATTAGTTTATTTTATTATATGTTAGAATCAGAGATAAATTAGGTTGAAAACTCATAAAAACTTATTTTTAAAACATGAAAATTTGTGATACGGAGCGCGTTCCGCCAAACGGGACCGCCCCGTCACATACCAATTGCACCAAAAACTGCGTATGGCATGTCCTGGCGTGTGGGATTTCACAAAAATTGATTTGGAGATGTGTGCACGTCGGAATCACCCCGTATCCGTAAAAAGGCCCCAAATCGCAACTTCTGCAAAACACAATTCCATTTAGTATACGCTCGTCAGAATACGTCAAAACTTACTTCACTGGATTCTTGGTATCACGCTGGTCCTGTGACCCAAATTTTACGCAATTCTAAGACAGTTACCAAGCCGCCTATTTGCGGGCCCCATGGTTGACTTTTAGGGCGAATTTGTGTTCGACTTACCGGAATCCAAAATTGGACATACCGTTGAGTTTGTACTGACGTTTAAAAAATTTTTGACCTATAATTTGTCCCATTTAGAGATCTCACCTCTGGCACATATTTCGATGCAAAGTAGCCACATGTGGACCAGCTTTGACCAGAAATTACCGTTTTGCTCATGTATCCAAATTAGATGAAAGGGTAGTGTTTTCTAGCTATCTCGTTTATTCTGGGAATGTTGGTGATGTTTATTTCAGCATCCGGAGACTTTCATTCTGAGGCCATAGTTTCTGACCCTTGGTGCTTGACATCTAGACGCTTACACTTTGCAGCTTTCTTGCTTGGCAACTATACCTTGTCGAATTGCTTACAGTACTTTGCATGCTTATTATTATATTTTAATATATTTATTGCATGTGTGTTTTCTTTTCAGTCATAGTTATATATTATATATGTTGACACACACTTGACACATAGTGTCACGCCCCGATTCCGTAGAATCGATAGTCGTCCCCCGGACGTGACCGCCGTGCGGGCCTAGGTTGCGCACCCCACAAGGTTAAGTATTTTGTTTTGCATAGCGAGCACATATTCAGAGTACGCAGATAATTGAAACACAGATTTGAACATGGAAAATTTCTCTTTTATTGATAATATGAACATCTATTACAAACTCCTTGATCTGAGTCATAAGGATTGCCTCTATGAGCTTATAAAAGTATTGACACAAAATGAGATAGCTGTCCTGTACATTACATCCTTTACTACATCTAAAAATATAAGACCTTGGGTCAGAACGACTGCCTTGCCACGAAGCTGCATTGTTGCTTGGTGGCTAGCTTCTTCTTCAAAATGCTTCTTCTTCTTATGCTACAAAAGGTGACACGGTCGAGGCGTGCCTACAGCTGGACTGGATTGGGGGTTTGTCTCCTGCTCCTCGCTTGGTTCTCCTAGTGCGGAGAACCTGTTTCAACGAGGGTCAGTACATCGAAACGTACTGGTGAAGGCAAGCTAACCCAACTATACCAATCAACACGTTGTTTTTAATGAAGCATGCATATTTATTGTGGGTTTCTATCTTGCCTTAGTTCATTTTACAATAAGACATAGATATAGAATCATTGAAATAAACCGCCACCGTTCGGTGACATATACCTGTTCGTCTGAACCACCTGCACAATACTTACCTTGCCTTCCCTGCCAAGAAGACACAAGTTAGTTGCAACAGGTTTAAATATACAAGAGGGATCACTGGCACGTTGTCATAATGGACGGGCTAGTCTCGGTACGGAGTGCCGTGCGACGCATAGATCAGGACGTCCCAAGGCATTCCGTCCTATAGCAGGCGACTATCATGAGTTCCGTCCGGATCGGACCGGTGCCGGTGCCCCAGCGACCGTCCACAGGAACTAAGACCTTGTGCACAAGTTGTCCGTGATCAACGCAGTACACTAAGTTAGCAATCGAGGCAAAACAGGATATATCAGGAGCAGGGCAGTACAGGGCAAGATTTACTTTTGCATAGCCTACCTGTTCAGTTTATGGCATTCAAGAAGAGTTCTATCATAGCACAAATTAAGAAGAAATATGTATTCTAACTTATATTTATGCATGTGAAGAACGTTCCAAACGAGCAAGCATGTAAGTAAATAACCGTTCACAAGTTTCATTTGACAAGCATAATATAACCCAAGTTTATCCTCTTGTTATTGTAGTCTTTAGTTATTACTTGGTATCGTTTGATCGGGGCAAGCACGAACACAAGATTTAGATGTGAAGACTAGCAAGAAGGGCCAGCTAATCGGGTTGGTAGCCACTCACTTTAGTGGTTGGAAGGAGGAAGGAAAGAAGTGCTTTAGGAGTCCGCTCGACCGACGCCTACTGCTGGATCACCTGTATTGACACGAACAACTGATCAGTACTTCTTCCTCTCTTTTCATTATCGGAATTGAAGTGCAGTCCTAAGAACGAAAGCAATGAAATCCATCAAAACCGTTCAAGAAAACCCAAGCAAATCCGAAAACCAACTCAAGGCACGAAAGCAACAAGCGACAGCGAAAACTAGGCAACAAAAGAATGCAGCGGAGAGGTCCCTCCTGACTCTGCCGCTAAGTCGATCCCGGGGGCACGGTCCACTGAATATAGGAATCGATTCCTAAGAAACAAATCCATAATGAGGACGAGTTCTTAATTCAATCTATCCCGATCGAACGATACCGTCTTGTATTTCTTAGCCGCGCTCCCCGAATAGGGGGAACGGGGCACTACATTCTACCCAACCAATTGGAAGTTTTGTCCCGAAACTTAAGGAATGGAACCTACCACTAGGAAATCATGAGGGGAACCTTTCCCTCATTTCTGATTCAAGCTCTCAAGTAGATTCTTCGACAGAGTGATTCTGCCAAAGCATGCGCACGAGAGGAACCGAACGAGTCCGAAGCAGCTTTTCTTTTCTATCCAAAATTTGCACAGGCTGGTCTACATATGTCAAGTCGGCTTGAAGGTTCAGTTGGTCCAGGTCTACCACATGGCTCGGGTCGTACACATATTTCCTAAGTTATGAAACATAGAATATATCGTGTACGTCGGATAGGGATGGTGGTGGAGCAATCTGATACGCAACTGAGGCAACCCGCTTTAGTATTTCGAACGGGCCGACAAATCTCGGACTTAGCTTTCCTCTTGCCCCGAACCTGCTGACTCCTCGCATGGGCGAGACCTTGAGGAATACTCGGTCGCCTACTTGGAACTCTAGCGGTCTTCGATGTGTGTCCGCATAGCTCTTTTGACGGCTTTGAGCTACCTTTAATCTATCCCGAATCAGCCGGACTTTCTGGACGGTCTGCTCCACGAGCTAAGGGCCAAGTACTTATCGTTCCCCAACTTCGTCCCAACAGATAGGAGATCTACACTTCCGCCCGTATAATGCCTCATACGGCGCCATTTGAATGCTTGATTGACAACTATTGTTGTAAGCAAATTCAGCTAAAGGTAGATGAAGGTCCCAACTAGTCTTCAAGTCCAAGACGCAGAGTCGCAACATGTCTTCGAGGATCTGGTTGACACGTTCGGTTTGGCCGTCGGTCTGTGGATGGTAGGCGGAGCTAAACTTCAACTTCGTCCCCATTGCTGACTGCAGGCTTCCCCAGAAACGTGATATGAATCGACCATCTCGATCGGAGACTATGGTTACGGGCACGCCATGGAGTCGAACGATTTCGTTGAGATATATCTGAGCCAGGCGGTCGGCACTCCAAGTAGACTTGATAGGCAGGAAGTGAGCTGACTTGGTGAGTCGATCGACGATAACCCAGACTGCATTATGTCCCCGTTGCGTCCTCGGCAAGCCAACAATAAAATCCATCGTTATATCATCCCATTTCTACTCCGGAATAGCAAGGCTTTGTAGCTCTCCGCCTGGTTTCTGGTGTTCGGCCTTTACTCGTTGACAAGCCATCCAATGCGACACAAACTGCGCCACATCCCGTTTCAAGCCGTGCCACCAAAACGTCGTACGAAGATCCCGATACATCTTTGTGCTACCCGGATGAGAAGTATAGCTAGCATAGTGGGCTTCCGTGAGTATTTCTTCTCTGAGGGCCGCGTCGCTTGGAACGCACAGTCTCCCCTTCACTCGAAGCATCCCATCCGTGCTTACCGCAAAGTCGGACGCCTTCCCTGCCGAGATAAGGGCATGAATCTTTTGCAGGAACGGGTCATCCTTCTGAGCGGTCTTCACTCTATGTAACAAGTCGGGTTCGAGGCGCAGTTGTGATACTTGCGCCCACTTCTTATATCTTATTTTTAGTGTAATGCCCAGTGATTCAAGGTTTCGGCGCAGCATATCGTTGATAGGCAAGCTCCCTACGAACACTCGACTCAGTGCGTCAGCTACTATGTTTCCCTTGCCAGGCGTGTATCTGATCGTGATATCGAAATCGCTATGGAGTTTAAGCCATCGCCGCGGCCGAAGATTCAAATCTTTTTGAGTGTACAAATATTTCAAGCTCTTATGGTCCGTGTAGATTTCACACGGTACGCCATAAAGATAGTGGCGCCACAGCTTTAATGCAAACACTACCGCGGTAAGCTCGAGGTCATGCGTTGGGTAGTTCTGCTCGTGAGGCTTTAGCTGTCTAGACGCATAGGCTATCACCTTGTCCCGTTGCATCAGGACACATCCTAGTCCCCTTCCTGATGCATCGCTATATATTTTGAAGTCATCCGGTCCGTTCAGCAAAGTAAGGACCGGGGCAGAGACGAGGCGCTGCTTTAACTCCGTAAACGAAGCTTTACAGTCGTCCGTCCAAGTAAACTTCGCACCCTTCCGTGTGAGCTGAGTCAAGGGCGAAGCAATTCTAGCAAAATTTTGAATAAACCTGCGGTAGTAACCTGCTAGCCCAAGGAAACTTCGGATATCGCTGGCTGACTCCGGTCGTTTCCACTGCAGGATTGCTTCTACCTTCTTCGGATAAACTGAAATGCCTTCCGAAGAGATGACATGCCCTAAAAAGGATATACTGTCTAGCCAGAACCCACATTTACTTAATTTGGCGTACAGCTTGTTGTCTCGAAGGGTTTGCAGCACCATCCGCAGGTGTCCTGCGTGCTCATCTCTAGTCTTCGAGTACACCAAGATGTCATCGATAAAAACCACCACAAATTTATCGATGAAAGGTCTAAATACTCGATTCATAACATCCATGAATGCTGCAGGCACATTCATCAATCCAAACGACATCACAGAAAACTCGTAATGACCATACCGGGTTCGAAAAGAAGTTTTGGGGGTGTCCTCAGGCCTAATCTTCAGCTGGTGATAGCCCGAGCGAAGATTTATTTTTGAAAATACTGCTGCGCCCTGTAGTTGATCGAACAAGTCATCAATCCGTGGCAGAGGATATTTGTTTCGGATTGTGACTTTATTCAGTTCTCGATAGTCAATGCAGAGGCGTAGAGTTCCTTCCTTCTTCTTCACAAAGAGCACAGGCGCGCCCCAAGGAGACACGCTCGGATGGATAAACCCACGCTCAAGTAATTCTTGGAGTTGGCATTTTAATTCCTTCAGCTCTGTAGGGGCCATTCTGTATAGAGGTTTGGAGATCGGCTGCGTGTTCGAAAATGTGTCAACAGTGAATTCAATCTCTCGATCGGGCGGCATGCCGGGTAGTTCGCTCGGAAACACGTCAGGGAACTCCGCCTCAACGGAATCAGGCTCGACGTTTGCGTAGTCCTGTCGCGTGTCCCGAACTGATGCTAGAAATCCCTCGCAGCCTCTGTAGAGCATTCGCCGAGCAGATTTTGCCGAAATCACCATGCAGGCCCTGGTCGCATCGTTCGCTGGACTACTGGTGTAACAGAACACGGCTTCTCCGGGCAGACGGAAAATGACTCGCTTCTCTGCACACTCAATAGTTGCCGCGCATGCGCCTAGCCAGTCCATTCCCAAGATGATATCATAGTCCCTAACATCTAGAACTAAGACATCGAGCGACAGCTTCTTCTCCCCAATACAAATGTGACCGCCTAGACATACTAAACGAACAGGGATTTTCGTACCAGAGGGGGTGCTAACATTTAAATCTAAGTGCAACGGAGTCATTTTTACATTGTTCTCCACGGCAAAATTTATGGAAATAAAACAATGCGTTGCACCTGAATCAAATAGAACACAAGCAGGTATATTATTGAAAAGCAAAGTACCTGACACGACGGTATCCGAAGCTAGAGCTTCTTCCCGTGTCATGGTATAGACCCGGCCTTGAGCTTGATTACGCCCTTGCTGAGGCGCCGCTCTATTTCCCTGAGGTGCCGGTGTCTGATTCTGCTGCTGTGGTGGGGAGAGCGGATAGCTGCTAATTTGAAGGGTTGGATCGCCGCAACGGAGGCAAGTCCCAAGCTTGCGGCGACAATCCTTTTCGATATGCCCCGGCTTCCTGCAAAAGTTGCAGGTCTTGTTGTTGGCTCCACGCTGTTTACCGTCGTTATTTGGATGCTTTGCAGCGTTATTTCCTCTATCGTTGCCTTGGCGTTTGTGATTGGAAGTTTGCACAGCGCCGGCAGCAACGTAAGGATACTGCGGTTCGAGCGAAAGGGCATGGTTTAAGACTTCCCTCATCGTCTGATACTGTGGAACGGATACGTGCCCGTGGATGCCAGGACGTAGCCCTCCTTCGAATTGTCTGGCATGACTCGCTGCATCCGGTAGGTAAGCGGTAGCAAATTTGGCCAGTTTGTTGAATTCTGCCGAGTATTGCTTTACCGTCATACTGCCCTGCCGGAGTTGAACGAACTCATTTTCCCGTTGACGTCGTAGAGGCGGGGGTATAAACTCCTCCTCAAATGCGGCACGAAAAGTCGCCCACGCGATCGCCTCCTCTCCATGGCCAAGTTGAAGAGATCGTCGATGCACGTCCCACCAGTCGTGCGCATTGAGGCGAAGCAGTAATTGGGCACAGGTGACGCGCTTGTCTTCCGGCACCTCCAGGAGAGAAAAATGATCTTCAAGCTCGGCAAGCCAATCTAGGGCCACAACCGGGTCCTCAGTCCCATTAAATGGCGTATTGCAGACCTTCTTGAAGTTGCCAAAGGAGAAGGCAGTCACTTCCCTCGTCCTTGGCACTAGCGGTGTCTCGACTTCAAGTACTGGCTGCTCCACTGGCGTAGCTGTTGTTGCGGCAGAATGGTTGGAGGCCAGGGTCTGAACAAGCTGCTGCAGGGTATCCACCTGCTTTTGTTGGACCGAGAGTCAAGCCTCTAGATTGCTCTCGAACTTGGCTTGGCGGGCATCATCCCTCTGTCGTTGCTCGGTTAACATTTGCATCACTTGTTGAAGCGAATCTGTTTGAGACATGCCCCGTTGGCTCCGAGAGCTTCCTGATATTCCGGAGCTGCTCTCCTGAGTCCGTGGCTCGCCTGGCGCTAGCGCTAATGGTTGCGCTTGCGTCATTCCTTGAAAAGAGGTAATTTAGATCAGGATCATAATGTATTATGGACTTATTGCATGAACGTATCTCATTTTGGCCTTAACGAGTTCAGGAGTTCGCATAGGCGAGTTATCACTAAGGGAACTTTTCCAGTTCATGAATCAAAGGAACTTTGAAGCTGTGCTCTGATACCAACATGTCACGCCCCGATTCCGTGGAATCGATAGTCGTCCCCCGGGCGTGACCGCCGTGCGGGCCTAGGTTGCGCACCGCACAAGGCTAGGTATTTTGTTTTGCATAGCGAGCACATATTCAGAGTACGCAGATAATTGAAACACAGATTTGAACATGGAAAAGTTCTCTTTAATTGATAATATGAACATCTATTACAAACTCCTTGATCTGAGTCATAAGGATTGCCTCTATGGGCTTACAAAAGTGTTGACACAAAATGAGATAGCAGTCCTGTACATTACATCCTTTACTACATCTCAAAATATAAGACCTTGGGTCAGAACGACTGCCTTGCCACGAAGCTGCATGGTTGCTTGGTGGCTAGCTACTTCTTCAAAATGCTTCTTCTTCTTATGCTACAAAAGGTGACACGGTCGAGGCATGCCTACAGCGGGACTGGATTGGGGGTTTGTCTCCTGCTCCTCGCTTGGTTCTCCTAGCGCGGGGAACCTGTTTCAACGAGGGTCAGTACATCAAAATGTACTGGTGAAGGCAAGCTACCCCAACTATACCAATCAACACGTTATTTTTAATAAAGCATGCATATTTATTGTGGATTTCTATCTTGCCTTAGTTCATTTTACAACAAGACATAGATATAGAATCATTGAAATAAACCGCCACCGTTCGGTGACATATACCTGTTCGTCTGAACCACCTGCACAATACTTACCTTGCCTTCCCTGCCAAGAAGACACAAGTTAGTTGTAACAGGTTTAAATATACAAGAGGGATCACTGGCACGTTGCCATAATGGACGGGCTAGTCTCGGTACAGAGTGCCGTACGACGCATAGATCAGGATGTCCCAAGGCATTCCGTCCTATAGCAGGCGACTATCATGAGTTCCGTCCGGATCGGATCGGTGCCGGTGCCCCAGCGACCATCCGCAGGAACTAAGACCTTGTGCACAAGTTATCCGTGATCAACGCAGTACACTAAGTTAGCAATCGAGGCAAAACAGGATATATCAGGAGCAGGGCAGTACAGGGCAAGATTTACTTTTGCATAGCCTACCTGTTCAGTTTATGGCATTCAAGAAGAGTTCTATCATAGCACAAATTAAGAAGAAATATGTATTCTAACTTATATTTATGCATGTAAAGAACGTTCCAAACGAGCAAGCATGTAAGTAAATAACCGTTCACAAGTTTCATTTGACAAGCATAATATAACCCAAGTTTATCCTCTTGTTATTGTAGTCTTTAGTTATTACTTGGTATCGTTTGATCGGGGCAAGCACGAACACAAGATTTAGATGTAAAGACTAGCAAGAAGGGCCAGCTAATCGGGTTGGTAGCCACTCACTTTAGTGGTTGGAAGGAGGAAGAAAAGAAGTGCTTTAGGAGTCCGCTCGAGCGACGCCTACTGCTGGATCACCTGCATTGACACGAATAGCTGATCAGTACTTCTTCCTCTCTTTCCATTATCGAAATTGAAGTGCAGTCCTAAGAACGAAAGCAATGAAATCTATCGAAACCGTTCAAGAAAACCCAAGCAAATTCGAAAACCAACTCAAGGCATGAAAGCAAAAAGCGACAGCGAAAACTAGGCAACAAAAGAATGCAGCGGAGAGGTCCCTCCTGACTCTGCCGCTAAGTCGATCCCGGGGGCACGGTCCACTGAATATGGGAATCGATTCCGAAGAAACAAATCCATAACGAGGACGAGTTCTTAATTCAATCTATCCCGATCGAACGATACCGTCTTGTATTTCTTAGCCGCGCTCCCCGAATAGGGGGAACGTGGCACTACATTCTACCCAACCAATTGGAAGTTTCGTCCCAAAACTTAAGGAATGGAATCTACCACTAGGAAATAATGAGGGGAACCTTTCCCTCATTTCTGATTCAAGCTCCCAAGTAGATTCTTCGACAGAGTGATTCTGCCAAAGCATGCGCACGAGAGGAACCGAACGAGTCCGAAGCAGCTTTTCTTTTCTATCCAAAATTTGCACAGGCTGTTCTACATATGTCAAGTCGGCTTGAAGGTTCAGTTGGTCCAGGTCTACCACATGGCTCGGGTCGTACACATATTTTCTAAGTTGTGAAACATGGAATATATCGTGTACGTCGGATAGGGATGGTGGTGGAGCAATCTGATACACAACTGAGGCAACCCGCTTTAGTATTTCGAATGGGCCGACAAATCTCGGACTTAGCTTTCCTCTTGCCCCGAACCTGCTGACTCCTCGCATGGGCGAGACCTTGAGGAATACTCGGTCGCCTACTTGGAACTCTAGCGGTCTTCGATGTGTGTCCGCATAGCTCTTTTGACGGCTTTGAGCTACCTTTAATCTATCCCGAATCAGCCGGACTTTCTGGACGGTCTGCTCCACGAGCTCAGGGCCAAGTACTTGCCGTTCCCCAACTTCGTCCCAACAGATAGGAGATCTACACTTCCGCCCGTATAATGCCTCATACGGCGCCATTTGAATGCTTGATTGATAACTATTGTTGTAAGCAAATTCAGCTAAAGGTAGATGAAGGTCCCAACTAGTCTTCAAGTCCAAGGCGCAGAGTCGCAACATATCTTCGAAGATCTGGTTGGCACGTTCGGTTTGGCCGTCGGTCTGTGGATGGTAGGCGGAGCTAAACTTTAACTTCGTCCCCATTGCTGACTGCAGGCTTCCCCAGAAACGTGATATGAATCGACCATCTCGATCGGAGACTATGGTTACGGGCACGCCATGGAGTCGAATGATTTCGTTAAGATATATCTGAGCCAGGCGGTCGGCACTCCAAGTAGACTTGATAGGCAGGAAGTGAGCTGACTTGGTGAGTTGATCGACGATAACCCAGACTGCATCATGTCCCCGTTGCGTCATCGTCAAGCCAACAATAAAATCCATCGTTATATCATCCCATTTCCACTCCGGAATAGCAAGGCTTTGTAGCTCTCCGCCTGGTTTCTGGTGTTCGGCCTTTACTCGTTGACAAGCCATGCAATGCGACACAAACTCTGCTACATCCCGTTTCAAGCCGTGCCACCAAAACGTCGTACGAAGATCCCGATACATCTTTGTGCTACCCGGATGAGAAGTATAGCTAGCATAGTGGGCTTCCGTGAGTATTTCTTCTCTGAGGGCCGCGTCGCTTGGAACGCACAGTCTCCCCTTCACTCGAAGCATCCCATCCGTGCTTACCGCAAAGTCGGACGCCTTCCCTGCCGAGATAAGGGCATGAATCTTTTGCAGGAACGGGTCGTCCTTCTGAGCGGTCTTCACTCTATGTAACAAGTCGGGTTCGAGGCACAGTTGTGATACTTGCGCCCACTTCTTATATCTTATTTTCAGTGTAATGCCCAGTGATTCAAGGTCTCGGCGCAGCATATCGTTGATAGGCAAGCTCCCTACGAACACTCGACTCAGTGCGTCAGCTACTACATTTCCCTTGCCAGGCGTGTATCTGATCGTGATATCAAAATCGCTAAGGAGTTCAAGCCATCGTCGTTGCCGAAGATTCAAATCTTTTTGAGTGTACAAATATTTCAAGCTCTTATGGTCCATGTAGATTTCACACGGCACGCCATAAAGATAGTGGCGCCACAGCTTTAATGCAAACACTACCGCGGCAAGCTCGAGGTCATGCGTTGGGTAGTTCTGCTCGTGAGGCTTTAGCTGTCTAGACGCATAGGCTATCACCTTGTCCCGTTGCATCAGGACACATCCTAGTCCCCTTCCTGATGCATCGCTATATATTTTGAAGTCATCCGGTCCGTTCGGCAAAGTAAGGACCGGGGCAGAGACGAGGCGTTGCTTTAACTCCGTAAATGAAGCTTCACAGTCGTCCGTCCAAGTAAACTTCGCACCCTTCCGTGTGAGCTGAGTCAAGGGCGAAGCAATTATAGCAAAATTTTGAATAAACCTGCGGTAGTAACCTGCTAGCCCAAGGAAACTTCGGATATCGTTGGCTGACTCCGGTCGTTTTCACTACAGGATTGCTTCTACCTTCTTCGGATCAACTGAAATGCCTTCCGAAGGGATGACATGCCCTAAAAAGGATATACTGTCTAGCCAGAACCCACATTTACTTAATTTGGCGTACAGCTTGTTGTCTCGAAGGGTTTGCAGCACCATCCGCAGGTGTCCTGCATGCTCATCCCTAGTCTTCGAGTACACCAAGATGTCATCGATAAAAACTACCACAAATTTATCGATGAAAGGTCTAAATACTCGATTCATAACATCCATGAATGCTGCAGGCGCATTCATCAATCCAAACGGCATCACGAAAAACTCGTAATGACCGTACCGGGTTCGGAAAGCAGTTTTGGGGGTGTCCTCAGGCCTAATCTTCAGCTGGTGATAGCCCGAGCGAAGATTTATTTTTGAAAATACTGTTGCGCCCTGTAGTTGATCGAACAAGTCATCAATCCGTGGCAGAGGATATTTGTTTCGGATTGTGACTTTATTCAGTTCTCGATAGTCAATGCAGAGGCGTAGAGTTTCGTCTTTCTTCTTCACAAAGAGCACAGGCGCGCCCCAAGGAGACACGTTCGGACGGATAAACCCACGCTCAAGTAATTCTTGGAGTTGGCATTTTAATTCCTTCAGCTCTGCAGGGGCCATTCTGTATGGAGGTTTGGAGATCGGCTGCGTGTTCGAAAATGTGTCAACAGTGAATTCAATCTCTCGATCGGGCGGCATGCCGGGTAGTTCGCTCGAAAATACGTCAGGGAACTCTGCCTCAACGGAATCAGGCTCGACGTTTGCGTAGTCCTGTCGCGTGTCCCGAACTGATGCTAGAAATCCCTCGCAGCCTATGTAGAGCATTCGCCGAGCAGATTTTGCCGAAATCACCATACAGGTCCTGGTCGCATCGTTCGCTGGACTACTGATGTAACAGAACACGGCTTCTCCGGGCAGACAAAAAATAACTCGCTTCTCTGCACACTCAATAGTTGCCGCGCATGCGCTTAGCCAGTCCATTCCCAAGATGATATCATAGTCCCTAACATCTAGAACTAAGACATCGAGCGACAGCTTCTTCTCCCCAATACAAATGTGACCGCCTAGGCATACTGAACGAACAGGGATTTTCGTACCAGAGGGGGTGCTAACATTTAAATCTAAGTGCAACGGAGTCATTTTTACATTGTTCTCCACGGCAAAATTTGTGGAAATAAAACTATGCATTGCACCTGAATCAAATAGAACACGAGCAGGTATATTATTGAATAGCAAAGTACCTGACACGACGGTCCGAAGCTAGAGCTTCTTCCCGTGTCATGGTATAGACCCAGCCTTGAGCTTGATTACGCCCTTGCTGAGGCGCCGCTCTATTTCCCTGAGGTGCCGATGTCTGATTCTACTGCTGTGGTGGGGAGAGCGGACAGCTGCTAATTTGATGGGTTGGATCGCCGCAACGGAGGCAAGTCCCAAGCTTGCGGCGACAATCCTTTTCGATATGCCCCGGCTTCCTGCAAAAGTTGCAGGTCTTGTTGTTGTCTCCACGCTGTTTACCGCCGTTATTTGGACGCTTTGCAGCGTTGTTTCCTCTATCGTTGCCTTGGCGTTTGTGATTGGAAGTTTGCACAGCGCCGGCAGCAACGTGAGGATACTGCGGTTCGAGCGAAAGGGCATGGTTTAAGACTTCCCTCATCGTCTGATACTGTGGAACGGATACGTGCCCGTGGATGCCAGGACGTAGCCCTCCTTCGAATCGTCTGGCACGACTGGCTGCATCCAGTAGGTAAGCGGTAGCAAATTTGGCCAGTTTGTTGAATTCTGCCGAGTATTGCTTCACCGTCATACTGCCCTGCCGGAGTTGAACGAACTCATTTTCCCGTTGACGTCGTAGAGGCAGGGGTATAAACTCCTCCTCAAACGTGGCACGAAAAGTCGCCCACGCGATCGCCTCCTCTCCATGGCCAAGTTGAAGAGATCATTGATGCACGTCCCACCAGTCGTGCGCATTGAGGCGAAGCAGTAATTGGGCACAGGTGACACGCTTGTCTTCCGGCACCTCCAGGAGAGAAAAATGATCTTCAATCTCGGCAAGCCAATCTAGGGCCACGACCGGGTCCTCAGTCCCATTAAATGGCATGTTGCAGACCTTCTAGAAGTTGCCAAAGGAGAAGGCAGTCACTTCCCTCGTCCTTGGCACTAGCGGTATCTCAACTTCAAGTACTGGCTGCTCCACTGGCGTAGCTGTTGTTGCGGCAGAATGGTTGGAGGCCAGGGTCTGAACAAGCTGCTGCAGGGTATCCACCTGCTTTTGTTGGACCGAGAGTCGAGCCTCTAGATTGCTCTCGAACTTGGCTTGGCGGGCATCATCCCTCTGTCGTTGCGCGGTTAACATTTGCATCACTTGTTGAAGCAAATCTGTTTGAGACATGCCCCGTTGGCTCCGAGAGCTTTCTGATGTTCCGGAGCTGCTCTCCTGAGTTCGTGGCTCGCCTGGCGCTAGCGCTGATGGTTGCGCTTGCGTCATTCCTTGAAAAGAGGTAATTTAGATCAGGATCATAATGTATTATGGACTTATTGCATGAACGTATCTCATTTTGGCCTTAACTAGTTCAGGAGTTCGCATAGGCGAGTTATCACTAAGGGAACTTTTCTAGTTCATGAATCAAAGGAACTTTGAAGCTGTGCTCTGATACCAACATGTCACGCCCCGATTCCGTGGAATCGATAGTCGTCCCCCGGGCGTGACCGTCGTGCGGGCCTAGGTTGCGCACCGCACAAGGCTAAGTATTTTGTTTTGCATAGCGAGCACATATTCAGAGTACGCAGATAATTGAAACACAGATTTGAACATGAAAAAGTTCTCTTTTATTCATAATATGAACATCTATTACAAACTCCTTGATCTGAGTCATAAGGATTGCCTCTATGGGCTTACAAAAGTGTTGACATAAAATGAGATAGCAGTCCTGTACATTACATCCTTTACTACATCTCAAAATATAAGACCTTGGGTCGGAACGACTGCCTTGCCACGAAGCTGCATGGTTGCTTGGTGGCTAGCTTCTTCTTCAAAATGCTTCTTCTTCTTATGCTACAAAAGGTGACACGGTCGAGGCGTGCCTACAGCTGGACTAGATTGGGGGTTTGTCTCCAGCTCCTCGCTTGGTTCTCCTAGCGCGGGGAACCTGTTTCAACGAGGGTCAGTACATCGAAACGTACTGGTGAAGGCAAGCTAACCCAACTATACCAATCAACACGTTATTTTTAATGAAGCATGCATATTTATTGTGGGTTTCTATCTTGCCTTAGTTCATTTTACAACAAGACATAGATATAGAATCATTGAAATAAACCGCCACCGTTCGGTGACATATACCTGTTCATCTGAACCACCTGCACAATACTTACCTTGCCTTTCCTGCCAAGAAGACACAAGTTAGTTGCAACAGGTTTAAATATACAAGAGGGATCACTGGCACGTTGCCATAATGGACGGGCTAGTCTCGGTACGGAGTGACGTGCGACACATAGATCAGGACATCCCAAGGCATTCCGTCCTATAGCAGGCAACTATCATGAGTTCCGTCCGGATCGGATCGGTGCCCCAGCGACCGTCCGCAGGAACTAAGACCTTGTGCACAAGTTGTCCGTGATCAACGCAGTACACTAAGTTAGCAATCGAGGCAAAACAGGATATATCAGGAGCAGGGCAGTACAGGGCAAGATTTACTTTTGTATAGCCTACCTGTTCAGTTTATGGCATTCAAGAAGAGTTCTATCTAGCATAAATTAAGAAGAAATATGTATTCTAACTTATATTTATGCATGTGAAGAATGTTCCAAACGAGCAAGCATGTAAGTAAATAACCGTTCACAAGTTTCATTTGACAAGCATAATATAACCCAAGTCTATCCCCTTGTTATTGTAGTCTTTAGTTATTACTTGGTATCGTTTGATCGGGGCAAGCACGAACACAAGATTTAGATGTGAAGACTAGCAAGAAGGGCCAGCTAATCGGGTTGGTAGCCACTCACTTTATTGGTTGGAAGGAGGAAGAAAAGAAGTGCTTTAGGAGTCCGCTCGAGCGACACCTACTGCTGGATCACCTGTATTGACACGAACAGCTGATCAGTACTTCTTCCTCTCTTTCCATTATCGGAATTAAAGTACAGTCCTAAGAACGAAAGCAATGAAATCCATCGAAACCGTTCAAGAAAACCCAAGCAAATCCGAAAACCAACTCAAGGCACGAAAGCAATAAGCGACAGCAAAAACTAGGCAACAAAAGAATGCAGCGGAGAGGTCCCTCCTGACTCTGCCGCTAAGTCGATCCCGGGGGCACGGTCCACTGAATATGGGAATCGATTCCGAAGAAACAAATCCATAACGAGGACGAGTTCTTAATTCAATCTATCCCGATCGAACGATACCATCTTGTATTTCTTAGTCGCGCTCCCCGAATAGGGGGAACGGGGCACTACACATAGTATCATGGGAGGGAAGGACAATCAGTAGGCGTATGGGCTATAACCACTCTGGTAAACCGTAATAACTAGCACTTACTATGGTAGTTGTGTCGCGCTGGTCGCTACCCTCGCGGTATGTCGATTTCTGGTGTCGCTCTGGTCGCTACCCTTGCGGTATGTCGATTTCTGTTGTTCTTGACGTGTGTGTGAGTAGTGAGATTAGATAGAGTAGCCTACCCATGCCCATACGTCGAAAAGTTATCCTTATTATGCATTTTATATAGATTGTCTTGTACAGCGTACTTATATATTTTCTGTCTATTATGCATATTTTACTGTATTCAATTGGCATGCTTCTATGTATCTTGTTACGTCCCTCTGAGGATCTGGTTTCTTGCCAGGTATAGACGATCAGGAGTATCCGCAGGAGTACGGGCCAGGACCTGACGCAGTATTTTCTGTCGAGGAGGTCTTACCTTCTGAGCACCTTTGATTATCTCTAGCAATGGATCTCTTAGCTGATATTCTTATATCCTCATCTTATTTTATATTGGAGATTTTATCCTCCTCTCTCATTTTAGTATGGATATAGTCTTTGGTAGTGGATTTGTCTCCACCGGACTATTATTTTGGATAATTTAGACTCATTATTCTAGTTTAGTTATTTCTTTTCTATGACTTGTTGTGTGGATGAGATTAGTATTTCTGTGACTTGTGACCATTTATATACCACATGTGAGTTAATATTCATATTACAGCGTATGTGTGTATTATGGTATCCATATATTGAAGTTGCTATATACGTGCGGCTGGCATGCTTACGTATTCCTAGTCCTACGTATTTTGGGACTGGGGCATGACATATTTTTGTGGTGGCCCATGCAGGTCGAGTTAGCCATTTCGGTTACGTAACTTTATCGAGCGTACCTGCACCTAGGTTAGAGTTTTAGGTCTCATCTACACTTGACTATAACTCACCTTCCTTCCAACATGTCCAACTTAAGTGCTTGTATCCTGCTTGATTCATGTACTTTTCCTAATCCTCCGTCCATCTCTTGCAGAGAGATGAATTTACATAACGGACATGCCGCCACCGGGGACAACGCGTCTCCAGGGGTCAACAGCCAATCACCCGGAGAGGCCTCAACGACTCCTCTTCTTCCGGGACCGAATGGAATGACTAACAACTCAGTTCCATTAGCTCCTTCCACGGTGCTTAATGGGACTTTTCCAACTCCACTAGCACCGCAGGATATCCAGGCTCAGTTATTCCAATTCTTCTAGATGATAATGCAGGAACAGAGTCAGCAGGCAGCCGCACAGGCTGCAGAGCAGGGGCATCAAGCGGCGGAGAAGAGGCTAGAATTTTTGGCAGCACTTGAGAGAATGGCTACACTAGCCCCTGCACCAACACAGGCACTAGTTTCAGTACCGCAAGCTCGGGTTGGTTTAGTCAAGGACTTTGTTCAGATGGGCCCCAAGCCGTATAAAGGCATTGAGATTCTAGAAGAGACCACAAACTGGATTGCCAACACCAAGAAGTTGTTAGAAGTATCACAACTACCTACAGATATTTGGATGACAGGCGTAAGGACCCAGCTAGAGGGTAAAGCTCATCACTGGTGGGAATCAATGGAGCGCTAGTTGGGTATGCGTCAGACTTGGAAATAATTCTTGGAGTGCTTTGAGAGGAAGTACTTCCCGGACATTATAAGGAATGCGTTATACGATCATTTCCTCCATTTGGAGCTGGGGAATAAGACAGTTGACGAGTATGATGCAGAGTTTAGCCACCTCAGTATGTATGGCATTGCCCTAATACCTAGTGACTTGGAGAAGGCTAAGAGGTTTCACCGTGGGCTGACTCAGGAGCTCCAGCACTACACTAGCTCACAGTACCAGATCTTTTATGTCTAGTTATTGACAAAGGCCTAGATCCAGGAGGCCATCAGTAAGGGAAACGGAAATCAACAGAGAATTCACCAAGGACCAGTAAGGACACAGCCAGGAGGACCCATTAGACATCCTTTGGCACACCAATAACCATATAGTGCCGCACTGTATCCAACCAATGAGCCCCGTACTTGTCACTTTTGTGGTAAAATAGGTCATATTCATAGAGACTGTCATCGTCGATTGGGGCAGTGCATGTTATGTGGATCAAGTCACCATCAAACCCGAGGATGTCCTCAGCAGACCCAGAGGTCTATGGCATTAGAATCAGGAACACCGCATACACCCTCAAGTATAGGATACAAAAGGGACCCACCACTGCTTCTATAGTCTGCCCAAGTGGAAGAGGCTAGACCCCAGCTGAACGACCAAGGACAAGGCCAAGCACTCATTATGACAAATATGGGAGCGCAAGCACAGGAAGTCGTAGATGCAGGTATGACCTTTTAGTTATAATTGTCATTGCATACTCATGACCCCATTGTGACACAAGATCTTAGGTGTATAAATAGACGTAGAATTATATATAAGGTAGTTTAGCAGTTATGAGGATATGTTTATATTCTAACTAGATGGCATACCCGCGATGCTAATGGATGACACGAGTAGCTGTAGCAGTATTCCCTTTCTATCACCACCTCGTCCTCTCGGGTGGCTCATCTTCTCTTCCATATACATTCCTTATCTAGTGCTTAATTCTTTCTATCGTAGTTGCGTATTTTCGTGCCATTATGAATTGTTTGATGTACTTCAACCTCCCCCTTTATTTTGTTAGTTAAAACATAAATGGGTTATTAATGATCGATAACTAAAAGATAAGTTCATAATGATAACCCTTATGTATATGCACTATAGCAATGTCTGTGTTCCCTTATTATTTTTTAAACCATGAATATCATCCCTTAGTCTAACAGAAATTAGTTGGATTGTTGAATTAGTTCATACTTCTAATAGTTTTATAAAGTTAGTCAAGACCTAAATTGTTGTCCTAAAACTTAGACTAAGCCTAGGAAAGAGTTGAAGGCACTTGTTACGAACTGATGACTATGACAAATAGCTGGCAAGGTAGCAACAGTTGCAGCTAGACGATTATGGTAGAGTAGTCGAATTACTTGCAGCCATACTGGCCAGGTGGCATGGCAGTATTAGACTACGACACTTGACGGTTACGGGGGAAAATCATAGTTATGAGATTCCAGACAGGTATCCTAAAATTCTTGACATAATAAATAAATTCGTCTTATAACCTAGATAATAGCCTAAAAAGACTTTGACTATTAGTAGAATTCTTGTAATTTGGGTAGTATAGACGAGTTAGAGGATAATAGAATAGTATATGGACAATAAATGAGAAGTGTTAGAATGACTGACTATGACTTTTAGGTTACACTGCTAGATAGCAATGAAGTGTAATAGCTATAGTGATTTCTTATGAAAATGAGTTAGTATTAATTTCGAGGACAAAATTTTTATAAGTTGGGTAGAATATAAAACCCTATTTTTTAAATATTATATTTAATTAATTAATTATTTAATTTATTTATATTATTTTGTAGTTAATTAGAAAATAAAATTTATTGATCTAATTACCTAGATAAATACTCATTTAGAAATATTGCGAAAAAACTATTATTTTTATTTTAGGAATCCTTGTGGAAGAGTGATAGATTTTTAGAGTTTATTTTCTGGGTACAAATATTATTTTCTGGATTTTTATACCTTAAATATATATATGCAAATAAATAAATATTATAATAATATTAATTATAGAAATAGTAATAATAATAAGTGTTAAGTAATAGTAATAATAATAATAATAATTATAGTAATAGTAATAATAAAACAAATAATAAAAAAAAAACTAAAAACACTTAATACTAAGTCCTTAAGTGTCACGACCCGCACCCAGAATTGGGACACGAGTACGCGGGTACGTCCAGCCTACGCCGCAGCATCGGCGGTAGAACGCTGTCAAGGTCTTGATACTATCTAGCCAATCTCACACAAGCATCCAATCTCCATAAGGAGGCACGGATGACACAAATAGAACGAACACATACTCAATCACAGGACTACAGCACGATAAGATATCGAACAAATAAAATTAAATACAACATAAGTCTAAAGTAATAATCTAACTCAACAATTATCCATATCTCAACAAAGCATGCCGGAGACAAATCCGGTACCAAATAGTCTACTAAAAGAACTAATTAGGAAAACTAGTGATTCTGGCTAGACCTCCCGGAATCACAACTAAACTACCAAGCCCAAGTTGCAGCTAGTCACCATATGGTCCATAAAGTGCCGGACAGCTGTCCACTAAGGCATAGTCTGGAAAAATGTTTCCAGTCAGGAAGGAGCAAAGTACAATCTCAAATAATAGTTCCATTTAATTGATAAGGACTATAAAACAATAAACAGATGATGCTAGATACTGAGAAGACAGTGAATAAATGCAATGGCAAAATAAGAGATAGGCAATAGGCAATATGATACAGTCAGTGCATATATGAAAACGAAAAGAACAAGGTACAGTATCATATACGGGTGATGTAGTATATGATTTAAAACAGGAAACTGTAATCTATTCTAAGTGTTTGAAATAGTAGCTTCAAAATGTGATCGGCTTGGGAACATGTACGAGAGCTATAGGGCCTGGCTAATCATATGTGAAGAGCATGATTAACACTTATATTGTTCTATACTGTATAAAGGGTATGATCACATTTCTTACTAACTACTTCCCCGCCCCCAACTAGTACTGTGGATCCAACCATGACACATCACGATACACGAGCAAGTCCAATCTATCATGTACGATGTCTAATATACATATCGTGTACAATGTCAATACGATAATCAATGTAACACTCATGACTGCAGATCCAAGCTATATACTAGTCCGTGTAGCACAGTGTCAAGGATTCAGATGTAATATTTCTAGATTATTGAACTTATAGAAATTATCAACAATTGGAAATTATCAGAGAAATATACTTGCCTTGGGTCCTTAGCTGGTAAATATTGATGTCCTATTCCAGAGTATCTCCTGGATGAACCAACAGTCCTATAAACATATCACAATATCACTTGTATCAGATGCTACACTAACACACAATAGAAATACACTGGCCTCAGGGCTATGCCAGGCATGGCACTAGTCAACTAGGGTCATCTAGTAGGGATACGTATATAAATACACATTTATACTCAGAGTATAAACCAATAAATACGTATATAATATATATATATAAGCCTATCAGTAATTTGTACAAAATACGTATATGTGTATATACACTAAATAGATGTATATAAATATATATTCATATACCAAAATACATATTTGTATCTATACCAATCAAATATATATATATATATATAATTATACCAGATCATACTTATACTATATACAGGTAAATATACCAATTTATATTTAAATATATATAAACCAATATAACATATATATATACATACATACATATACCAATACGAAAATATAAATCTATATATATATATTTATACCAAAATACGGTTATATATATATACCAATTTATATTTATACTAAAATATATTCTAATACTCGTATACACACATACACAATACACAAATATACGTATACGTATTTATATACATATATATATCTACACATTAATTAATATATACAAATACATATACATTAACATAGTGAAGGAGGAAAGAGGGGGGAGGAGCTCACAGTGGCTGGGGGTCGGCTGGCCGGCCGGACTACGGGCTTCAGGCGGTGGTCGTGGTGGTATACGGTGGTAATGGTGGTGGTTGGTGGTGGTTGTGTAGTTGAAGAGGGTGGTGGTGTATGGTGAAGATGGTGGTGGTTGTGTAGGTGAAGAGGGTGGTGGTGTATGGTGAAGATGGTGGTGGGGATAGGTGGCTGGCCGGAGTAGGGTGCTACGAGAAGGAGGGGAAGAAGAGTGGAGCGGTGCCGGAGTGGTGGTGATAGGTGAAGATGGTGGTGTAGGTGAAGATGGTGGTGGGGATAGGTAAAGATGGTGAGCTAGAAGGAAGTCGGGGGAGTCTCGACTCGGCCGGAGTTGATGGAGTTAGGAGGAGGAGGAGATCAGGGAGTTGGGAGGAGCTCGGGAGGAGTTGTGCTCGCCGGAGGCGGAGGACAGTAGCTGGGGACGACGGGATGTAGGGAGGAGTTTCGGTCAGGAGCTCGAGGGGTGTGTGACTGGTTGATGGCTGCCGGAGTGCTGAGCAGCGGGGATGGGTGGTCGTATTAGAGAGTGGTGGTGCTCGTGGTGGCTTCGAGGAAGCTGGCCGAAAATGGAATGGTGGTGAAGGGGGAGCAGGCCAGCGGGAGCTCCGTGCTCGGGGACAGTGGGGAGTGGCTGAGCAGCGGGGTTTGCTCCTCGGCTGTGCTCGCCAGAGCCGGAGTTGCAGCGCCGGACGCTGCTCGGAAAAGGGCCGGGGAACAGCAGAGGGATAGGAGGATGGCTCCTCCGGCGGGTCGGCCGGAGAAAAGGGCCGGGGATCGGCCGGTCGGGGTGGGGTGAGTGAATCAGTGAGTGAGGGGTTGGGTTCCCCCCCCCCCCCCCTTCTTGCAAATTCAAAAATTTTAAAAAGTGGAGAAGAAAGGAAGGAGAAGAAGAAAAGAGAAGAAGAATGGAAGAAGAAAAATAAAAATGAAGAAGAGGAGAAGGAAGCTACGGTTGAGTGTGGGGGCTTGTGAGGAGGTGGGGAAACCTAGGTTTTGGTGGATTAGGGCTTTCCTAGGGAAGAGGGATAATTTGACTTTAAATAGGGTAGTGTGTGGGAATGAAGGGTTAGGATGCACCCATTGAATGGATGGCCTAGATTTGTCATGAGGGTTTCTTCATGTGGGGATGAGGGTGAGAGACTTAGCTAAATATTAGGGCTCCTTCATTGTTTTAAACAAATGGGTGTTGACACCTAATGCAAATTTGCAAATTAGTCCCCTTAAATTTGGGTATTTGTACAGACGCATAAAATAATGAAAATTTGGCGGGCGATTCGATGTTCGATATTTTATAGGGTTAGGGGGCGCTGTATGTGTCGTACGGGCTTAAATTGCAGGGCACTGGAATTAACCGGGATTTACGGAATCAGATAAAATGGTATCCTCAATTTAAATAGAATAAATGCAAGTTGTGTTCTAAAATTAATTAGGAGTACATGAGACCAAAATCAGGTCGGGTCATCAATATCATTAATGAAGAAGACTTAGAACAGAATATTACCCTAATTTGGGCCGCACGAAAAATAGGGCAAGATTGCCTCCAATTTCGATTGGAACGTACAACGATACAAAATAGGAATTTATTTAGGAATTAAATAAACGTCCGCGACGATTTTTGTGCGGCTAAAAATAAGGTACAGAGAGCTATATTATGATTTGCAAAAATAGCAGAATGGAAGGCGGGCATGTCTAGGGCAAGATTGTGAAATTTGTTGGAAGACAAAAGCTAGGGTAGCGCTCCAATTATCGAAGCAAGGGCAGGGCACAATAATTAAATAAATTACGGTAGTTAGTTACAACCTCCAATAAATTAATTCTAAATAAAATAATTAACCACATAATCCCATAATTCGGACAGGTGTTCGTCTACTGGGCTTCTAGGTCAAGTCTACCAGCTCAATTATAAATGAACACTGTATATAATACTATTTTTAATTACACATCTCACATAATTATTTAAATTAAATATACTATCATGCAATTACTTAATTGTAACTACCATAATATTAAATATTATAAAAAGTCAAAAATACCCCTGTTTTCGGAACGTGGTAGTGACAAGTCTACCCTCCTTAAAAGAATTTTGTCCTCGAAATTTAAAATCCTCATAGTAGCGTTTATTCATACACATTATTATTTTCCTTCAAAGTTTAAATTCATCAACCACGAAATCAGGTAATAATCCACAATGTCTTTTCACAATTTTTCAAAAATTCTGAAATTATTGCATTCCTGAAAAATCCTCGAAATAAAATCAAAGTCCAATTTTTATCAAAAAAATTTCCCAAAATTTTTAGTTAATAATTCAATACTCGGAATTTAATATCCACTCCTCTAATTTGATTTTAATCAATGCACATATAGAAAATATAAATCTCGTCCCAAAAAGTTTGAATTCAAACATTAATCCATCAATGATTTTATTCCTCGATTTCCTCTTTCCTCAAAATACTCAATAATGCGATACTTATGGATTCTCCAAATGCAACATCCAATATAAAATTTTAAAAATTTCATAACTTGCAATCAAATAAATATAATGATAATCTCCTAAATTTCCTCAAATTCTAATGATAACCTCAATCATATTATATCCTTCCTAAAATTTAATAAATCATCAATTCTGCTATGTTAAATTCTTGACCCTTTATTTAAATCGATGTTTATCCTCGAATTTTAATCATCTTGTCTCTCTTGTCAAGTCATAACCCCTTCAGGAATCTTCGTCATGGTCAAACTCCGATAATCATGGTCTAAGAAAAATCCTTCCTACAATCATACAACATGCAATCTAAGGGGAATATGTACGGTCATTGTGTCTTTTGTCATGGTATTACAGTCTCTGTATCAGGGTGTACTACTAACTACATTATAACAAGAAAATCATGCATACAAGCTACGGTACTAAGGTATCAGTCAATCAATCAAATAGATAGGAACAGAATGAAGGAAAGAACAGAACCTGCTAACACATTACCTGCAGTATCGGTCTCCTCGACCGTCATCGTAAATGCCCCGCTGTCACTACCACTTTTTCCATGTAAGGGTATTTCTGTAATTTAACTACTTAAATAATTATGTATTTAATTAATGGTTGAGTTTTATAAGTAATTATATATTGTTAATAATATTTAGTTTTAGGTCTAACCCTAGAAATCCATTAGGACAACCCTAATGAGTAAACCCTAGTTAGAAAACCCTATTCTAGCAAAACCCTAGAATGACTTAACCTGAGTCTATTAGGTTCTACATGAGAGGAAAGGAGTTTAACCTAAAAAGACTAGGCATAGAAACCCTAAAACTAGGTTTAATATAAATAGGAAGCTTTCTCAAAGCCATCCTTCATGTAGAGAAAAGGAAACCCTAGCCTCCAGAGAGAGAAACCTATTTCCCCACCCCATTTTCGAGATTAAACCTAGGGTTCCATTTTCTCCTTCTCCAAAGCAAGGAACGAGGGTCAGGAAGCCTTGGAAGAGAAGAACTTCATTGAAGAAACCTTCCCTGCAGGTAAAACCCTAGTTTACATTCCTTTAATTCTGTTTTTCAGATGTTCATGGCCATTAGGGAACCCCCTTTTCTGTGTAATTCGATTCTAGGGCTTTGGATTAGGTTTTGGTGACCCACATGGGGTTTTCCCCAATTATTAAGAACCCTAACCCTAGATTTGGTTTGTAGACAGATTTTTCCCCATTCATGTAGATATAAATTCGATTTTAGGGTTTACTTATCTAGGTATTCTAAATTCTGTGTATTGATGTATGAATCTATATGTATATATATGTATTATGTGTTGGGGGCATTCATTTGTACATTAAGATTTGATACTGGGTACAGTCGGGCAGAATTCTCTGTTCAGTCGGGTTTGGTTCAGAGTTAGTGAAGGTTGCTGTGTATTTCTGTGAGTTAATTGTGTCCCAGTTAGAAATCAGTGTGTGTGTTTTGTGTTAGGGATTTCAGTGTCTGTGTGTGGCTGTAGGTCAATAACTTGAAGGTTACCATGTGCAGATATCAGTTTTTGTTGTGAGGTTTGTGTGCATCAGTAGGTTGCATACTGTGTGAATTGGATACTGTACTGTGTGTGTGAACAGGGGATCCTAGTGTGCAGTAGGACAGAATACTGTGTCCCAATGCCTGTGTATCAGCAGTGAGGTTTATGATTGGGCAGGTTGTGCACAGTGGAGAATTCTGTGTATGTAACAGTCAACATATATATGTGTGTGTGGAGTGAGTTAAATTAATAACTGAGAGTATGTGTGTCAGTTGGTGAGGTAGAACCTGTGTCCAGTGGCAGCATGTATGAAATCTGAGGGTGCATAAATCTGTGTGAGTGTGTTTTTGCATCAGTCTATGTTAGAGAGTGTGGTTGTTGTTCATGTGGGTAATGGCTGTGAACTAAGGTGAAACTGTGTAGGTGTGGATGTAGTTCACTGTGATGGGTTTTAATGAGTGTATCAGTCTAATATAGGATGTGTGGGATTTGGGAAATTCCAGATTTTCAGTGTGTAGGTATGTGTTTATGTGCCTGTGTGTTTACCTATGTATGTGGGGGTGTGTGTGCCCAGGTTGTATCCTCCATTTCCTGTGTATGTGTGTGGAGGTCTAGGTGTGGCAGTGTATTGATCTCAGTGTGCAGGTTATAGGGGTGTATTACCTCCATGAGGAATCAGTGTAGGTTATTGGGAGTGAGCAGAATTCATTAGGTGCAGTAGGTATCAGTAAGATTTGGGGAAAACAGGGTGCTCGAGTTGTGGCTGTGTATGTATCAGTCAATTTAAGTTGTATGTGTGTGTTTGTGAGGCCAGTTTTGGTGAGAGCAGGATGTGCACAATGGGGTATCAGCAGTTAAGGGATTCCAGTGTGAGTGCCTGTGAATTGAAAACCAATGTGACAGTATCAGTGTTGGTGTTAGGTTGTGTGAGTATTCCAAAACTCAGTGAGCAGTGAGCAATTGTGTTTCCTGTGTGTAATTCTGAGAGTGTTTCAGTGAGTGAGTGAGTGATGCAGTGTTATGTATCAGTATAGTGAAGTATGTGAGTACCTGTGTTCAGACTGTGGACTTGTGTACAAGAGTGTACATGTGACTGTGTGAGAACTGAGAATGGTTCTTTGGATCAGTTTTCCTGTGTATCAGTTAGGTGTAGTTGGGTATCAGTGCAAGTATGAGGACTGTGAGTGCAGTAAGTGATTTGTGAGACTGTGTGAAATTTCTGTGAGTGTTGTGAGTACCCTAGAGCCAGTACCTTGTGTGCATATGTGTGCTGTGTGTGTATGTGCAGTGAATTGGGAGTTAGATGCTTGAGAGTGTATCTGTGTGTGTGTAGAGTGTGTCCCAGGTTATTTCAATTTCAGTATAGAACCTGTGGAAGGAGGTGTGGTTCAATGATCTGTGAGTGGTACAAGGGTGGTATCAGTGAAGTCAGGTGTTAACTAGTATGCCAGTTAAGTAAAGGGGCATTGGTCAAGTGTGAGAAATAGCATAGAGTATAAAATTATAACTAGAATTAGTTAAGTACTAACTAATATAGCTAAATTACTTTAGTATTAACTAGTATAGGCTAGGTAATAGCTAGTTGTAGACTAGTATTGACTAATTGACCTTGTTAAGCCTAGAAAACCTAAGTATTGACCTAGTTTGACTTCCAAGACCTAGTTGTGGCCTAAAAATTTATATTTCAACATAGATATTATAAATTATCATTTCAAATCACCTTTTGACATTATTATTCCATATTTAGGTCAGAGTGACTCCATCTTGGACATCGATCATCACATTTTGCTCAGAACCACAGGCGAGTACATTCTCTGACAGTTTTCATGGTTGATTATTTCTATAAATTGTAGTGTATTTCATACTTGATTCCGACACCATGGATACACGGGTTAGCACCCTAGATCCCCATCACGAGGAGTCGTGGTTGGAATCCATGGTGCTAGCTGGGGGTTGGGGAACTATTAGTAGATTATGTGATCATATCCAAACATTTATATGCACCATAGCTCACCCCACTTCTCACGTCGGGTGCGGCCTGACCACTTATATGCTCCATAGCTGTTATATATGATTAGCCTGACCACTATATGCACCATAGCTAACCATGCGGTTAGCCTGACCTAAAAGAATCATAGCTAATCATATATAACCAGCCTGATCTAGTCCCAAGCCGATCACATGATAAACTAATAATTCAAACACTTAGCTAGATGTCTTATCTTTATTCAGATTTACTTGTTCTAGCATTTACTACTTATTGCTCATTGCTAGATGCCTACTGTATATTTCATTTTCTCCAGTACTTCACATGTTCAGCTTTTATTTCCATCTTGTATCTCTTACACTGTTTATAGATTTTGTCAATTAATGAAACTGCTGTTAGTGCTTGTGCTTCGCTCCAATCCTGACTGGATAACAACATTTTCAGAGAACCTGGAGGACTTTTGCCCTACTCATTATGGTCCAGGAATAGAGGAGGATTTCACCCCAGAAATCCCAGAGGAGGTGCCTATCTTAGAGGAGAACTTGCCTGCCCATGCTTAGATTATTTTTTTCTGCATTTACTATTTTAGACTGAGACTGAGACTGAGACTGAGATGTATTTATTTTATTTGTGACTTTGTGAGGTCATTTGGACCAGGATTTGAGTTAGATTTATTGTGGTTGGTTTTAAATAGAACTCTTTTCAATTCTCATCGTGCCATTATGTTTATAGTTGTGATTGAGTATATTATAGAAATGTGATTTATTTATCATTGTCCTCCGTACGGAGTTGAGACTATTGACAGGATATACTATGTTGTGACCTAGACAGCGTTCTACCGCCGATGCTGCGGCGTAGGCTGGACGTACCCACGACTCATGCCCAAATTCCGGGTGCGGGTCGTGACACCCGCCCTGCTGGGATGATTCCCTTCGCGGGTGCTGAGCAATATACGGTTCCACAGATAGCCTAACTGGATCTCTATAATCTGAAACTGCACGCTGGCCGAGAAGATAAGGGGCTAGAAGACAATCCCTTACTCGATGTTCCGTAGCGTCGCAGTGCAAACAAAGTCCTAGCCTCGTTCTACAGCTCTCCCAAAGGTGACCTGGCTTCTTACAGAAATGACAAGTCTGTTGTGTCTCTCTCGGAGGTTGTTGCTGATCCTGCTGAACATGGACTGGTGCCTGGTACTGTTGTTGATACTGATACGCCCATGGATGTTGCTGAATATGAACTGGTGCCAGGTACTGTTGTTGATACTGATATGTCCATGGCTGAATATGAACTGTTACTTGGTACTGCTATTGGTGCCGAATACGGGGATGCTTGGCCGGTCCTGTGCTACCATTCGTATCTCCAAAAATATTGTGACTCCTCTTAGGCCTGAGATCTAGATCCTCTTCTGCAATCTGGGCATCCATCAAGATACCCTCAAAGGTAGTGGTACGACGACCAGAAGTACGTGACCTAATCTCTCTCGTCAGTCCCTTTCTAAACTTCTGGGCTCGATCTCTTGGGTCCCGAATCATAGACGATGCAAAACGGCTCAATCTACAGAATTTTGCAGCGTACTCGTCGACCGACATATTTTCTTGAACCAAGTCATGAAACTGACTTTCCAAGGCTCCCAATACCACGTCGGAAAAGAACTTCTCCTTGAAGAGCTCCTTAAAGGTCTCCCAAGTAAGTCCTTGTGCAGTAAGTCTCGGCTCCGTGTGATACCACGTGAGTGCGATATCGAACATCTGACTGCCAGCGGCTTCTATCTGCAAGCTCTCTGGAATCTGGGCCAATCGCAGGCTCCTCTCTATGTCCTCTAGCCAGTCGTCAGCGTAGAGTATCCCTCCGGTACCTTTGAACTCTCGAGGCATCATCCTTTTGAAGTCCACTATAGTGCCTAATCTCTGTTGCTGCTGGCCAGGAAACTGCTGGTACTGTGCTACTCTCTCCAAAGCTTGGAGAGTCACCTGATGAGCATTCTCCATGCTCTCTCTCATCAGCTCGATTTGTGCCTGGTGTGCTTCTGCTTGCACCCTCTGAGCCTCAGCTTGAACTCGCTGAGCATCTGCCGTCACTCTCTGGGCATCTACCATGCCCTGAATCAAGGTAAACATCTGCGCCCCGTCAATGGGCAAACCTCCGGGAATCGGAGTCGGTGGAGGAGGAAGGTTGTCCGTCACAGCTGCCGCAATCCTCTGAACAGGTGGGGGAGGAGGATCCCCAAAAGTGCAGACACTCCTACATGCATCGGAGATGTAGGAGGAACTACGGCTGTCTGTCCCTCAGGTGGAGAGGTGGCAGACCCCTCTAAAGCTGATGTTCCCGCTCTCATAGATCGTGTCTTCGGCGACATCCTGAAGACATACCCAAAAGAATCAATTTAGGCAAAAATACGATATCATCAAGGAAGGACAGTAAAATTCTAAAGAAGCAACATTTAAGATAAATAGATTAGAATAATCCTAGTTGCGATTGCACAGGTTAAAGATGCATCCAAGGTCTGATACCTCTATCCCTTTAGGTACCATAGTTCTACTACAAGCACACTCACTGCTAGCTTCCTTACTTACTGAAATCGTTGATACTAGTTATTCTTATCACTCAAGTGCATATCAAATGCAACACACCATACTAAGTACTGCACTCTCTAATACAACCCTAGATGAACACCCAAGCCAGTTGGCAGTGAAATCAAGCCAACAGATCCTTACACATGTACCTCATCTACTTATATACTAATATATCTCTCCCACTATAAGATTTTTATCCTCAAAATAAATTCCTCAAAATAACTCCTCGAATAATGCATATACTTCCCTCAAGGTCAATTATTTAAATATTGAAATGAAAACTTAATCACTTTAAAAAAATCCTTACAGCCTTGTCTAGGTTCATTGAATCGAATCTGAATCCTCAAAATTTTCATAACAATATCTCAACTTCTCAAAATTGTAATTCATTTTCAAGCTTCGAATTATAATTTAAATCCATATCTTGTAGTCCAATAGCCCTAGTGTTATCTTTCTCACTGTCCTCATCGACGTGTGTCATCAAATAATACCATAAATTAGTCTGTAAATTCATCTTGATATGAAATCAAACCCTATAATGAACCCAAGATCCTAATTTAATAACTAATCAACAATAATCAAATTCAATATCAATAAGTGAGAATGGACAGAATACAAGGGAAATATTTTAAATTGGAAATTTTTAACAAGATTCTCAGGGGTCATCCCAGGAATTTCTCATGGAATTGTGATTGAGTATTCGCTCTCATCCTAGTAACCTATGTCCTAGATTCTATCGCAGGCACGTAGTAGTGTAACAAAGATGCCACACTACCACGACATCGCACAACTCGCAAAGTCTGACCTGCATGGACCACCACTAAAAATGTGTCACGACCCGCACCCGGAATTGGGGCACGAGTACGCGGGTACGTCCAGCCTACGCCGCAGCATTGGCGGTAGAACGCTATCAAGGTCTTGATACTATCTAGCCAATCTCACACAAGCATCCAATCTCCATAAGGAGGCACGGATGACACAAATAAAACGAATACATACTCAATCACAGGACTACAGCACGATAAGATATCGAACAAATAAAATTAAATACAGCACAAGTCTAAAGTAATAATCTAACTCAACAATTATCCATATCTCAACAAAACATGCCGGAGACAAATCCGGTACCAAATAGTCTCCTAAAAGAACTAACTAGGAAAACTAGTGATTCCGGCTAGACCTCCCGGAATCATAACTAAACTACCAAGCCCAAGTTGCAGCTACTCACCATATGGTCCATAAAGTGTCGGACAGCGGTCCACTAAGGCATAGTCTGAAAAAATGTTTCCAGTCAGGAAGGAGCAAAGTACAATCTCAAATAATAGTTCCATTTAATTGATAAGGACTATAAAACAATAAACAGATGATGCTAGATACTGAGAAGACAATGAATAAATGCAATGGCAAAATAAGAGACAGGCAATAGGCAATATGATACAGTCAGTGCATATATAAAAACGAAAAGAACAAGGTACAGTATCATATACGGGTGATGTAGTATATGATTTAAAATAGGGAACTGTAATCTATTCTAAGTGTTTGAAATAGTAGCTTCGAAATGTGATCGGCTTGGGAACATGTACGAGAGCTATAGGGCCTGGCTAATCATATGTGAAGAGCATGATTAACACTTACATTGTTCTATACTGTATAAAGGGTATGATCATATTTCTTACTAACTACTTCCCCGCCCCCAACTAGTACTGTAGATCCAACCATGACACGTCACGATACACGAGCAAGTCTAATCTATCATGTACGATGTCTAATATACATGTCGTGTACAATGTCAATACGATAATCAATGTAACATCTCATGACTGCAGATCCAAGCTATATACTAGTCCGTGTAGCACAGTGTCAAGGATTCAGATATAACATTTCTAGATTATTGAACTTATAAAAATTATCAACAATTGGAAATTATCAGAGAAATGTACTTCCCTTGGGTCCTTAGCTAGTAAATATTGATGTCCTGTTCCAGAGTATCTCCTGGATGAACCAACAGTCCTATAAACATATCACAATATCACTTGTATCAGATGCTACACTAACACACAATAGAAATACACTGGCCTCAGGGCTATGCCAGGCATGGCACTAGTCAACTAGGGTCATCTAGTAGGGATACGTATATAAATACACATTTACACTCAGAGTATAAACCAATAAATACGTATATAATATATATATAAGCCTATCAGTAATTTGTACAAAATACGTATATGTGTATATACACTAAATAGATGTATATAAATATATATTCATATACCAAAATACATATTTGTATCTATACCAATCAAATATATATATATATAATTATACCAGATCATACTTATACTATATACAAGTAAATATACCAATTTACATTTATATATATATAAACCAATACAAAATATATATATACATACATACATATACCAATAAGAAAATATAAATCTATATATATATATATATATATTTATACCAAAATACGGTTATATATATATACCAATTTATATTTATACTAAAATATATTCTAATACTCGTATTCACACATACACAATACACAAATATACGTATACATATTTATATACATATATATATATCTACACATTAATTAATATATACAAATACATATACATTAACATAGTGAAGGAGGAAAGAGGGGGGAGGAGCTCACAGTGGCTGGGGGTCGGCTGGCCGGCCGGACTACGGGCTTCAGGCGGTGGTCGTGGTGGTATATGGTGGTAATGGTGGTGGTTGGTGGTGGTTGTGTAGGTGAAGAGGGTGGTGGTGTATGGTGAAGATGGTGGTGGTTGTGTAGGTGAAGAGGGTGGTGGTGTATGGTGAAGATGGTGGTGGGGATAGGTGGCTGGCCGGAGTAGGGTGCTACGAGGAGGAGGGGAAGAAGAGTGGGGCGGTGCCGGAGTGGTGGTGATAGGTGAAGATGGTG
The DNA here is from genome assembly GCA_036927795.1 of Iris macrosiphon. Classification (NCBI taxonomy): domain Eukaryota; kingdom Viridiplantae; phylum Streptophyta; class Magnoliopsida; order Asparagales; family Iridaceae; genus Iris; species Iris macrosiphon. Next base: position 24,864,217 of record JAYESA010000011.1, read on the forward strand.
GTGTAGGTGAAGATGGTGGTGGGGATAGGTGAAGATGGTGAGCTAGGAGGAAGTCGGGGGAGTCTCGGCTCGGCCGGAGTTGATGGAGTTAGGAGGAGGAGGAGATCAGGGAGTTGGGAGGAGCTCGGGAGGAGTTGTGCTCGTCGGAGGCGGAGGACAGTAGCTGGGGATGACGGGATGTAGGGAGGAGTTCCGGTCAGGAGCTCGAGGGGTGTGTGACTGGTTGATGGCTGCCGGAGTGCTGAGCAGCGGGGATGGGTGGTCGTAATGGAGAGTGGTGGTGCTCGTGGTGGCTTCGAGGAAGCTGGCCGAAAATGGAATATTGGTGAAGGGGGAGCAGGCCAGCGGGAGGTCGGTGCTCGGGGACAGTAGAGAGTGGCTGAGCAGCGGGGTTTGCTGCTCGGCTGTGCTCGCCGGAGCCGGAGTTGCAGTGCCGGACGCTGCTCGGGAAAGGGCCAGGGAACAGCAGAGGGAGAGGAGGATGGCTCCTCCGACGGGTCGGCCGGAGAAGAGGGCCAGGGATCGGCCGGTCAGGGTGGGGTGAGTGAATCAGTGAGTGAGGGGTTGGGTTCCCCCCCCTTCTTGGAAATTCAAAAATTTTAAAAAGTGGAGAAGAAAGGAAGGAGAAGAAGATAAGAGAAGAAGAAGGGAAGAAGAAAAATAAAAATAAAGAAGAGGAGAAGGAAGCTAGGGTTGAGTGTGGGGGCTTGTGAGGAGGTGGGAAAACCTAGGTTTTTGGGGATTAGGGCTTTCCTAGGGAAGAGGGATGATTTGACTTTAAATAGGGTATTGTGTGAGAATGAAGGGTTAGGATACACCCATTGAATGGATGGCCTAGATTTGTCATGAGGGTTTCTTCATGTGGGGATGAGGGTGAGAGACTTAGTTAAATATTAGGGCTCCTTCATTGTTTTAAACAAATGGGTGTTGACACCTAATGCAAATTTGCAAATTAGCCCCCTTAAATTTGGGTATTTGCACAGACGCATAAAATGATAACAATTTGGAGGGCGATTCGGTGTTCGATGTTTTGTAGGGTCAGGGGGCGCTTTATGTGTCGTACGGGCTCAAATAGCAGGGCACTGGAATTAATCGAGATTTACGGAATCAGATAAAATGGTATCCTTAATTTAAATAGAATAAATGCAAGTTGTCTTCTAAAATTAATTAGGAGTATATAGGACCAAAATCAGGTCGGATCATCAATATCATTAATGAAGAAGACTTAGAACAGAATATTACCCTAATTTGGGCCGCACAAAAAATAGGTCAAGATTGCCTCCACTTTCAATTGGAACGCACAACGATACAAAATAGGAATTTATTTAGGAATTAAAGAAACGTCCGCGATGATTTTTGTGCGGCTAAAAATAAGGTACAGAGAGCTATATTATGAGTTACAAAAATAGCAGAATGGAAGGCGGGCATGTCTAGGGCAAGATTGTGAAATTTGTTGGAAGACAAAAGCTAGGATAGCGCTCCAATTATCGAAGCAAGGACAGGGCGCAATAATTAAATAAATTACGGTAGTTAGTTACAACCTCCAATAAATTAATTCTAAATAAAATAATTAACCACATAATCCTATAATTCGGACAGGTGTTCGTCTACTGGGCTTCTAGGTCAAGTCTACCAGCTCAATCATAAATGAACACTGTATATAATACTATTTTTAATTACACATCTCACATAATTATTTAAATTAAATATACTATCATGCAATTACTTAATTGTAACTACCATAATATTAAATATTATAAAAAGTCGAAAATACCCCTGTTTTCGGAATGTGGTAGTGACATTAAGCTACCCCCCCCTAATCAACTAAACCACTAAGCTACTAACCTAGCCGCTACTAACTACCCCCTTTCAGCCAATTTCCCCAAACCCGCCTGCGAGCAAAACTGAACCCCGCGGGTCCCATGTTCCCCACCCCCGCTCCCTCTTTATATATATATATATATATATATATATATATATATATATATATATATGTGTGTGTGTGTGTGTGTGTGTGTGTGTGTGTGTGTGTGTATGTATTACAACTATATTCTAAACCCTAACCCTAACCTAATCATCCGACACCCGACTCCCACCTCCACGCCGCCGACCGTGCCGACCGAGCGCCGCCCCGCGCTGCCGCCGGAGAACGCCGGCCGAACCGCACAGCAAACCCCGCGCGGACACCCGCAGGAGAAATAGGCAGCGACGACAGCCCCTTCACGCGCCCGTTACCCGTCTCATCTCTCGTCCGATTTCGGATCCGCCTTTGCCGGTATGATCACCACCTATCCCTCTCTAAACTTTGTGAATTGGTTTCATTCGAGCAGCGTTATTAACTAGATAGAAATCGATGCCAAGTTAAGGAAAAACCATACTTTTAAACTAATAAAAAATGTTCCAACGGCCTATGTTTCGAGGCCGATATCTTCCAACGTAGACATCCAAATCGAGATTTACTTTTTCTTTGTAAAGCCTATATAACCAAGATCATTCCTTGTTAATTAGTTTATTTTATTATGTGTTAGAATCAGAGATAAGTTAGGTTAAAAACTCATAAAAACTTGTTTTTTAAACATGAAAATTTGCGATACGGAGAGCGCCCCGCCAAACGGGACCGCCCCATCATATTCAATTGCACCAAAAAGTGCGTATGGTATGTCCTGACGTGTGGGATTTTGCAGAAACTGATTTGGACGTGTGTGCGCATCGGAATCACCCCATATCCGTAAAAAGGCCCCATATCGCAACATCTGCAAAATACCACCTCATTTAGTGTACGCTCGTCAGAATATGACGAAACTTGCTCCACTAGATTCGTGGTATCACGCTGGTCCTGTGACCCAAGTTTCACACAATTTTGAGATAGTTGACAAAGACACCTATTTGTGGGCCCCACGGTTGACTTTCAGGGCAAATTTATGTTCGGCTCACCGGAATCCAAAATTGGACATACCGTTGAGTTCGTACTGACGTTTAGAATTTGTTTGACCTATAATTTGTTCCATTTAGAGACCTTTACCTCTGGCACGTATTTTGATGCAAAGTGGGCCACTAGTGGACTCGCTTTGACCCAAATTTACTATTTTGCCCCTTTGTCCAAATTGGACGAAAGGGTAGTATTTTCTAGCTATCTCGCTTATTCTGGGAACGTTGGTGATATTTATTTTAACATCCGGAGACGTTCATTCTGAGGCCATAGTTTCTGACCCTTGGTGCTTGACATCTGGACGCTTACACTTTGCAGCTTTCTTGCGAGGCAAGTATACCTTGTCGAATTGCTTACAGTACTTCGCATGCTTATTATTATATTTTTATATATTCATTGCATGTGTGTCTTCTTTTCAGTCATAATTATATATTATATATGTTGACACACACTTGACACATAGTATCATGGGAGGGGAGGACAATCAGTAGGCGTATGGGCTATAACCACTCTGGTAAACCGTAGTAACTATCACGCACTACGGTAGTTGTGTCGCACTGGTCGCTACCCTCGCAGTATATCAATTTCTGGTGTCGCGCTGGTTGCTACCCTCGCGGTATGTCGATTTCTGATGTTCTTGACGTGTGTGTGAGTTGTGAGATTAGAAAGAGTAGCCTATCCATCCCCATACGTCGAAAAGTTATCCTCATTATGCATTTTATATAGATTGTCTTATACATCGTACTTATATATTTTCTGTCTATTGTGCATGTTTTACTGTATTCAATTGGCATGCTTCTATCTATCTTGTTACGTCCCTCTGAGGACCTGGTCCCTTGCCAGGTATAGACGATCAGGAGTATCCGCAGGAGTACGGGCCAGGACCTGACGCAGTATTTTCTGCCGAGGAGGTCTTACCTTCTTAGCACCTTTGCTTATCTCTAGCGATGGATCTCTTAGCTGATACTCTTATATCATTATCTTATTTTATATTATAGATTTTATCCTCCTCTCTCATTTTAGTATGGATATAGTCTTTGGTAGTGGATTTGTCTTCATCCGACTATTATTTTGGATTATTTAGACTCATTATTCTAGTTTAGTTATTTTTTTCTATGACTTGTTGTATGGATAAGATTAGTATTTTTGTGACTTGTGACCATATATATACCACATGTGACTTAATATTCATATTACAGCGTACGTGTGTATTATAGTATGCATATATTGGAGTTGCCATATGCATACGGCTGGCATACTTACGTATTCCTAGTCCTACGTGTTTTGGGACTGGAGCGTGACACCATAATGCATGACAAGCCTAACAATTTGTATAGTCTATCTTCTTCAAAAATGTTTGATAGGATCTAGTTGTCCATTAAGTCTAGACCACCAAGCTATGATTCAATTCTAAATCTTTGATCTCAATCATAACTCTAAGTCATCCAATAAGATTCATATATCCGTTCACGAAACCATCAAGCCTGTATTACTCCAGGTTCTAGACTAACTCATCCTTGAAATACTTCTGATTTACTTGCATTCTCAAACTCGTCTTATCGAGTCGAACCAAAAGTCAAGACGATCCATCAGTTGTCACGCTCTGGTCTCCCGTAAGTTCGATCATCTTCGCTGGACGTGAGATCACCACGCCAACGCTCATGAAGGATAATCGTCCTAATCTAGGCGTGACGTATGTACGAGCATGGAGTTACGCTCGCACAAGACAAGAACGCCAAACGTTATGATTATCATTGAAACGATCGAGACACCTTATTATTACACTTCGTTTTATCAAAGTTATTATATATATAATCCATTAAGTGATGTCCGTTCATACCGTGATCATAATTCGTCTAGCCAAATCGTCCAACTTTAATGTTATCGTTCGATAATTCCATAGTCTACTTCTGGCATTCCTCAAACAACTAAGTTCAAATATTCAAGCCAAAGTCTATCCACTTTTAATACGTTCTATTTTATTGAGTTCGTTTGAAATAATCACCGATCATGTTCCCGGGAGTTCGATCATCCCCGTCGGAAGTGAAATCACCACGCCAGCACTCTCGTAGGATAATCGTCCTCGATCGGGACTGATTTCGAAGGTTATGTTTTGAACTAGACTTCAAGATCGTTATTCCAAACTCCAGATTGAATCTGTTATAGCTTACCTCTTTCATCGAACCATAATATTTATTTACTTGTATCAATCCGTACTATCGATAGCATGCCAAGTCTATTAATCCGAAACCACAATATCCATTCTCGTGTAAACTTCTATTCGAGCGATATCTTACTCAAGTTTCAATCCGTTTGATTCAATTTGAAATTGCTCGCACGATCCACCAAGTTTCCACTAAGTTTTCTTGACCAAGATATCGATTTTATTACCTTGAATCCATATTCGATATAAACCTTAACACTTATTCAAGACATTCTCAATCGTTCAAACCAACTATCGTACGAGACCTATGAATTCGCTTGAATATTTCTAAAATAATCCATACACCACTCAGGAATCGAGTAGCCCAATTATATCCTCAATCGTGTTCGCATCACTCGCTAGCATATTCACTAAGTTGTTCCTTAGAACTCCTAAGCGATACCTAAGCATTGTCTGATAAATCTTAGTCTTGTATATAGTCCTGTTGATAATCATCCAAGTAAACCATATTTGATTTGTATCTGCCGACACGAAATATCGTCCGAGCTATTTCTCAAAATCCAAGCATGATCCTCTATATTCGCCTTAGCAATAAATTGATAAGGTTCTAAAGATTGTCATTCTAAGTATGACTTATCCTTATCTGAACGATATCCCAATCTCGCTTGCAAACTTGCTCGCACCAAAGGGTCTTTGTGGTGCCCCGTTCCCCCTATTCGGGGAGCGCGGCTAAGAAATACAAGACGGTATCGTTCGATCGGGATAGATTGAATTAAGAACTCGTCCTCGTTATGGATTTGTTTCTTCGGAATCGATTCCCATATTTAGTGGACCGTGCCCCCGGGATCGACTTAGCGGCAGAGTCAGGAGGGACCTCTCCGCTGCATCTTTTGTTGCCTAGTTTTTGCTGTCGTTTGTTGCTTTCGTGCCTTGAGTTGGTTTTCGGATTTGCTTGGATTTTCTTGAATGGTTTCGATGGATTTCATTGCTTTCGTTCTTAGGACTGCACTTCAATTCCGATAATGGAAAGAGAGGAAGAAGTACTGATCAGCTGTTCGTGTCAATACAGGTGATCCAGCAGTAGGCGTCGCTCAAGCGGACTCCTAAATCACTTCTTTCCTTCCTCCTTCCAACCACTAAAGTGAGTGGCTACCAACCCGATTAGCTAGCCCTTCTTGCTAGTCTTCACATCTAATTCTTGTGTTCGTGCTTGCCCCGATCAAACGATACCAAGTAATAACTAAAAGATATCAAGATAATAAGGGAATAGACTTGGATCTGTATGCTTGTCATTGAAACTTGTGAACGGTTACTTACTACATGCTTGCTTATTCAAAATGTTTACCATATGCATATATACAAGTTAGAATGCTTACTTCTTCTTCTATAAATATGCTATATGTAGAACACCCTTTGCCATGCATCAATTATTCAGGGAGACTATGCAAAATACATCACACAATGCTATATATCCCCTGATTTCATTGCCTCAGCTACATAAATGACAAACTTAACACAAACGCCGTTGATCACGGACAACTTGTGCACAAGGCCTCCTGGTTCCTGTGGACGGTCGCTGGGGCACTGGCACCGATCTGATCTGGACGGAACCTCAAGATTAGTCTCTCCCATAGGCGGGATGGCGTGCAGCGATACATGTGCTTCCGTCACCTTAGCCTGAGACTAAGACCGTCCATTATGGCATCAAAGCCAGTGATCCCCTCGTATATTTAAACCTGTTGAAACTAACTTGTGTCTTCTTGACAGGGAAGGCAATGTAAGTATTGTGCAGGTGGTTCAGACGGACAGGTAAATGTCACCGAACGGTGGCGGGTCATTTCAATGATTTTATATCTATGTCTTGTTGTAAAATGAACTAAGGCAAGATAGAAATCCACAATAAATATGCATGCTTCATTAAAACAACGTATTGATTGGTATAGTTGGGTTAGCTTGCCTTCATCAGTACGTTTCGATGTACTGACCCTCGTTGAAACAGGTTCCCCGTGCTAGGAGAACCAAGCGAGGAGCAGGAGACAAACCCCCAATCCAGTCCAGCTGTAGGCACGCCTCGACCGTGCCACCTTTAACATATTTTGAAGAAAAAGCATTTTGAAGAAGAAGCTAGCCACCAAGCAACCATACAGCTTCGTGGCAAGGCAGTCGTTCCGACCCAAGGTCTTATATTTTGAGTAGTAGTAAAGGATGTAATGTACAGGACTGCTATCTCATTTTGTGTCAACACTTTTGTAAGCCCATAGAGGCAATCCTTATGACTCAGTTCAAGGAGTTCGTAATAGATGTTCATATTATCAATAAAAGAGAACTTTTCCATGTTCAAATCTGTGTTTCAATTATCTGCGTACTCTGAATATGTGCTCGCTATGCAAAACAAAATACTTAGCCTTGTACGGTGCGCAACCTAGGCCCGCACGGCGGTCACGCCCGGGGGACGACTATCGATTCCACGGAATCGGGGCATGACATGTTGGTATCAGAGCACAGCTTCAAAGTTCCTTTGATTCATGAACTAAATAAGTTCCCTTAGCGATAACTCGCCTATGCGAACTCCTGAACTCGTTAAGGCCAAAATGAGATACGTTCATGCAATAAGTCCATAATACATTATGATCCTGATCTAAATTATCTCTTTTCAAGGAATGACGCAAGCGCAACCATCAGCGCTAGCGCCAGGCGAGACACGGACTCAAGAGAGCAGCTCCGGAACATCAGGAAGCTCTCGGAGCCAACGGGGCATGTCTCAAACAGATTCGATTCAACAAGTGGTGCAAATGTTAACCGAGCAAAGACAGAGGGATGATGCCCGCCAAGCCAAGTTCGAGAGCAATCTAGAGGCTCGACTCTCAGTCCAACAAAAGCAGGTAGATACCCTGCAGCAGCTTGTTCAGACCCTGGCCTCCAACCATTCTGCCGCGACCACAGCTACGCCAGTGGAGCAGCCAGTACTTAAAGTCGAGACACCGCTAGTGCCAAGGACGAGGGAAGTGACTACCTTCACCTTTGCAAACTTCAAGAAGGTCTACAACACGCCATTTAAGGGGACTGATGGCCCAATCATGTCCCTAGATTGGCTTGCCGAGCTTGAAGATCATTTTTCTCTCCTGGATGTGCCGAAAGACAAGCGCGTCACTTGTGCCCAACTACTGCTTCGCTTCAATGCGCACGACTGGTGGGACGTGCATCGACGATCTCTTCAACTTGACCATGGAGAGGAGGCGATTGCGTAGACGACTTTTCGTGTCGCATTTGAAGAGGAGTTTATACCCCCACCTCTACGACGTCAACGGGAAAATGAGTTCGTTCAACTCCGGCAGGGCAGTATGACGGTGAAGCAATACTCGGCAGAATTCAACAAACTGGCCAAATTTGCTACCGCTTACCTACCGGATGCAGCGAGTCGTGCCAGACGATTCGAAGGAGGGCTACGTCCTGGTATCCACGGGCACGTATCCGTTCCACAGTATCAGACGATGAGGGAAGTCTTAAACCATGCCCTCTCCCTCGAACCGCAGTATCCTCACGTTGCCACCGGCGCTGTGCAAACCCCAAATCACAAACGCCAAGGCAACGATAGAGGAAACACAGCTGCAAAGCGCCCTAACAACAGCGGTTCAAAAAAGGGAAACTCGGGACAACGATGTGACTTCTGTAGAAGAGCAGGGCACGTCGAAAGTGAATGTCGTCGAAAGCATGGGTTATGCCTCATTTGTGGAGCTTCTGATCATGCCCTTCCCAACTGTCCAAAGTACTCTGAACGTCGTCCTCCACAACAAAATCAAAATGCTGCAAACCAGGCCAACCGAGCTGCGCCTTAGCAAGGGCGTAATCAAGCTCAAGGCCGGGTCTATACCATGACACGGGAAGAAGCTCTAGCTTCGGATACCGTCGTGTCAGGTACTTTGCTTTTCAATAATATACCTGCTCGTATTCTGTTTGATTCAGGTGCAACACATAGTTTTATTTCCACAAATTTTGCCGTGGAGAACAATATAAAAATGACTCCGTTGCACTTAGATTTAAATGTTAGCACCCCCTCTGGTACGAAAATCCATGTTCGCTCAGTATGCCTAGGCGGTTACATTTGTATTGGGGGAAAGAAGCTGTCGCTCGACGTCTTAGTTCTAGATGTTAGGGACTATGATATCATCTTGGGAATGGACTGGCTAGGCGCATGCGCGGCAACTATTGAGTGTGCAGAGAAGCGAGTCATTTTCCGTCTGCCCGGAGAAGCCGTATTCTCTTACACCAGTAGTCCAGCGAACGATGCGACCAAGGCCTGCATGGTGATTTCGGCAAAATCTGCTCGGCGAATGCTCTACACAGGCTGCGAGGGATTTCTAGCATCAGTTCGGGATACGCGACAGGACTACGCAAACGTCAAGCCTGATTCCGTTGAGGCGGAGTTCCCCGACGTGTTTTCAAGCGAACTACCCGGCATGCCGCCTGATCGAGAGATTGAATTCACCGTTGACACATTTCCGAACACGCAGCCGATCTCCAAACCTCCATACAGAATGGCCCCTGCAGAGCTGAAGGAATTAAAGTGCCAACTCCAAGAATTACTCGAGCATGGGTTTATCCGTCCGAGCGTATCTCCTTGGGGCGCGCCTGTGCTCTTCGTGAAGAAGAAAGACGGAACTCTACGCCTCTACATCGACTACAGAGAATTGAACAAGGTCACAATCAGAAACAAATATCCTCTGCCACAGATTGATGACTTGTTCGATCAACTACAGGGCGCAGCAGTATTTTCAAAAATAGTTCTTCGCTCGGGCTATCACCAGCTGAAGATTAGGCCGGAGGACACCCCCAAAACTGCTTTCCGAACCCGGTACGGTCATTACGAGTTTTCTGTGATGCCGTTCGGACTGATGAATGCTCCTGCGGCATTCATGGACGTTATGAATCGGGTATTTAGACCTTTCATCGATAAATTTGTGGTAGTTTTTTTCGATGACATCTTGGTGTACTCGAAGACTAGGGATGAGCACGCAGGACACCTGCGGATGGTGCTGCAAACCCTTCGAGACAACAAGTTGTACGCCAAATTGAGTAAATATGAGTTTTGGCTAGACAGTATATCCTTTTTGGGCCATGTTATCTCGTCTCAAGGCATCTCAGTTGACCCGAAGAAGGTGGAAGCCATTACACAGTGGAAACATCCAGAATCAGCTAGCGATATCCGAAGTTTTCTTGGGCTAGCAAGTTACTACCGCAGGTTTATTCAAAATTTTGCTAGAATTGCTTCGCCCTTGACTCAGCTCACACGGAAGGGTGCAAAGTTTACTTGGACGGACGACTGTGAAGCTTCGTTTACGGAGTTAAAGCAGCACCTCGTCTCCGCCCCGGTCCTTACTTTGCCAAACGGACCAGATGACTTCAAAATATATAGCGATGCATCAGGAAGGGGACTAGGATGTGTCCTGATACAATGGGATAAAGTGATAGCCTATGCGTCTAGACAGCTAAAGCCTCATGAGTAGAACTACCCAACGTATGACCTCGAGCTTGCCGCGGTAGTGTTTGCATTAAAGCTGTGGCGCCACTATCTTTATGGCGTGCCGTGTGAAATCTATACGGACCATAAAAGCTTGAAATATTTGTACACTCAGAAGGATTTGAATCTTCGGCAGCGGCGATGGCTTGAACTCCTAAGCGACTTTGATCTCATGATCAGATACACGCCTGGTAAGGGAAACGTCGTAGCTGACGCACTGAGTCGAGTGTTTGCAGGAAGTTTGGCTATTGATGATAGGCTGCGCCGAGATCTTGAATCACTGGGCATTACTTTGAAAATTAGATACACAAAGTGGGCGCAAGTATCACAACTGCGCCTCGAACCCGACTTGTTACATAGAGTGAAGACCGCTCAGAAGGACGACCCGTTCCTGCAAAAGATTCATGCCCTTATCTCAGCAGGGAAGGCGTTCGACTTTGCGGTAAGCACGGATGGGATGCTTAGAGTGAAGGGAAGACTGTGCGTTCCAGGCGACGCGGCCCTCAGAGAAGAAATACTCACGGAAGCCCACTATGCTAGCTATATTTCTCATCCGGGTAGCACAAAGATGTATCGGGACCTTCGTACGACGTTTTGGTGGCACGACTTGAAATGGGATGTGGCACAGTTTGTGTCGCATTGCATGGCTTGTCAACGAGTAAAGGCCGAGCACCAGAAACCAGGCGGAGAATTACAAAGCCTTGCTATTCCGGAGTAGAAATGGGATGATATAACGATGGATTTTATTGTTGGCTTGCCGAGGACGCAACAGGGACATGATGCAGTCTGGGTTATCGTCGATCGACTCACCAAGTCAGCTCACTTCCTGCCTATCAAGTCTACTTGGAGTACCGACCGCCTGGCTCAGATATATCTCAACGAAATCGTTCGACTCCATGGCGTGCCCGTAACCATAGTCTCCGATCGAGATGGTCGATTCATATCACGTTTCTGGGGAAGCCTGCAGTCAGCAATGGGGACGAAGTTGAAGTTTAGCTCCGCCTACCATCCACAGACCGACGGCCAAACCGAACATGTCAACCAGATCCTCGAAGATATGTTGCGACTCTGCGCCTTGGACTTGAAGACGAGTTGGGACCTTCATCTACCTTTAGCTGAATTTGCTTACAACAATAGTTATCAATCAAGCATTCAAATGGTGCCGTATGAGGCGTTATACGGGCGGAAGTGTAGATCTCCTATCTGCTGGGACGAAGTTGGGGAACGGCAAGTACTTGGCCCTGAGCTCGTGGAGCAGACCGTCCAGAAAGTTCGGCTGATTCGGGATAGATTAAAGGTAGCTCAAAGCCGTCAAAAGAGCTACGTGGACACACATCGGCGACCGCTAGAGTTCCAAGTAGGCGACCGAGTATTCCTCAAGGTCTCGCCCATGCGAGGAGTCAGCAGGTTCGGGGCAAGAGGAAAGCTAAGTCCGAGATTTGTCGGCCCGTTCGAAATACTAAAGCGGGTTGCCTCAGTTGTGTATCAGATTGCTCTACCACCATCCCTATCCGACGTACACGATATATTCCATGTTTCACAGCTTAGGAAATATGTGTACGACCCAAGCCATGTGGTAGACCTGGACCAACTGAACCTTCAAGCCGACTTGACGTATGTAGAACAGCCTGTGCAAATTTTGGATAGAAAAGAAAAGCTGCTTCGGACTCGTTCGGTTCCTCTCGTGCGCATGCTTTGGCGGAATCACTCTGTCGAAGAATCTACTTGGGAGCTTAAATCCGAAATGAGGGAAAGGTTCCCCTCATTATTTCCTAGTGGTAGGTTCTATTCTTTAAGTTTTGGGACGAAACTCCCAATTAGTTGGGTAGGATGTGGTGCCCCGTTCTCCCTATTCGGAGAGCGCGGCTAAGAAATACAAGACGGTATCGTTCGATCGGGATAGATTGAATTAAGAACTCGTCCTCGTTATGGATTTGTTTCTTCGGAATCGATTCCCATATTCAGTGGACCGTGCCCCCGGGATCGACTTAACGGCAGAGTCAGGAGGGACCTCTCCGCTGCATCTTTTGTTGCCTAGTTTTCGCTGTCGCTTGTTGCTTTCGTGCCTTGAGTTGGTTTTAGGATTTGCTTGGGTTTTCTTGAACGGTTTCGATGGATTTCATTGCTTTCGTTCTTAGGACTGCACTTCAATTCCGATAATGAAAAGAGAGGAAGAAGTACTGATCAGCGTATTATGTCAATATAGGTGATCCAGCAGTAGGCGTCGCTCAAGCGAACTCCTAAATCACTTCTTTCCTTCCCTTTTCCAACCACTAAAGTGAGTGGCTACCAACCCGATTAGCTAGCCCTTCTTGCTAGTCTTCACATCTAATTCTTGTGTTCGTGCTTGCCCCGATCAAACGATACCAAGTAATAACTAAAAGATATCAAGATAATAAGGGAATAGACTTGGATCTGTATGCTTGTCATTGAAACTTGTGAACGGTTACTTACTACATGCTTGCTTATTCAAAATGTTTACCATATGCATATATACAAGTTAGAATGCTTACTTCTTCTTCTATAAATATGCTATATGTAGAACACCCTTTGCCATGCATCAATTATTCAGGGAGACTATACAAAATACATCACACAATGCTATATATCCCCTGATTTCATTGCCTCAGCTACATAAATGGCAAACTTAACACAAACGCCGTTGATCACGGATAACTTGTGCACAAGGCCTCCTGGTTCCTGCGGACGGTCGCTGGGGCACTGGCACCGATCCGATCCGGACGGAACCTCAAGATTAGTCTCTCCCATAGGCGGGATGGCGTACAGCGATACATGTGCCTCCGTCACCTTAGCCTGAGACTAAGACCGTCCATTATGGCATCAAAGCCAGTGATCCCCCCGTATATTTAAACTTGTTGAAACTAACTTGTGTCTTCTTGACAGGGAAGGCAAGGTAAGTATTGTGCAGGTGGTTCAGACGGACAGGTAAATGTTACCGAACGGTGGCGGGTCATTTCAATGATTCTATATCTATGTCTTATTGTAAAATGAACTAAGGCAAGATAGAAACCCATAATAAATATGCATGCTTCATTAAAACAACGTGTTGATTGGTATAGTTGGGTTAGCTTGCCTTCACCAGTACGTTTCGATGTACTGGCCCTCGTTGAAACAGGTTCCCCGCGCTAGGAGAACCAAGCGAGGAGCAGGAGACAAACCCCCAATCCAGTCCAGCTGTAGGCACGCCTCGACCATGCCACCTTTGACGCATTTTGAAGAAGAAGTATTTTGAAGAAGAAGCTAGCCACCAAGCAACCATGCAGCTTCGTGGCAAGGCAGTCGTTCCGACCCAAGGTCTTATATTTTGAGTAGTAGTAAAGGATGTAATATACAGGACTGCTATCTCATTTTGTGTCAACACTTTAGTAAGCCCATAGAGGCAATTCTTATGACTCAGTTCAAGGAGTTCGTAATAGATGTTCATATTATCAATAAAAGAGAACTTTTCCATGTTCAAATCTGTGTTTCAATTATATGCGTACTCTGAATATGTGCTCGCTATGCAAAACAAAATACTTAGCCTTGTGCGGTGCGCAACCTAGGCCCGCTCGGCGGTCACGCCCGGGGGACGACTATCGATTCCACGGAATCGGGGCATGACATGTTGGTATCAGAGCACAGCTTCAAAGTTCCTTTGATTCATGAACTGGAAAAGTTCCCTTAGCGATAACTCGCCTATACGAACTCCTGAACTCGTTAAGGCCAAAATGAGATACGTTCATGCAATAAGTCCATAATACATTATGATCCTGATCTAAATTACCTTTTTTCAAGGAATGACGCAAGCGCAACCATCAGCGCTAGCGCCAGGCGAGACACGGACTCAAGGGAGCAGCTCCGGAACATCAGGAAGCTCTCGGAGCCAACGGGGCATGTCTCAAACAGATTCGATTCAACAAGTGGTGCAAATGTTAACCGAGCAAAGACAGAGGGATGATGCCCGCCAAGCCAAGTTCGAGAGCAATCTAGAGGCTCGACTCTCAGTCCAACAAAAGCAGGTAGATACCGTGCAGCAGCTTGTTCAGACCCTGGCCTCCAACCATTCTGCCGCGACCACAGCTACGCCAGTGGAGCAGCCAGTACTTAAAGTCGAGACACCGCTAGTGCCAAGGACGAGGGAAGTGACTACCTTCACCTTTGCAAACTTCAAGAAGGTCTGCAACACGCCATTTAAGGGGACTGAGGACCCAATCATGGCCCTAGATTGGCTCGCCGAGCTTGAAGATCATTTTTCTCTCCTGGATGTGCCGAAAGACAAGCGCGTCACTTGTGCCCAACTACTGCTTCGCTTCAATGTGCACGACTGGTGGGACGTGCATCGACGATCTCTTCAACTTGGCCATGGAGAGGAGGCGATCGCGTAGATGACTTTTCGTGCCGTATTTGAAGAGGAGTTTATACCCCCACCTCTACGACGTCAACGGGAAAATGAGTTCGTTCAACTCCGGCAGGGCAGTATGACGGTGAAGCAATACTCGGCAGAATTCAACAAACTGGCCAAATTTGCTACCGCTTACCTACCGGATGCAGCGAGTTGTGCCAGACGATTCGAAGGAGGGCTACGTCCTGGTATCCACGGGCACGTATCCGTTCCACAGTATCAGACGATGAGGAAAGTCTTAAACCATGCCCTCTCCTTCGAACCGCAGTATCCTCACGTTGCCACCGGTGCTGTGCAAACCCCCAATCACAAACGCCAAGGCAACGATAGAGGAAACACAGCTGCAAAGCGCCCTAACAACGGCGGTTCGAAAAAGGGAAACTCGGGACAACGATGTGACTTCTGTAGAAGAGCAGGGCACGTCGAAAGTGAATGTCGTCGAAAGCATAGGTTATGCCTCATTTGTGGAGCTTCTGATCATGCCCTTCCCAACTGTCCAAAGTACTCTGAACGTCGTCCTCCACAACAAAATCAAAATGCTGCAAACCAGGCCAACCGAGCTGCGCCTCAGCAAGGGCGTAATCAAGCTCAAGGCTGGGTCTATACCATGACACGGAAAGAAGCTCTAGCTTCGGATACCGTCGTGTCAGGTACTTTGCTTTTCAATAATATACCTGCTCGTGTTCTGTTTGATTCAGGTGCAACACATAGTTTTATTTCCACAAATTTTGCCGTGGAGAACAATGTAAAAATGACTCCGTTGTACTTAGATTTAAATGTTAGCACCCCCTCTGGTACAAAAATCCATGTTCGCTCAGTATGCCTAGGCGGTTACATTTGTATTGGGGAGAAGAAGCTGTCGCTCGACGTCTTAGTTCTAGATGTTAGGGACTATGATATCATCTTGGGAATGGACTGGCTAGGCGCATGCGCGGCAACTATTGAGTGTGCAGAGAAGCGAGTCATTTTCCGTCTGCCCGGAGAAGCCGTGTTCTGTTACACCAGTAGTCCAGCGAACGATACGACCAAGGCCTGCATGGTGATTTCGGCAAAATCTGCTCGGCGAATGCTCTACACAGGCTGCGATGGATTTCTAGCATCAGTTCGGGACACGCGGCAGGACTATGCAAACGTCGAGCCTGATTCCGTTGAGGCGAAGTTCCCCGACGTGTTTCCGAGTGAACTACCCGGCATGCCGCCCGATCAAGAGATTGAATTCACCGTTGACACATTTCCGAACACGCAGCCGATCTCCAAACCTCCATACAGAATGGCCCCTGCAGAGCTGAAAGAATTAAAGTGCCAACTCCAAGAATTACTCGAGCGTGGGTTTATCCGTCCGAGCGTATCTCCTTGGGGCGCGCCTATGCTCTTCGTGAAGAAGAAAGACGGAACTCTACGCCTCTGCATCGACTACAGAGAATTGAACAAGGTCACAATCAGAAACAAATATCCTCTGCCACGGATTGATGACTTGTTCGATCAACTACAGGGCGCAGCAGTATTTTCAAAAATAGATCTTCGCTCAGACTATCACCAGCTGAAGATTAGGCCGGAGGACACCCCCAAAACTGCTTTCCGAACCCGGTACGGTCATTACAAGTTTTCCGTGATGCCGTTCGGACTGATGAATGCTCCTGCGGCATTCATGGACGTTATGAATCGGGTATTTAGACCTTTCATCAATAAATTTGTGATGGTTTTTATCGATGACATCTTGGTGTACTCGAAGACTAGGGATGAGCACGCAGGACACCTGCGGATGGTGCTGCAAACCCTTCGAGACAACAAGTTGTACGCCAAATTAAGTAAATGTGAGTTTTGGCTAGACAGTATATCCTTTTTGGGCCATGTTATCTCGTCTTAAGACATCTCAGTTGACCCGAAGAAGGTAAAAGCCATTACACAGTGGAAACATCCGGAATCAGCTAGCGATATCCGAAGTTTTCTTGGGCTAGCAGGTTACTACCGCAGGTTTATTCAAAATTTTGCTAGAATTGCTTCGCCCTTGACTCAGCTCACACGGAAGGGAACGAAGTTTACTTGGACGGACGACTGTGAAGCTTCATTTACGGAGTTAAAGCAGCGCCTCATCTCCGCCCCGGTCCTTACTTTGCCAAACGGACCAGATGACTTCAAAATATATAGCGATGCATCAGGAAGGGGACTAGGATGTGTCCTGATGCAACGGGATAAAGTGATAGCCTATGCGTCTAGACAGCTAATGCCTCACGAGCAGAACTACCCAACGCATGACCTCGAGCTTGCCGCGGTAGTGTTTGCATTAAAGCTGTGGCGCCACTATCTTTATGGCGTGCCGTATGAAATCTATACGGACCATAAAAGCTTGAAATATTTGTACACTCAGAAGGATTTGAATCTTCGACAGCGGCGATGGCTTGAACTCCTAAGCGACTTCGATCTCATGATCAGATACACGCCTGGTAAGGGAAACGTCGTAGCTGACGCACTGAGTCGAGTGTTTGCAGGAAGTTTGGCTATTGATGATAGGCTGCGCCGAGATCTTGAATCACTGGGCATTACTTTGAAAATTAGATACACAAAGTGGGCGCAAGTATCACAACTGCGCCTCGAACCCGACTTGTTACATAGAGTGAAGACCGCTCAGAAGGACGACCCGTTCCTGCAAAAGATTCATGCCCTTATCTCAGCAGGGAAGGCGTTCGACTTTGCGGTAAGCACGGATGGGATGCTTCGAGTGAAGGGAAGACTGTGCGTTCCAGGCGACGCGGCCCTCAGAGAAGAAATACTCACGGAAGCCCACTATGCTAGCTATATTTCTCATCCGGGTAGCACAAAGATGTATCGGGACCTTCGTACGACGTTTTGGTGGCACGACTTGAAACGGGATGTGGCACAGTTTGTGTCGCATTGCATGGCTTGTCAACGAGTAAAGGTCGAGCACCAGAAACCAGGCGGAGAATTACAAAGCCTTGCTATTCCGGAGTGGAAATGGGATGATATAATGATGGATTTTATTGTTGGCTTGCCGAGGACGCAACAGGGACATGATGCAGTCTGGGTTATCGTCGATCGACTCACCAAGTCAGCTCACTTCCTGCCTATCAAGTCAACTTGGAGTGCCGACCGCCTGGCTCAGATATATCTCAACGAAATCGTTCGACTCTATGGCGTGCCCGTAACCATAGTCTCCGATCGAGATGGTCGATTCATATCACGTTTCTGAGGAAGCCTGCAGTCAGCAATGGGGACGAAGTTGAAGTTTAGCTCCGCCTACCATCCACAGACCGACGGCCAAACCGAACGTGTCAACCAGATCCTCGAAGATATGTTGCGACTCTGCGCCTTGGACTTGAAGACGAGTTGGGACCTTCATCTACCTTTAGCTGAATTTGCTTACAACAATAGTTATCAATCAAGCATTCAAATGGCGCCGTATGAGGCGTTATACGGGCGAAAGTGTAGATCTCCTATCTGCTGGGACGAAGTTGGGGAACGGCAAGTACTTGGCCCTGAGCTCGTGGAGCAGACCGTCCAGAAAGTCCGGCTAATTCGGGATAGATTAAAGGTAGCTCAAAGCCGTCAAAAGAGCTACGCGGACACACATCGGCGACCGCTAGAGTTCCAAGTAGGCGACCGAGTATTCCTCAAGGTCTCGCCCATACGAGGAGTCAGCAGGTTCGGGGCAAGAGGAAAGCTAAGTCCAAGATTTGTCGGCCCGTTCGAAATACTAAAGCGGGTTGCCTCAGTTGTGTATCAGATTGCTCTACCACCATCCCTATCCGACGTACACGATATATTCGATGTTTCACAGCTTAGGAAATATGTGTATGACCCAAGCCATGTGGTAGACCTGGACCAACTGAACCTTCAAGCCGACTTGACGTATGTAGAACAGCCTGTGCAAATTTTGGATAGAAAAGAAAAGCTGCTTCGGACTCGTTCGGTTCCTCTCGTGCGCATGCTTTGGCGGAATCACTCTGTCGAAGAATCTACTTGGGAGCTTGAATCCGAAATGAGGGAAAGGTTCCCCTCATTATTTCCTAGTGGTAGGTTCTATTCTTTAAGTTTCGGGACGAAACTCCCAATTAGTTGGGTAGGATGTGGTGCCCCGTTCCCCCTATTCGGGGAGCGCGGCTAAGAAATACAAGACGGTATCGTTCGATCGGGATAGATTGAATTAAGAACTCGTCCTCGTTATGGATTTGTTTCTTCGGAATCGATTCCCATATTCAGTGGACCGTGCCCCCGGGATCGACTTAGCGGCAGAGTCAGGAGGGTCCTCTCCGCTGCATCTTTTATTGCCTAGTTTTTGCTGTCGCTTGTTACTTTCGTGCCTTGAGTTGGTTTTCGGATTTGCTTGGATTTTCTTGAACGGTTTTGATGGATTTCATTGCTTTCGTTCTTAGGACTGCACTTCAATTCTGATAATGGAAAGAGAGGAAGAAGTACTGATCAGCTGTTCGTGTCAATACAGGTGATCCAGCAGTAGGCGTCGCTCAAGCGGACTCCTAAATCACTTCTTTTCTTCCTCCTTCCAACCACTAAAGTGAGTGGCTACCAACCCGATTAGCTAGCCCTTCTTGCTAGTCTTCACATCTAATTCTTGTGTTCGTGCTTGTCCCGATCAAACGATACCAAGTAATAACTAAAAGATATCAAGATAATAAGGGAATAGACTTGGATCTGTATGCTTGTCATTGAAACTTGTGAACGGTTACTTACTACATGCTTGCTTATTCAAAATGTTTACCATATGCATATATACAAGTTAGAATGCTTACTTCTTCTTCTATAAATATGCTATATGTAGAACACCCTTTGCCATGCATCAATTATTCAGGGAGACTATGCAAAATATATCACACAATGCTATATATCCCCTGATTTCATTGCCTCAGCTACATAAATGGCAAACTTAACACAAACGCCGTTGATCACGGACAACTTGTGCACAAGGCCTCCTGGTTCCTGCGAACGGTCGCTGGGGCACTGGCACCGATCCGATCCGGACGGAACCTCAAGATTAGTCTCTCCCATAGGCGGGATGGCGTACAGCGATACATGTGCCTCCGTCACCTTAGCCTGAGACTAAGACCGTCCATTATGGCATCAAAGCCAGTGATCCCCTCGTATATTTAAACCTGTTGAAACTAACTTGTGTCTTCTTGACAGGGAAGGCAAGGTAAGTATTGTGCAGGTGGTTCAGACGGACAAGTAAATGTCACCGAACGGTGGCGGGTCATTTCAATGATTCTATATCTATGTCTTGATGTAAAATGAACTAAGGCAAGATAGAAACCCACAATAAATATGCATGCTTTATTAAAATAACGTGTTGATTGGTATAGTTGGGTTAGCTTGCCTTCACCAGTACGTTTCGATGTACTGACCCTCGTTGAAACAGGTTCCCCGCGCTAGGAGAACCAAGCGAGGAGCATGAGACAAACCCCCAATCCAGTCCAGCTGTAGGCACGCCTCGACCGTGCCACCTTTGACACATTTTGAAGAAGAAGCATTTTGAAGAAGAAGCTAGCCACCAAGCAACCATGCAGCTTCGTGGCAAGGCAGTCGTTCCGACCCAAGGTCTTATATTTTGAGTAGTAGTAAAGGATGTAATGTACATGACTGCTATCTTATTTTGTGTCAACACTTTTGTAAGCCCATAGAGACAATCCTTATGACTCAGTTCAAGGAGTTCGTAATAGATGTTCATATTATCAATAAAAGAGAACTTTTCCATGTTCAAATCTGTGTTTCAATTATCTGCGTACTCTGAATATGTGCTCGCTATGCAAAACAAAATACTTAGCCTTGTGCGGTGCGCAACCTAGGCCCGCACGGCGGTCACGCCCGGGGGACGACTATCGATTCCACGGAATCGGGGCGTGACAGTCTTGGTGCGCGATA
This sequence comes from Iris macrosiphon, assembly GCA_036927795.1. NCBI lineage: Eukaryota > Viridiplantae > Streptophyta > Magnoliopsida > Asparagales > Iridaceae > Iris > Iris macrosiphon. The sequence continues at coordinate 24,885,122 of JAYESA010000011.1, forward strand.
CTCAACACAACTTAGTCGAAAGGCTGTGTGCATAGCTAAACGTTCAAACGATATTCTATCTCGTACACTAACTAGTTGGGTAATCATGTATAGGTATTCGGGTTTGCACATAACTTACAAATTCTAGCATGAGTCTATTCCCACAAAGTCTAATACAGGTTGGAACAAGGGTCTTTGCATTCCAGTTCAAACAATCATATCATTCACATGCACTTTTAAAATTATTTAGACTCATCGTATAGAATATTCCAACGGGTCAACGAGAGAGAGCATATGCACATAATCCACGAATGAGCTTTCAAAACTGAGAAGATTGATACAAAATACAATGACGTAAAGCCATGCTCTGATACCAATGTGTCACGCCCCGATCTCTCGCAGGAATCGACCATACCTGCTTGGCCCAAATTACTGCGCTAGCGCTACCGCGGGACGATCTATCCCATCTGGACGTGATAAGGCACAAGCACAAGTTGCACCCGTGTAAGGTCATGATCTGAACAAACGGTAAAATGACTAAGCCACAGAGTCACACTGATAGTCTGAATACAGCGGAATAAGAAACGAACGGGCGATTTGTAACAAGTTCACAGAGTCGTCAATAGCGGAAGCATTGAATAACATAAGTATAGAAATAAAAAGAGCACTTTATTGATATTGCACAAGTATTACAAGCAGTACTAGGCCGATATTACAAGTCGCTCAAGTCCCTCTCTCTCAAAACAATAAAAGCATACCAAGTGGCTATATTTGTGGAATGATACATAGGTGATGTTCCAACATTATGTCTCGTATATGCGCTTCAGCTTCGGACGCAACATTCCAAGGCTCCAGAGAGAAATCCATGCCTTAGCACGCACGAAGGAGTTTCCGCATCGAACGAGGTTCTTCCGTACCCTGCAAGCAATCAGTTGGGTTATCAATACATGAATGCACTAGTGGGGAGTCTTCTCGTCCGCTCGAAAATCCAAACACGTTATATAGGTTCCGTACACCATCTATTAAGTTATCTTTCTAGTCTTGCCTTAGGATCAGTTTCATGGCATAATAAAAAGCCTAACTCGTATGGCAGTGCATCGGCGAGACTTACTAACATACCATTCGTCCTTTCTTGTCCAATGATAAAACCAAGTTAAACCAAGCACGAATGTATATATATGAAATCCAAGCCAAATTGCATAAGCAAACACGAGTGTCATAAGCGGGGTTCTGGTTTAGGTGCACGAGTTATACGGATTACTCAGGTGAATTGCAATGGATTCTCAAGTTGTTCAAATTATGTATAGATGTATTATACTCATAATCGTTCAGGTATTTCAGTTTACTTGATGTGATGCAACAACTCGTACGCGGATTGTCGCTAAGCGAGGATAACTTATCTATATGAATAGGAGGTCACTAGCAGGACGCCATAGAGTACGATGTAGTCTCAGGGAGGAATGGTGTACAAGAAGGAATATGGGGCATTGCACACATCCCGCCCGATGCAGGCGACTAGAGTCAGGAGGTTCCGTCCGGTCGGATCGCCCCAGTGTCACGGAGACCATCTACGGAACGAGATTTGATAATCTTCCTTATGTACCAAGTTGTCCGTGACCATGCAAGTCTATAATCTTTCGGGCCTCTTGTCGTTTACTGGTACCAAAAAAATCAGGATATATCAGGTACAAGTTCGAGTCAGGATCTAGTCAGGTAGAGGTTCAAGTTCAAAGCATAATTGTTCACAAATATATATCGACTCCCCGAGCCATTTAATTTAGTATGGGACGAGTATTACTCCACGAGCTGTGATTATTGGATTATTGACATGGTGCAAATCCCCTTGTTTGGGAACTGCCTTGGCGACCTAACGGTTCTGAATACTTTCAGGTTATACTTACACGAATTGACTATTCGATAGTCTTTTGGGTAACTTAGGTGAACACAAGACAAGATAGTATTTCTGGGGTCGTGGCATGAATTGTGTGACAAGAATTGAAATGAGGTAACAAGTACAAGTTACAACGTAAGCATGCAAGCATGCATTTTTGTGAAACATAAACATTTACGTTAGCATGGGTCTAAGGGGTAGTGTGAGGAGTAAAGCCGTACATGGACATATTGTGCGACTTAATCCATAAAGCGAGCAGTGTAAACAAGTGAAGTAGTGTACTACGAAGAGTATATAATGATCTACTCGAGACATAGCCGGTCTACTTGCATGAAACTAAGGTAGCATACGAGGGTCCAACTATAAGCCAAGTTTTATTTTCATGTTCTAACACAAGCAATACAAGATGGGATTATTACCTTAGCTAGGTGCGTTGTATTCTTTTTTTAGCATGCTAGGGTGATTCACCTAGCGACTAGCATGTATCGTCCATATTTTAAGTATACTGGCTAAGCAAAGACAAGTTCATCGTAGCTACCCACCTTAGCGATGATTCGCCTAGGTCGAACGATACTCCAAGCGAGCCTTTAAAAGTCTAAGTCTGAATTTCTAAAGGGCCAAGTCTGGAATGCTTTGCCTCAAAAGAGTCTTCTCGCTGAGCAAAGCGGGTCGGATCGTTGTACTTGCGCCATTTGAATCGGTTACCCGCTTGAGCGACATGGGTCGTTACATCTTGTGGGTCAGAATAGGTGTTAAAACGTAAGAGCACAACATCCAACTATATAACACAAGGTTGGCGTATAACTAACAAAAACAAGTTTGGCGCACAAAAACAAAATTACGAAAACTGGCGCATAAATCAATAACATAAGATCAAATCCATAACATGGCTAAGAACAGGCTACAATGGCTCATATGTGCATTTTTTGTTAAAAATGGATCTATCGCACTTTTGGCTAAAAATTGAATCTGGTGCAAAAATGGGTATGTCACAGTTTTTGTTAAAAATGAGTCTGGCACAGTTTTTGTTAAAAAGTGAATCTGAAGCAAAAATGGGTCTGGCGCAGTTTTTGTTAAAAATGAGTCTGGCACAGTTTTTGTTAAAACTTGTATGTGGCACAGTTTTGGCTGAAAATTGTATTTGACGCAGTTTTCGATTAAAAATGAATGTTCTTCTTTCCCAACCGACGAGAAAAATAAGAAAACTTGTTTTGGCCATAAAAATTTTATTTTAACTCCGAATTAAGTGATTCAAAAGCCAAATTGCTCAAAATTAAAAGCTAAATCACAGAGAACAACTCGTTTTTGGAAACAATAAGTTTTTAATAGATCAAAACCAAGAAAAACTCATAGAACCCTGACAATCCTAAACTTCAAATCCAGATCTACTTAAATATACTCATAAAAATCCAAAACTTCAAGGACTAAATATGATTAGCAACTCAATGAGAATATTTTCCACCAAATATATAACAATATATATATATATATATATATATATATATATATATATAATACGAAAATCAAGGCTTTACCATTGAGCAAGATGTATTTGCCTTGGGTGGCTCCAAGCCTCTACCTCTCCCGGTCCAAGTCACAACAACTTCTCCTTAGGGCTAGGGTTGGCTAGAGGGAGCTTGAGGAAGAGGAGAAAGAAGGAAGCAAGAAGGGTGAAATGAGAAATGAGTGAGAAGAGAGAAAATACTCATATATATTAAGAGAAGATAAAGATGATTTAGTCATAGGTTCAATCAAATGAACCGAACCGAGTGTCCATTCTACATGCAGGTCCTAAACCGGGTCTATGACAATACCAATGGGTATTCTACTGGTCTCGAGTAGCCTCTCTTATATTATTAGGAATAAAATTAAATTCTAGAAATTCAAGAAATACCAAATCTGGAATCGGGTGTGACACCCGCTACACCATATTCTCTACTATTTTAAGTGTGTTGGCTAAGCAAAGACAAGTTCATTGTAGCCACCCACCATAGCGATGATTCGCCTCGGTCGAACGATACTCCGAGCAAGCCTTTGAAAGTCTAAGTCTGAAGTCCTAAAGGGCCAAGTCTGGAATCATTTGCCTCAAACAAGTCTTCTCGTTAAGCAAAGCGGGTTGGGTCGTTGCACTTGCACCGTTTGAATCGGCTGTCCGCTTGAGCAGAACGGATCGTTACATCTTGTGGTTAAGAATAGGTGTTAAAATGTAGGAGCACAACATCCAACTATATAATACACAAGGCTGGCGCACAACTAACAGAAACAAGTTTGGCGCACAAAATCAAAATTACAGAAACTAGCGCATAAATCAATAACATAAGATCAAATCCATAACATGACTAAGAACATGCTACAATGGCTCATATACGCATTTTGGCTAAAAATTGATCTATCGCACTGTTGGCTAAAAAGTGAATCTGGCACAAAAATGGGTCCGACGCAGTTTTTGTTAAAAATGTGTCTGGCGCAGTTTTGGTCGAAAACTGTATCTGGCGCAGTTTTTGATTAAAAATCAATGTTCTTCTTCCCCAACCATAAAAAAAATCAGAAAACTTATTTTGGCAATAAAAACTTTATTTTAACTCCGAAATAAGTGATTATAAAGCTAAATTGCTCAAAATTAAAAGCAAAATCATAGAGAACAACTAATTTTTGGAAACAAGAAGTTTTTAATAGATCAAAATAAAGAAAACTCATAAAGCCCATAAAACCCTAAACTTTAAATCTAGATCTACTCAAATATACTCATCAAAATCTAAAACTCCAAGAACTAAATATGATTAGCAACTCAATGAGAACATTTTCCACCAAATATACATATATATATATATATATATATATATATATATATATATATATATATATATATATATAATTCAAAAATTAAGGCTTCACCATTGAGCAAGATGTACTTGCCTTGGGTGGCTCCTAGCCTCTACCTCTCACGGTCCAAGTCACATCAACTTCTCCCTAGGGCTAGGATTGGCTAGAGGGATCTTGAGGGAGATGAGGAAGAAGGAAGCAAGAAGAGTAAAATAAGAAATGAGTGAGGAGAGAGAAAATACTCATATATATTAAAAGAAGAGAAAGATGGTTTAGTCATAGGTTCAATCAAATAAACCGAACCGAGTATCAATTCTACATGTGGGTCCTAAAACGGGTATATGACAATGCCAATGGGTATTCTACTGGTCTCGGGTAGCCTCTCTCAACGACAATAATAAATTATCAGGAAAAAAATTAAATTCTAAAAATTTAAGAAATACCAAATCTGGAATTGGGTGTGACACCCGCTATACCATCTTCTCCACCATCCACGCCTCCACCACAACCTCTTCGCTAGTCCCAACGTACTCATCTACCTCCTTCACGTTGTACTCTTGATTTTTCGATCCACCAGACAAGTTTGGTTTTGCCACCCAGTCTCATATTCTCCACAGTTTCATTCATTTCTTACTTTTATCCATATATACTACACAAGAACCTTGTTCTTATCAAGAGGCTGTTCAGTACTCTGAGTGGTAAGAGGCTATGGCAGAGGAGTTTCGAGCATTTCAGTAGACAGGTACTTGGGATGTTGTTCCACTACCAAACGGGGTCCAGCCTGTTAGTTGTAATTGGGTTTTCAAAGTCAACTATCGACCTGATGGATCCATTGGGCGACACAAGATTCGACTAGTTGCCCAAGGTATTACACAGGAACATGGGATTGACTATGATGAGACCTATGCATATGTTGCTTAGATGACCATAGTTCGTACATTACTAGTTGTTGTTGTCTCTTGTCAGTGGCCACTCTATTAAATAGATGTGAAGAATGCATTTTTTCATGGTGCTTTATTTGAGGTTGTCTATATGGAGCCCCCTCCAGGTCTTTCTATTCCACCAGGACATGTTTATCGCATTCTTAGTGCTATATATGGTCTCAAGAAAGCTCCCCAAGCTTGGTTTGAGTGTTTCCGGATTGCTATATGTGAGGTAAGTTTTCAGCAGTATTCTCAGGATCATTCTTAGTTTGTGAGGTCGTCACCGCACGGACAAGTTTTTCTTTTACACTATGTGGATGACATAATTTTGACTAGCGATGATTCAGCAGGGATCGCAGCTACTCAGAGGTATCTTCATCAGCAGTTTCAGATGAAAGACCTTGGCAATCTTCGATATTTTCTTGGACTCGAGATTGCACAAGGTAAGAGAGAGATACTAGTTTCTCAACAAAAATATACATCAGAGATTATTTTGTCTGCTGGTCTATCGGATAGCGCACAGTTGATACTACTTTAGAGCTTCATGTGAAATTGTGTCCCATAGATGGTGAGCCTCTCACAGATCGTACTTGCTACAGACGACTAGGGGTCAACTTGTGTATCTCTGTTTGACCAGGCCAGATATTTTTCATGCAGTCAGTATTGTTAGCCAGTTCATTTATGCGCCTCGATCAGCTCACTATAGTGCCTTACTCCGGATTCTCTGATATCTTCAAGGCTCCATTACGCGCTCATTATTTATGTCTTTTACATCAACTCTACAGCTTCAAGTATTTTCTTATACAGATTGGGTAGGAGATACGATCACCAGACGATCTACTACATGATTCTGTTTGTTTCTTGGTGATTCGATGATCTCATGGCGAAGCAAGAAACAAAAAATTATTGCATGTTCTTCTACTGAGACAGAGTACAGAGCTATGACTGCAACCACCAGGGAGATCGTTCATTAACGTAGACTTCTCTCTGATATGAGCATTGCTCCTACAGGACCTACACCTCTTCATTGCGACAACAAGTATGCTATACAGATTGCAAACAATTCAGTTTTTCATGAACGGACAAAGCATACTGAGATTGATTGTCACTTCATCTGTGAGCATTATTTGAAGGGCATTATTTCTCTACCACACGTGACTTCAGTTGATCAATTGGCAGATTTTTTTACAAAGTCACATCCTACACTAAGATTTCAGTTTATACTCGACAAACTCATGTTGTTTACATCCACGTGGTTCGATCCACTGATCTTCCGCCACCCAGTCGGAGTCTTATACATCTTCTCGGTAACCACAATGGTCACCCGAGTTCGATCTATATATATTCGTAGTTGTATGACTTTTTATATCATCCATTAATAAAATCAATATTATAGATTTGTTTCAATTATTAACTTCTCAACCAATTGTATTTATAAATAAAACACTAATTTTATTTTATTTTATATTTAACCCTACTTAAACTAACAACAAAGAAATTGTACGAAAAATTGCAAACTGTCTGGATGCACCCCCAATCGTAAATTTTTCGTTCAAACAAATCCCTAAAGAAACTATCAAATGAATATTTACTGCTACATACTTTTACTGTTGTGGGGGCAATTTTTACCTCTCTTGTTGCACAAATATCTAGGAATGAGTAAAGTATAATATGAGCTCCTGGGATGAAACCAACGAATATTATACATAGAATTGTCTACGAAGCAACAAACGGACATGTGCTATATTATTCTCTCCAAATAAATGGTAAATTAATCCAGTTAATTCTATTTAACACTAGTGCAACTTTTTTTTTTTAAATCTTTTTGTGTCAAGATGTGTATTGGGCCAGACTGATCCGGCTCGTGATTAGGTCCGACTGATTTTGACCGGCTTCGAGTCGGTCCGGATCCAACCCAGTAGAGAGATCGGGCCGGCCCGGTCTGATCGGATTGGGATCCGACCCAGCCCAAACGCTTAACCCGGTCTACGGTGGACCAAGCTAAATCGGTCTGGGTTCGAATCGGTTCACGGTCGGACCGGACCGGTTTTATTTATTTATTTTTAACGTTTATTTATATATATTTTTTATATATAATCTATATGATATAACTTATATGGTAATAAATTGAAGTTAAAATTTTTCGATTTTTGTTACTAAGTTAATTTTGTATAATTTTAAATTTATAAGTTATTTGTTATAAAAAAATTTGGTATAATTTATGATAAAAATTTATATAAACATTAAGTAAGAAAATTTTATTTGATTTTTTTATATCAATATTTATATAACTTTAAGTATAAGTTAAATTCTTTATATTTAGAAGTTTAAAAAAATTCAGATTTTTTTTAATAACTTATAAAAAATGTATAATTTTTTTTTTGAATTTAAATATAAGTGTATAAATTGAAATTTAAAGAAGTTATTTATATAGAAATAAATAAGTTAAAGGTAAACAACTTAGAAAATTAAGTAAGAAAAAGCTAAAAAAAATTATTAATGATAATAAAATTATAAATGTATTATAACATTAAGTAACAAACAAAAAATAGAAACTTGTAAATGATATCTTATTTGCATAAAGTTTGTAGAAAAATGTACAAGTCTTTTAAAAAAAATTCGTCATCCGTCTTTCGTTGAAGTTTATTGCTCATCTTCTCCTTCAGTAGCATCATTCATAGTAAGAGATTGAAAGTCCAACTCTGAGATACCTATAGAAGATCTTTGCTAACTCAGCCTTGTTACGAGCATCAGAATAAGTAAAATTATCTATAGAAGATTATTGACCACCAGTACTTAGCTGTGTTTGTTTAGCCTGCAGTGTGCCTTTGTCATAGGAACTTTCCTAGTGTCTTTTTAAAGTGTCCGTACCATTTTTTTATATTTGTAAACTCGCTTACATTTCTTACATTCCGCGGTTTTAGGTATTAGTTTTTTATCTTTTGGATATAAAATCGGTACGTCCTTACTATCAGTGACAAATATTTTTATAAAATAATTCCATTAAAATAATTTTTTTCTATTTTCAATATTTGTAGCCGCAGTCATGCTCCTAACTTCAGGAGGAGACATTTGTGTCAGTAGCACAAAATCAAAAATATGATTATTTTCAAACAATTTGTTATAATAATCATATTTTTCAAAAGGTTGGCTTGAATCTTGTCCATCCATATTTTTAAAAGATATTTTTTCAAAAAAATTTATAGCAACATTAATTACTTCTCTACCAAATGAGAGAGAGAGAGATGAAAGAAAAAACTCAAATCAGAAATTTTTTTTTTTGGTAATATTAAAGTTAGTTGTAATTTCTGCAGAAGCCTCCAAAAGAAATCGCAAAAAATGTGTTGAGGAGAAAGAAGTTGGACTCTAGTAATTGCTTTGCTTCTAAACTTTGTAATTATCTTTCTTCTAAACATTGTAAGAGGGAATAAATTGTGTTGTGTTTATTTTTCATATATTATGGATTATTTATAGAATTTTTTTTTTTTGGAGCCAAATGATCCCAAATATACTAAAAAAAAGAGTTGTTATAATGGATATTTTGATCATTTTTAACAAAATGATCAAAATATCCCTAAAACGTTCAAAAAAATAGCCACTTGAATGGGGATATATCAAAAACATAAAAAATAAAAATCAACCGAACTGGACTTAACCAGATCTGAACCAGACCGATCGAATTGAATCTGGTCCAAACAAATCGAGACTGGGTCGAACTCTGGCCAGGTTCCGAACTGTCCGTCCTTTTAGACACCTTGACTTTTGTGCATGTCCTTGTCGTTGGGCCTTGCGCTTTATGTAAAGATCTGTATATTTACCAAATGGTTGAGATTATTTAGTTTATCTAGAAATTTGCTATACATATGAGAACCGTAAAAATGCTTTTTTTCTCCTTCAAAATAAAAAAAAATGCTTTCACACATGGACAGAGCCGCATACAACAGATTGGGGTCCACTGTCCCCACGGAATAATATACTTAAGGAACAATTTTTAGCATAAAATCAACTAATCATATCAGTATATTTTCGAAAACATGTCTACTGTGAACAAAATTCAAAAATGTATATGAGCAAAATTCTAAAGTGTAAAGAAGCTTCAAAATATGTTGGTTTTCTGAATATATACATTAGTAGCACATGGAATAAACAGAGAATTAGTTAAACAGTATATACATCACTAAAAAAATACAGTTCATAAGATATATTTCTCTATTGACAACACTCAATAGTTTATCACCATCTTTTATATATATATATATATATATATATATATATATATATATATATATATATATATCCTCGCCCACTTACAATAAAATGGACAATTAGGTATAAGTTGTTGGTATTTTCTAACTTCAAAGTATTAGACAATGTTATTAGAAATGTCAATTTCTTTCCGTACCCAACGGAGAACCGATTTTTTTCGAAGTGGACGGATTTGCGGATTTAAAAATGGGGACGAGACGAGAATGAGGATTAAAAAAAAGTTTAATCGTGTTTGGGGTCGGATTTGGATATAATACTCCCTGTCCTGATAAATCTTAAATCCCGATAACTTATAGTGGAAGGGCATTCTTTATTCTAGGCCAAATCAATTAATGGATTACTTAATCGAAACTGATGGGTAAATCATAATGCTCCAATACGTATTCATCAATTAATTAGATTGATACTTTATATTGTTTCTATTCATATTAATATAGTAATAGTTTATGATATTTAGAATTTATATATGTTATTTTTGTAACTATAAATGTATTTATTGTAATTTATTATAATTTTTAATAATTAGCACCGCTCTCTCTGGACGAAAATTTTGGCTACGTCCTGTGGTCATGTTGCCACAATCTTGATTTTTGACTTTTCTTTTGAACTTTACATTGTTGGATGTTTGAGGACTTTTCTGCAATTATCCATATTTAAGGGAATTATTTAAAATAAATAAACCAATCAATGGATGAAGTAGCTCAGCCAACCGTGGGCAAGTCAGTGTTTTAAAAACCGAATTGGACCGGCTGGTTGAACCGGTCAACCCGTGAACTAGTAGCTTTTTGGACGGGTTTAATTCCGATCCAATATTTTTTTAAAAACCTTCAGTCAATCCGGTGGATCCAACCGATCGATCAGACCACCAAACAGTCTGATCTAGTTAGATTTTGATCCAATTTGATCATAATTTTTGACTTGTTTTAGATTTTACATGCAATCAAAGTTAATATGTTTGCTTCGTGACTAATTATATTATAGTAAACATGTATAACTTTTAAGTAGTATATATGTACGTAGCTTTGTACTATATAACATATTCAATGTAAGATTGTAACTCTATATAACTAGTTCAATCCGAATTAACATACTGGTTTGACCCACTATCATGATCTGGTTTATCTTCGGACGGAACGGATAAGGGAAGTAAAAAAAGTTCAAAAATTTATTAATTAAAGTTTGCTATATCAAATTTTGTTGTTCCTCCAATATGGTTTCTCTATCTGTATCAAATTATCAAAAAATAAAAATTATGAAGGAAAAAATAAAATTTTATAAATATGTATAAAAAATTTTAAAATTACAATAAACATAAAATTGGTGAAAAAAATTAAAAAACTTTAATATTTAACTAGAAGTAAAAATTTAGTGAGCACAACCGTCTCTACTAGCCTCAATGTAGATCGTCCCTGACTCTGGGACCGATTTTTAAAACACCCGGCAAGTAGTTGAAGAGGAATGAATGCGGATAGGTATGTTGTCCCCCATGGCATAAGCAAGTTGGGGTGGTATGATTGGTAGGTGGAATAATTTCTCACTCAGCTGACACGAATCCACGTGAGGAGGAGGGGTCCATCCTGGCATTTTCCCTAGCCCATGGTCTTGCCAGTACTGCTGCAGCATCTGGTTTTTAGAAGGAACGTCAAATTAAATTCAGAAGGGATTGACATCTCTATATAATAACTCTCGGTGCTTCATCACACCCTCACCATCCAAATATCATTCATTCATTTCATTCCCCTTCCCATTCCCATTCCCATTCCCATGGAGTTCTCTTCCTCCTCCGAGTTCCTCTCTTCTTCTTCTTCTTCTTCTTCCAATAATATTGGCAGCTATCGGTTCCAACTAGATTCGTGTTATTTATGCCAGAAGTATCTGGCGGCCAACGACGACATCTTCATGTACAGAGGGGACACGCCCTTCTGCAGCGCTGACTGCAGACAGGAGCAGATGGACGCCGATGAAGCCGAAGAGAGAATTAGAAAGAAACAACTGCGACGACAACAACAGAAGCAGAAGGAGAAGAAGGAGTGCGTGTTTAGATCTGAAGAGAAGATCATTCTGAGTGTCACCACTGCTGCTGTTGCTGCATAATCTAAGTTTTCTTTTTTCTTTTTTCTCTTTTTACCAAGAGAGCAATGTGGAAGTTTTTGTATCAATATATTTTCTTTGGGCAAATCTTAAAGTACATTACAAGAATTACTACAGTTTGTTGGTGTTTTTGTCTTTGGACTATAAAATATAGTCTCACATTGGCTACACTATCGAGTGAGTATCTCAATATAATGCTTTGTTTGCGTTGAGGTGTGCATATGAGGTGTTGTGAGGCACATGGTGTAATGTGGAGGTATTTTATTAGGATGAAGAAGGATTAACTTCTTAATGAAAGCATTTATGCTTTTTGTCATTATCTTGGAATTTATTTCATAGGAGCTAAGCCTGCGACTCGGACGCAAAGTGGCGCTTTGTTGGCGCACTTTGCACTCAATATCGGCACTGGCGCTTATGCGTATTTGATGCGCTCTCATGGGCTGCCGCATGCGCTGCGGCTTGCACTGCTGCTGTTGCGGATATATTTGAAGGGTTATGGAAAGATATGGTCTATTATTCAGATCCGTTTTTTGTGGGATTTGAAATTAATTGGCACCTATCTTTTAGGAATTCGTAATTAATCTGTTGCTATCTTTCCGTAACTGTTGGGCGGCTAGGGTTTTCACCCTCTCCCTATAAATACTCTCTTCGTGCCTCTTTGAGGACTTACTTTGAAATAGAGGAGACGGAAGAGAGTTGCAGCAGCCACCATTGCAGTCCGAAGTACGTGTGAGTCCAAGCAAGGAGCTGACAACGAGCGTTCCAGAAGTTCTACATGAACTTGCTGGTTCCTGGGAGCAGATCGTGTGGGACGAATCTTGCTTTGAGCAATGGTGATCTTCATAACCCCAGCAAGCAGAGTTTATTCTTCTTTTTTTCTCTTCTCTTTTGCAAGTTGTAAACTCTGTTCTGTCCGTTTACAACTGCGATTTCAAGGACGAACGAGAAGATAGTTTTCTCTGATTCTTTTGTTATCTTATTTCAAGTTGTAATCATATCCTATATATAATCCTCTTGTTGGATCGAGAGATATCAGGAAGGAAACTCTTGTGTGAACTTCTAATCATGACTTCAACTTCTGGTTCTACCATCTTTGATTAAACCTCGAGACTAATAATCTCAAAGCAAGATCCGAGTAAGATGGAGAACCGATCAAACCTTCTCGATACTAGCTTGAGAAGTTTGATGGCGAACACTACAACATCTGGAAGAGGAAGATCTCTCTAAATCTTCATCTTCTCAAAGTTGCTTATGTATTGGTTGAACCAGAACCTACCATCCCTGAAGATGGAGGGGAACTTGAAGTTGGTGTGGCGCAGGACGCGCACAATAAGTGGAAAGACGACAATGACCTCTGCAGGATATTGATCCTCAATGTAATGGAGGACTCGTTGGCAGAGTCTTACATCAAGAAGGAGAAGGCGAAAGACATCTGGGAAGCTCTTGAGAAGCATTACAAAACTGATGAAAAGATGTTTAAAATCCATCTCGTTGAAAATTTTTTCACTTTGCAATTTGAAGACGAGAAGGTAATGCTGCCACAAGTCAAGGAACTTCTAAAGATTACAAGCTGGAGGAAGAGGGCATGAAGCAGGAAGATAAATTCAGGTGGGGGCTATCGTCACCAAGCTTCCTCCAGGATGGATCAAGTTCAAGACTGACATGTACCGTAACAAGATGGAGATCCAGCTCGAAGATCTTCTTCACTGGATTCACATTGAAGATGAGGCCAGGGGGCAATTGAAGTTGGATTTTCTGTCTAAACAGTGGACAAAGGCCAACTTGATGCATGTTGTTGATTCCAAGGGAAAGCATAAGGATTCTCATAATAAGAAAAAGAAGGACTTTAACCATCTGAACGTAAAGTCGGCTTCGTTCAAACCGAAGCCAAAGCCCAAGTCCAAAGTGACTTGCTTCAATTGTGGCAAGAAGGGCCACTACCGGAGTGACTCCAGATCCAAGTCCAAACAGACAGAGCAAGGTGAGCCTAACAAGGTTTTTATGATTGCGCAGGTCGTCACGACTGGTGTCGACTCTGACTGGTGGGTGGATACTTGCGCATCCTGCCATGTTTGATCTAAAAAGGAGTGGTTTACCACCTACAAGACTACATCTGAGAAGGTTATAGTGGCGAACCAGGCACAAGCTGAAGTACTCGGGACAGGAACGGTGGTACTGAACCTGACTTTGGGAAAGTCGTTGACGCTTCAGGATGTGAAGCATGTATCAATGATAGCCAAGAATCTGGTCTCAGGAAGTCTGCTTTGTCACGTAGGCTTGAGAATGGACATTAATGCTGGACAGATGGTGATGTCTTACAAAGAAATATACTTCGTAAAAGATTTCTGTACCGAAGGAATGTTCAAACTTTAACTTGTAACTCTTGCTACAATGATAAATGCAGTCGCTTCTTCTGGTTATTCTCTTGAGTTATGGCACAATAGACTAGGACATGTTCATTATAAAAAAATAAACAAGATGTCTAGTCTAGGGCTTATCTCCAAATATGGGAGTAAGGAGGTGGAGAAGTGTATGGTCTGTGCACAGACAAAGAACACCAGAAAGCCGTTCAATCGGGTTAACCGAAGCACAGATCATCTGGAGTTGGTGCACTCAGATATCTGTGACTTTAAATAGTTCTCCACAAAGGCCAAGATGGAGTATTTTATTACATTCATCGACGACTACTCGAAGTATGCGTTCGTCTATTTGCTCAAGTCAAAGGATGAAGCATTTGAGAAGTTCAAAGAGTTTAGGAGTGAAGCTAAATGTCATACAGGACAACAACTCAAGAGACTTAGAAGTGATCGAGGCAGAGAGTATAGGTCTATTGAATTCACATCGTTCTGCAAAGAACATAGAATTGTCAATGAGACGACTGCTCTGTATTCTTCTCAATCAAATAGAGTAGCTGAGAGAAAGAACGAGAAATTGACAAAAATGATGAACTCAATGCTGTTAACTGCGGGTCTTCCAAACTGCTTCTGGAGAGAAGCTGCGTTGAAGGCTACGTTCATCCTGAACACAGTGCCATATGCAACATCCGATGTCACTCCTCATGAACTCTGTTTTAAAGTCAGACCCAACTTGAATGTCATTCGAGTGTGGGGGTGTCTGGCATATGTGAAGCTCCCGGACTTAAAGATTCAGAAACTGGGTACGAGGACAACGAAGACCATCTTCTTGGGTTATGCTGAGAAAAGTGATGCTCGGAGGTTTCTTCATATAGAATCAAATCATAACATTGAATCTTGCGACGCATAATTTTTTGAAGATAAATTTGCAAGGCACAATAACATTATTATCGCAGATATTCTGGTGAATAATATGGATGCTCAGGAGGCAGAAGCTTCCAAAGAAGATATAGTACATAAAGAAGTTATCATTCCAGAGATAACGTTCGAACCAGAATTCGCATAACCGAGAACTAAGCGGGTGAGAAGACAGAAGAACTTCAAAGAAGATTTTGTCACCTATCAAGTGGAAGCAGATCCGCTTACCTATGATGAGGCAATAAAGACCAGAGATGCTATTTTCCGAAGGGAGGCTATCAATGACGAATATGAATCAATAAAATCCAACAACACTTGGGTATTGGTCGATCTGCCGGAAAGAGCTAAACCAATCAGATGCAAGTAGATCTTCAAAAGGAAGATGAAGACTGATGGAACTGTTGACAAGTTCAAGGCAAGGTTAGTTGCCAAGGAGTTTTCTCAGAAGCAGGGGATCGACTACTTCGACACATATGCTCCAGTAGCGCGGATGACGACCATAAGGATGTTGATTGCTCTGAGTGTAATTTATAAGCTAGTTATTCATCAGATGGATGTCAAAACAGCATTCCTGAATGGAGAATTGACCAAGAGATTTATATGCAACAGCCAGAAGGATTTATCGTCAAAGGGCTTAAAGATAATGTTTGCAAGTTGGTAAAATCCTCATACGGTCTGAAGCAAGCTCCCAAGATGTGGCATAAAAAGTTTGATAAAGTTATGAGATCAAACGGCTACATGGTCAGTGAGATGGACAAGTGTGTTTACACAAAGTTTGCTGACGGAAGAGGGGTCATCGTTTGTCTTTACGTAGATGACATGTTGATCCTAGGTACAGATCTAGCACGAGTCACTGAGACAAAGAAGTTTCTCTCATCCAAGTTCAGTATGAAGGAATTGGGCCAAGCTGATATTATCTTAGGGATAAAGATCAACCGAACGGACACTAGAGTGGCACTGTCACAGTCTAATTATATTAAGAAGATGCTCACACGCTATGGATATCAGGATCTTTCAGGGCTCGATACTCTGTATAGGTGTGACAAAAAGCAGAAGCCAAATCATAGGAAAAGCGTCATGCAGCTTGAGTATTCAAATATTATTTGGAGTTTGATGTATGCAACCCGAATAGAGTGATAATATATCTCAGGAGGACTCTGAAGTATGCACTGCACTACAGCGGATATCCGACAGTAGTGGAAGGCTTCAGTGATGCAAGCTAATTTTCAGAAGTAGAGAACGAAAGGTCCACAGGAGGATACATCTTTTCCATGGGTGAAGCTGCTAATCGTGGAAGTCGAAGAAGAAAACTATGCTCTCTCATTCCTCGATGGAATATGAGTTTTATGCATTAGCTACTGCAGCGGATAAAACAGAGTGGCTTCGGGAGCTCGTATGATCTTTTATTGGTTGGTGCACAAATTTCGGCGGTACCGATCAAAAGTCTATCTTCGAGAACACCTTGGCTCCACTAAGCTGATCAAATAAGTCATCAATGCATGACAATAGATATTTATACTTCACGGTCACTATATTTAAGGCTCTATAGTCAATGCACATGCGCACAGACCCATCCTTCTTTGGTGCAAACAACACTGGTGCTCCCCAGGGTGATGCACTTGGCCGAATGAAACCTTTCTCCTCTAATTCTTTCAACTGTGCCTTCAGCTCATCCATCTCCTTCTTCGCCAATTTATAAACATGCGACTCTATGGGTGCTGCTCTCGGTGTCAATTCAATTAAGAATTCTACGTCTCTGTCTGGTGGTAGTCCTGGCAGTTCCTCTGGAAAGACGTCTTGGAACTCTAAAATAATGGGGTGATAAATAATGTCGTCCATTGAGAGCTAAACACCATCAAGGGCTTCTGTGGATTCTCATGCAAACTCAAGTTTTGGCTGGCCTGGTACCTTAAAAAGAATGCTTCCTCCAAAACAGTAGAAGAAAGCGTGGTACTTGCTTAGCCAGTCCACCCCAAGAACAATATCAAAAATGGGCATAGGAAGAACTAAGAGTCGGGCATTCATCTGCCACGAATCACTACAAGACACGATCTACAAATTATCCGACTAACAGATACAACTCCTCCTCCGGTGAGAATTCTAACACAATTAGGTAAAAGTGTAGTGGCAATATTGTGTTTGGCAATAAAACTAGAAGATATAAACGAGTGGGTGGCTCCTGTATCAAATAATGTCACAGCAGAAAAAGTAAAAGCAAGAGTAATACCTGCTATGACATCAATCTTATGTTCCATCTCATCCATTTCTAGTATAAAAGCTTGTCTATTCCTCTATGGTAGTCCGTGTCTAGCCCTCATAAACTGATCCTCCTGAGTAGGTAGCGGTGGTCCTCGCTGAAATCCTCCGGCAGCTGGGGGTCAAGGTGCTCATGGTCTAGTCATCTGCTAAACTGGCTTCGGTGCTGGAAGTGCTAGCCTCTGTATTGGCGTTGGAAGCGTCAATGCCTGCTGCATTGGACAGTCTCTTGCCATATGCTGTCCGAAATCATACCTCATACATTATCCCAAACGAGTCCGACAGTCTCTCAAAATATGTTCGCATTTTCCATAATAACTGCAGTGGGGCTTCTCCGAATTCTGGTATGGTCCTGCTCTGTGCTGATGCTATTATTGTTGTACCAAAGGACGTCTGATAGGCCCTCCTTGCTGTGTCCTTGCTGGTCCTTGCTGTGTCTTCAGTTGACCTCATTTTCCCTTACTGATAGTCTCTTGTAATCTAGCTTCTGTCAATAATTTGGCATAAGAGATTCGAAACTGTGAGCTAGTGTAATGTTGGAGCTACTGAGTCAGCCCACGGTGGAACCTCTTAGCCTTCTCCAAGTTATTCGGTATTAGGGCAGCGCCATATTTACTAAGACGACTAAACTCTGCATCATACTTGTCAACTGTCTTATTTTCCTGCTCCAGATAAAGAAACTGATCATACAACGCATCTCTTACAGTGCCCGGGAAGTACTTATTCTCAAAGCACTCTAAGAATTATTCCCAAGTCTGACACGTACCCAACTGGCGCTCCATTGATTCCCACTAGTGATGAGCATTACCATCCAGCTGCGTCCTTACGCCTGTCATCCATAGGTCTGTAGGTAGCTGCTATATTTCGAATAACTTCTGGGAGTGGATAATCCAGTTTATTGTCTCCTCTGGGCTCTCAGTGCCTTTATACGGCTTGTGACCCATCTGTACAAAGTCCTTGCCTAAACCAACTCTAGCTTGCGGTACTAGAACTAGTGCTTGGGCTGGTTCAGAAGCCTGTACAGCCATTCTCTCAAGTGCTACCAGAAATTCTTGCCTCTGCTCTGCCGCTTGTTGCCTCTGCTCTACAGCAAGTGCGGTCGCCTGCTATCTTTATTCCTGCGTCATTAATTGGAAGAATTGGAACAGTTGTGTCTGTCCATCCTGTGGTGTCGATGAAGTCAGAAAAGTCCCATTAGGTGTAACGGAAGGATCAGATGGAACTGAATTATGAGTCTGTCCATCCGGCCCCGGAAGTTTAGGAGTCGTCGAGGTCTCCCCTCGAGTTTGGCCGTTAACTCCTGAAGGCGTGTCACCTCCAGCGGTAGTACATTCACTATGCAAATTTATCTCTCTGTAAGAGGTGGACGAAACGATTAGAAGGAGTACAAGAATCAAACAGGATACAAGCATTTAAATAGGATCGTTGAAAGGGAAGATGGGTTTTAGTCAAATGTGGATGAGATCCTATACTCTATTCCTATACGCAGGCTTGTTCGGTACATCAACGTAACCGAGACAATATATTCGTTGACCTGCATAGGCCACCACAAAAATATGTCACATTCCAGTCCCAAAATACGTAGGACTAGGAATATGTAATACGCTAGCCGTATGTATACGAAACTCCAATATATTGGAAGATCGTAACACACACGTACACTGTACATAAATATTAAATCCACAAGTGGTAATATACTGTCAACAAGTCACACGCAATCTATATCTCATCCACAGCACAAATAAAGAAATAATAATACATAACTGAATCTCAAATATGAAGTATCAAAGTATGATAGTCGGATGGAAACAAATCCACTGCCAATCGACTATACTAAAACTACTAAATGAGAGAAGAGATTAAACTCTAATATAAGATAAATGTCCATAAAAGAAATAGCAACTAGAATATCCATCAGCTGTAATGAATCAAAGGTACTCTGAAGGTAAGACCTCCTTAGTTTGGTATGAAGCATCAGGTCCGGGTCCGTACTCCTGTGGATACTCCTGCAAGTCTATACCTGGAAAGGGACCAGGTCCTCAGAGGGACATAACAAGATACATAGAAGCATGCTAATAAAGTACTAAAAATAAACATCAAATGGGTCGCCTAACTGTCAATGCCCCGATCTTCCGCGGGCTAAATCAGCCGTTTCTGCTAGGCGAGAATCACCGTGCCAGCGCTCCCGCGAAACGATCGTTTTATGACCCATCCGGGCATGATGCCGTACGAGCGTAAGCCACGCCCGTGCAAGGCCGTGGTCCATTGGCTGGCGGTAAGAGTTCTAAGCCACAGAGTTGCACAGATTGTTCGAGTGTAGCGGAGTTATAAACGCATAGCGATTTGGTAACAAGTTCACTGAGTCGACAATATAGTGGAAGCATTGAAACACAAGTTGAAGTAAAGCAACTCTTTATTGATATGAACAAGTGTTACAGGCGGCGTATAGCTGAGATTACAAGTCGCTCTATGAAACAGTAAAAGCGTGACAAGTGGCTACAATTGTGGAATGATTGTACAGGCGATGTTCAGGCGATGTTCATAACATTATGTCTTGTATATGTGCTTCAGTTTCGGACGCACCGCTGCTTCGGAGTGATCTCCACACCTTAGCATGTACGAAAGAGGCATCCGCGCCGAACGAGGTTCTCCCGCACCCTGCATATAAACTGGTGGATTATCAGTACATTGAATACACTGGTGGGGAAGCTACTCGTCCGCTCGATAAATCTAAACACGTAATATAAGTTCCGTGCACCAACTATTAAGTTGTCTTTCTAGTTGCCTTAGGGTCAGTTTCATGCAAAGATTGAATAGCCTAACACGTGTGGCAGTGCGCCGTACAACATGAGAGAAAATACTGTATGACTTACCATTTGTCTTTCTCTGTCCAAGGCAAACATTAACAATTCAAGCACGGGCATGTATAAACATTCAGGCGATAGCATATGCAATACGAGTACTGTTATTTCAAGATCGTTCAGGTGTTCAGTTGCTTTTGATGCGATACAGTGACTCGCACGCGGATAGCCACTAAGCGATGATGACTTATCTATATGAACAGTTGTCGCTGGCATAGCCATAAAGGACCCGTTTAGTCTTGAACAAGGATGAAAAGCAACAAAGATTCAGTGGTGGCTGCAGACCATCATGTCCAGATGCAGTAGACTAATGTGATGTTCTATCCAGATCGGATCGGCCCCGGTGCCCCAAAAATTGTCCGTGGAATACAGTGACCTAGTTTCCAAGTTGTCCGCGACATGCAAGTCTGTAAACTTTAGGTCTCTGGTCTGGTACATAAACAAGTTCGAGGCATTATGTGTATATATTGAACAAGTCCGGTATGGAACGAGTTTGAGGTAGTATATATACAGAACTTGTTGAGACATGATTTATTGATTCAGTAGTGTATCCATTGCCAGGCCAGTTGATTCAGTAGTCTGCTCCACGAGCTATGATTCAGTAATTTATTCATTCAGGGTGCAAATTCCCTGGTTCGGGAATTGCCTTGGTGACCTAACGGTCCCGGACACTTTCAGGTTCTTCCATGCACGGAACGACTACTTAGTAGTCTCCCGAGATTTGGATAAAAACATGACTACATACAAGTAGACAAGCATGCATTTGTATTAAACAAAAGTATTCATGTTAGCTGGGGCCCGTAGGTAAGCCGAGGAGTGAGATCGTTAAGGGACTTTTCCGAACGACACGATCTAGGGTAGCATGCGAGGGTCTGAATATATATATTAGCAGTGTTTTATTTCCATGTTCTAGCATATAAGCAATACAAGTTGGGATTATTCCCTTATCTAGCTACGTTGGATTCGTATTAACATGCAGGGGGTGATTCACCTAGCGACTAGCATAAAAATATCCATGTTTTATGTGTGTTGGATAAGCAAAGACAAGTTCACCATAGCCACCCACCTTAGCGATGATTCACCTCGGTAGAGCGATACGTCAACCGAACCTCTGAAAGCCTAAGCCGGATCCTGTAGGGACAAGTCTGGATATCCTTCGCTTCTCGTTTGAGGCAAAGCGGGTCGGGACAGTTGTACTTCTGCCGTTTGAGTCAGTAGTCCGCTAGAACGGAATAGGGTGTTACATCCTACCCAACTTAGAAAAAGTCTAGTCCTCGAGACTTACTGAGGACAAGTAGTACGTTTCAATCAATTTTGATTTAACGATACGAGGATGAGGCAAACGTACACAAGTAGTTTTACTTGTTTATTTAGATATTTACTTGCACAAGCATCGAGATCGACATATCGCTTAGTCTGGATCGTGCGCACTTTCGAAGTGCACTTCTAGCGTGAGCATATCAACCAGCTTAGTGATAGCGAAGTCTTAGCACTCGAGTTTCATCTTTTCTTAATTCTTGGATTGGTGCACAAGTTCAAGGCGTCCCTCGAATAGATGCATTCAACCAAACTTAGAGTTAGTGAAATCGGATAAGCTACTACGATACTCTTAAAGGTTCGCACAAGTTGGCACAAAGGCCACTCGCAGCACAAAATTATACAAGCATTCATATCATTCAAAACACATTTTGAAAGTATTTAGACTTATTGTTGGAACATCCCATCGAGGCATTGAGAGAGAGCGTGCACATAACCCACGAACGAGCTTTCGAAACAGAGATATTCGAATCGAAGTCCAAAGGCATAGAAGCCAGGCTCTGATACCAACATATCAATGCCCCGATCTTCCGCTGGCTAAATCGACCGTTTCTGCTAGGCAAGAATCACCGCGCCAGTGCTCCCGCGGAACGATCGCTTTATGACCCATCCGGACATGATGTCGTACGAGCGTAAGCCACGCCCGTACAAGGCCGTGGTCCATTGGCTGACGGTAAGAGTTCTAAGCCACAGAGTAGCACAGATTGTCCGAGTGCAGCAGAGTTATAAACGCATAGTAATTTGGTAACAAGTTCACTGAGTCGACAATATAGCGGAAGCATTGAAACACAAGTTGAACTAAAGCAACTCTTTATTGATATGAACAAGTGTTACAGGTGGCGTATAGCCGAGATTACAAGTCGCTCAAGCCTCTCTCTATGAAACAGTAAAAGCGTGTCAAGTGGCTATAATTGTGGAATGATTGTACAGGCGATGTTCACAATATTATGTCATGTATATGTGCTTCAGTTCTGGATGCACCGCTGCTTCGGAGTGATCTCCACACCTTAGCACATACGAAAGAGGTATCTGCGCCGAACGAGGTTCTCCCGCACCCTGCATATAAACTGGTGGATTATCAGTACATTGAATGCACTGGTGGGGAAGCTACTCGCCCGCTCGACAAATCCAAACACGTAATATAAGTTCCATGCACCAACTATTAAGTTATCTTTCTAGTTGCCTTAGGATCAGTTTTATGCAAAGATTGAATAGCCTAACACGTGTAGCAGTGCGCCGTGCAACATGAGAGGAAACACGGCGAGACTTACCATTTGTCCTTCCCTGTCCAAGGCAAACATTAACAATTCAAGCACTGGCATTTATAAACATTCAGGCGATAGCATATGCAGCACGAGTACTATTATTTCAAGATCGTTCAGGTGTTCAGTTGCTTTTGATACGATGCAGTGACTCGCACGCGGATAGCCGCTAGACGAGGATGACTTATCTATATGAACAGTTATCGCTGGCATAGCCATAAAGGACCAGTTTAGTCTTAAATAAGGATGGAAAGCAAAAAATATTCAGTGGTGGCTGCAGACCATCATGTCCAGATGCAGTAGACTAATATGATATTCCATCCGAAATGGGTCGACCCCGGTGCCCCAAAAATAGTCCGTGGAACACAGTGACCTTGTTTCCAAGTTGTCCGTGACATGCAAGTCTGTAAACTTTAGGTCTCTGGTCTAGTACATGAACAAGTTCGAGGCAATATGTGTATATATTGAACAAATCCGGTATGGAACGAGTTCGAGGCAGTATATATACAGAACTTGTTGAGGCAGGATTCATTGATTCAGTAGTGTATCGATTGCCAGGCCAGTTGATTCAGTAGTCTGCTCCACGAGCTGTGATTCAGTAATTTATTCATTCAGGGTACAAATTTCCTGGTTCGAGAATTGCCTTGGTGACCTAACGGTCCCGGACACTTTCAGGTTCTTCCATGCATAGAATGACTACTTAGTAGTCTCCCGAGGTTTGGATAAAAATATGGCAACATACAAGTAGACAAGCATGCATTTGTATTAAACACAAGTATTCATGTTAGCTCGGGCCCGTAGGTAAGCCAAGGAGTGAGATCGTTAAGGGACTTTCCCGAAAGACATGATCTAGGGTAGCATGCGAGGGTCTGAACATATATATTAGCAGTATTTTATTTCCATGTTCTAGCATATAAGCAATACAAGTTGGGATTATTTCCTTAACTAGGTGCGTTGGATTCATATTAACATGCAGGGGGTAATTCACCTAGAGACTATCATAAAAATATCCATATTTTATGTGTGCTGGTTAAGCAAAGACAAGTTTACCGTAGCCACCTACCTTAGCGATGATTCGCCTCGGTAGAGCGACACGTCAACCGAGCCTCTGAAAGCCTAAGTCGAATCCTGTAGGGACAAGTCTGGATATCCTTCGCTTCTCTTTTGAGGCAAAGCGGGTCGGGACAGTTGCAATTCTGCCGTTTGAGTCGGTAGTCCGCTAGAACGGAACGGGGTGTTACATTAACCATCTATGTGAATGTAGTTTGAGAACAACTTTTTAATACGTAGGCTATCTGGCTAAAATAGGATTGGCATGATTCTTTCGGAGATTCAAGGGCTTAAAAAGCATGACGTCTTTTCAACCTCAGAGGCCGCCTGATAATAATAATATATATAGTGGTCATCATGACCGCGCATCTCCGACGGAGCATACGGGTTACACAAGAAAAGTACATAGGAGCCCAAACGCCTTACTTATTGTTCTCTCCACCCCATGCTCTAAGCATGTCATATCCATGACACAATGATACCTCTAAATAACTGCCAGGTCTTCTAGCATGTAATTTCTATCAACAGTTATCCCTATCCGTCGTACGACCAATACGTACCAGTAGCCAGCCGAGTACGCAAGTCCGTGTCCTACATAAGACTCACACTCGTGTAATAATATTGTCCTAGCCAATGAAACATAAGAATGCCTCAAGATAATGGGGTGCTCTCATAAACTAGGTCAACATGCATATATATATATATAAATAAAAACAGAATACGACGTCACCGTCGTTGCACCCAAGTTATCCTTGGACGCGCAGTTTATGTAATAGTTAAAATAGATAAACTAAATGGACAAAAATAAAATACATGCATCATATGAAATATAAATCATAGTACAATGGCAAGGTATACTTTCCTGACAAGCAATCTGTATAGTGTAAGCGTCCAAACGTTAAGTACACAGGATTAGAAACTAAGGCTTTCGAATAGACATCTCCGGATGCTGAAATAAATATCACCAATATTTTCGGAATCAGCGAGATAGCTAGAAAATACTACCCTTTCGTCCAATTTGGACACAGAGACAAAACAGTAATTTTGGGTCAAAGCAGGGTCCACATGTGGCCTACTTTGCACCAAAATGTATGCCAGGGGTAAAGATCTCTAAATGGAAAAAATTATAGGTCAAATAAATTTTAAACGTTAATAATGGTATGTCCAATTTTGGATTCCGGTGAGCCGAACACAAATTCGTCTAAAAAGTCAACCGTGGGGCCTGCAAATAGGCGGTTTGGTCAACTGTCTCAGAATCACATGAAACTTGGGTCACAGGACCAGCGTGATACCACGAATCTGATGGCACAAGTTTTGTCGCATTCTGACTCGCGAACTCTAAATGGTGCGGTATTTTGTAAAAGTCGTGATACGGAGACTTTTCATGGATACGGATTAATTTCGACGCGCACACACGTCCAAATCAGTTTTCGCAAAAGTCCAAACATCAGGGCATACCATGCGCGCCTTTTCGTAAAATTGGTACATGATAGGGCGGTCCCGTTTGGCAGGCGCGCTACGTATCACAAATTTTAAAATTTTATAAATAAGTTTTTCCTAATTTTTAGCCCAATTTCTATCTGATATAACACAAAATAAAATAATATAATTAACAGAAAATGATCTCAGTTATATGATCTTCACATAGAAAAAAGTAAATTTAGATTTGGATGTCTGTGGAGGAAGATATCAGTCCTTAAACATAGGTGGTCGCAACATTTTCTGTAGTTTAAAAAGATGTAGTTTTTCTCCAACTAGGTCTCGATTTCTTTCTAGTGTTAAGAGCTATTCGATGGAAACTAAATTACAGAGTTGGAAGGGAGATAAGTCGTGAACATACTGGTGAAGACGGATCCGAATTCGGTCGGACGACGAGACAGGAAATAGTACGGAAAGTATGTGTCGTTGCTGCGAATTTGTCGCAGACTGTTCGTGCAGTCGCGGACGAGGTGGCGGTACTCCGGTGGCCGCGCGGTGCTCTGGCGGTAGGCGAAAGTCAGGTTTGGAGGTCGGTGAAGTTGAAGTCTAGGGTTAGGGTTTGCAATATGATGTATATACTTATATATATAGGGAGAGAGAGGAAGCGGGGGTTCAACGCTGGGCCGCGGGCGGGCTACTGCGGGTGTGGGGTTGCTGCTAGCTTAGGACTTGGGTTACGGGCTAGTTAGTGTAGTTTAGGTTAATAAATTAGTTAAGGGTTTAGTTGTTAATGGTTTTTTTTTTACTTTCCTTTTTCTTTCTTTTTTCTTTTTGTTTTATTATTCCTATTACTAAAATTATTATAACTATTACTATAAATAAAATATATTTTCTAGTTAATTAAGACATGATATAAATAAATTAAATGATTATAATATTTAAAATTATGGGATTTTACAGTGTGCGTGCAGAGTCTACTTTCCCAGGAGCAATTGACGAAGTTCAGAACCCAGACAAGTATACCTTGCCATGATGTGTCACAATTTCTTGCCTTTATTATATTATTTAGATATTATAGTTATTTTATATGATTGATGTGTGTGTTTACCCTAGAACCATGATACGTTGCTTAGCGTCCGAACAAGATTCGGATGTCAACGTCGTACGCGGAGTCGTGCAACGTCACTTAGAGAGTTAATTCCACGATCCTATTTTTACGTGCTTGCTTTACCAAGTACGCCATACCCTAGGACACTTGATACTATTTCAGGTGACATAATCTTTTTTGAGTTATTCCTGGGGATTCTGTAAAGGTTTACAGGATTCGTGATATGAGACTTACATATTATATAGATATCATTATGACTCGTTGTACTAGCTAGAGGTCATGATCTTGCGTGTTATGGACATGAGACATCGTGGACATGAGACGTGAGATTATATTGGGTGGAGAGAGTCTTCATCGTGCCCTGGGCATATTTTTACTGTTACTATTTACTGTGTATTTGGCCTTAGGTTCCCTACGCAGAATCTAAGGTATTATATATGTATATACAGCTTCCTCCTGGTTCCCCCACACAGAGCCTTGAGCGTATGAAAGTTTCTATTGGGATCTTTCGTGAGTACTATCCTGGGGTACGATACCATACTCTTATTTGCATATCATATAGTTGGTTACAGTAGTTTACCCTTGAGTATGTGGCATTATACTATTTTACTTTTGGCATACTATTTCTTGTACCTTGTTACGTCCCTCTGAGGACCTGGTCCCCTTCTAGTTTTTGTAGCATAGACGATTATGGAGCCTTTGGAGTTGCTGATAGAGTTGCTTGTCTTGCAGGCATTGGTACCAGGTACTTATATCATTTTCACCGGAGTTATGATTATTTATTCATATTGTTTATTTATCTACTGATGTAGCCTAGTTTTATAGACTCATATTTCTTTCTCGAATCTATTCGAGTTTGTGTATTACTGGGTGGCCGACTTTAGCATATGTAGCTCATTCTTATGTATTTTGTTTATTGTGGATTGAGGCATAGATATTTATATTTACTTGATTATTTAGATAGTGACCATCATAATACAACTTATATGTATTTGAGTCAGACCAGAGTCTGGTAGAACGCATAGCTGGCATGTTACGTATTCTTAGTCCTACGTATTTTGGGACTGGGGCGTGATAACCCCCCCCCCCCAACCGACTCCCACATAACCCCCTACTCCGGCTCCCTACCCCCTGAGCGCCCCCTCCCGCATGGCTCCTCCCTTCCGGTGTAGCTTCTTCCCTCCGACGACCTCGGGCTTCTCCTCCTCCTCTAGGTAAACCCTAACCCTATCTCTCTCTCTCTCTCTCTCTCTCTCTCACAGATGCAGATACGATATGACACTAACACAAACACGACACACAAATACTGACACTGACACAGGATACGACACATGATACGATACAGACACATACACTAACATGATATGTCGCTGACATGACACGGGATATGACACAGACCATAATCCTAATCATATCTCTCTTCACTGACACGACACAGGATATGACACAGACCCTAACCCAAAGCCGAGACACGACACAGACCCTGACCCTATCTGAGTTAATTAGACGCAGTCTTGGGTATCAAGTGAGGTGTTATACAGTGCACACTTGTGCACAGGGAAGTGAGGGTGTGTGTGTGGATATCTCGGTGCTGCGGACACTAATCCTATCCTAATCCTAACTCGGAGACACACACACATGCAAACACTAACACTAACCCAAACTTGAACGCGTGGACACACTAACAGGCATACACTAACCCTAACACAGACACAAACACACACATATTTCTATTATGTCATCTCATAATGCGTATGGTAAAATTGTAGGACACATAGATATGAATGGTTAGGACATAATATCGAGGATAAGGTTGTAAGCATTTTATCGGTCACGGACACACGCATACATGTCAAGTATGGAAATCCAAGAGTGTATCAGTGAGTGTCAACTATTCCTGGACCAAATATTCATATAAGTATACACTTGAACGATGTCTATTCATCTTTTTAGAAGTATATAGAAATGGATATGAATTACTATCCGTGTTATCGTTCGTGGATATACAACCGTCATCCTGGTGACTTGTGCAATATGTGGGATGAATTCATAGTGGGTGTACAACAGTTACTGCAGTTCATCAAGGCGTTCCCTCAGTACATGGACGGTACCAAAATTTAAGTGTCCGTATGTGAGATATCGTAACTTAAAATATCATCCAGAAGTGAAAGTCACATATCATTTATGCTCGAAGGATTTTATGCCAAATTACTATCAGTGGATCGTATACGAAGAACTTGTGTCTTTAGCATCAGAATCGGAGCCTTATGTGGAGCCGTATATGGATGTCCACGACCACGCTGCTTACAACGACGGATGGATGAACATGGTTTTTGATGCGGCCGGGCCTAGTTTCGATCCGGACAATCATGATGCAGTTGAGGAGGCACCGAATACCGATGCTGCAAAGTTCATGGAGTTGTTGGAGAATGCAAGGACTTCATTATATTCTTGTTGTAAGAATCATTTACCGTTTGAGGTGGTTATAAGATTGTTGAGCATCAAGTCCGATTTTAACATGTCGCAAGAATGCTATAACCAAATGATGGATTTGATTATAGAGATCTTATTAGAGGGTGCAAAATTGTCTAAAGACTTCTACCGATCTAAGAGGATGGTGAGATCGTTCTGGATGGGATACGAGAAAATTGATGCATGTCACAACGTGTGTATGTTGTACTACAAAGACGACAAGGATGAAGATGCCTGCAGATTCTGTGGTGCTGATGGCTACAAGGCCACTGGTAAAAAAAAGTATGTCGGTGCAAGAAAGCCTACCGATTTGATGCACTACTTGCCTTTGACGCCTGGATTGTAGAAGTTTTTTATGGTGAAGGAAACTACAGAAAAAATGAGTTGGCACAGGTGGGAACAGATCGAAGGAGTATTGGATCATCCATCCGATGGAGAAGCATAGAAGAACTTTGATCGAGAGTATCCAGATTTTGCTTCAGATCTGCGTAATGTCAGATTGGGGCTCTCCTTCGACGGTTTACCCTATTCGGACTTTCGGGCTTCCAGTATTCATGTTGGCATGTGATCGTCACTCCATACAATCTACTGCCTTAGATGTGTATGAAGACTCCGTATATGTTCCTAACCGTTATTATCCTGGGTCCGAATAATCCGAAGAGGAACATTAATGTATATTTATAGGCTTTGATAGATGAGTTGAATTAGCTGTGGAAAGTAGGTGCCAACACATACGATGTGTTTAGAAAACATAATTTTCAAATGAGGGCAGCACTTATGTGGACCATCAACGACTTTTTGGCCGGTAGAATATTATCGGGATGGAGCATTCATGGTCGTCTCTCATGTCCGTATTGCATAGACCGCACAAAGGCTTTCCATTTGAAATACAGAGGCAAACCGAGCTTCTTCGATTGTCATCGATAATTTTTGCCGAAGGATCATCCGTACCGGAGGAATGGGCGTTGTGGAGAAGGCCAATCCACCGCCAAGATGGCCCGGATACATGATATGGAAATAGATAAAAGATTTACGAAGTGCTATCGAAGAGCCTGCTAAGGGGTACAAGTATGACAGATTTGGTCGCACCCATAACTGGACGAAGAGGAGTATAGTCTACGATCTGCCATATTGGAGCACCAATCTGATCAGACATAACCTTGATATAATGCATATCGAGAAAAATATGTTTGATAACATAATTAATACTGTAATGGAGGTAAAGAGAAAGACGAAAGATAATCCAAAGGCCAGGTTGGACTTAGAAGAAATATGTAGACGTCCTGCGTTGCATTTGATAGATGAGGGAAATAAAAAATTAA
Organism: Iris macrosiphon; assembly: GCA_036927795.1. Lineage (NCBI taxonomy): Eukaryota > Viridiplantae > Streptophyta > Magnoliopsida > Asparagales > Iridaceae > Iris > Iris macrosiphon. The sequence continues at coordinate 24,915,434 of JAYESA010000011.1, forward strand.
AGCAGCCCAAGTCAATTTTCTCACTAGAGAAGGAGGATAAATGAAGACTTTGTAGGTGAATTCAGGATCTAAAATTTTTCGACAGGTACATGTCGAACTTGAGAAGATGCGTCGACCTCAAGGAGAACAAACTAGAGGGTATGAAGAGCCAGAATTATCACGTATTCATGGAGAGGTTAATTCCAATTATATTTCAGAAATTCTTACCATAGGTCGTTTGAGATCCATTGACAGAGCTCAGCATATTCTAAAGAGATCTTTTTTTACTAAGTTTCTCGTCGATCGTCTAGAAAAGCAAGAGAAGGACATTACGGTAATACTGTGCAAGATCGAGAAGGTATTTTCTCTTGGATTCTTTGAATCCATGGAGCATTTTCCAATTTATCTTTCCTATGAGGCACGTGTTGGTGGTCCTGTCGGTTATCGATTGATGTACCCATTCGAGCGGCATCTGAATCACCTAAAGAGAAAGGTGAAAAATAAGGCAAGGGTTGAGGGCTCTATTTATGAAGCTTATGTTCTCGAGGAGATTATAAACTTTTGCTCGACGTATTTCAAACCTTATATTACTACTAATAGAATAAAAGCTCCTAGAAACGACGACGGATATCAAGAATCTAATGATGCAATACTGAAAGTATTCAATGCGTCCGAAAAGCCTTTGAAGAAAATAAAGAAGAGATATTTGAATGACGACGAGCTAAGGACTGCTTAGTTGTATATATTACTCAATTACGACGAGGATGAAGTGGAGAAGCTAGAGGTGTAAGTAATTAATACGTCCACATTTATGTTATCTCAATATAATAGTATAAGCTAATATTATGCTACTAATTAACAGTTGCTTCGTTATTTTTTAGCACATATAGTGATAAGATGAGGTCGGTTAGACCCTATATAACAGACGAAGAAGTAGAACAAGAAATGAGACATTATTTTCCTTTATGGTTGAGTGCATATGTAAGGAGCTCAGTAATTATTTTTTCTGTATGCACTTGCACAATAAATAACTTACTATCACTACTTTGGTATTTAGGTCGATCGTATAATAACACCTGAGACTGAATCTATTAGAACTCTAGCCAATGGACCAATTACTGCCATCAAAATATAACCAAGTTACTGTGTGAATGGGTTTAGGTTCAAGTTAACAAATTCTCTGATCAGAGACAGCTTTCTGGATCTTGATTCCACGAAAAATAGTTATTTGTATATCAAATCTTCGAACTACAAAGATGTTGGTCCAGGCAATAATTTCTTTGGCATCTTACGATAGATTATGGAGTTGATATATAATTATGGCATAGAACCTGCTAAGATCATGATATTCAAGTGTGAATGGTTTGATCCGATTCAAGATCAAGGTTAAAAAATTGACAAGCATGGTCTTGTGGATATAAATTACAAGCGTAGATATCAAGGCTATGAACTATTTGTCCTATCAAGTCAGGCTCATCTCGTGTACTTTATAACTTATCCTAGACAGGTGACAACGAGGTCAAATTGGTGGGCAGTATGCAAGACTAAATCTAGAAATACCTTTGACGTTAACAAAATAGCTTATCAGGAGGATGATCTACCTCTTATAGCAAATATTGTAGATGTGGACTCAACAGAAGTTACTCATTATACGACTAATAATATAGAAGATGTAGAATTATCTGAAGTGGAAGACAAAGACGAAGACGGGGTAAATGAAAGTGAAGATAAGGAGAAAGAGGAAGAGGAGGACGAGAAAGGCGAATAAGATAAATTTTCTGAAGATGATTAAAAATAAAATATTTTGACTGTAGAATGTACTATATTTTGACTGTAGAATGTACTATCCATTTAGACTTGTGACACTACTAGTTATTTACTGTGCAATTCTATTAATGCTGTGAGATATGCATAATATTTTGACTGTAAAATATACTATGTATTTGTTTCTTTGTTCTATCATCATATGTTATTATCAGATATGACAGGACAACACAGAGCGTTCGGTAGGCCCCGAGGTAGATGTAGTGCTCCTCCTGTACTGCCTACTGTTGGTTCTGGATCCTTGGCACCAAGTACTCCAGTATATCGACCAGTCACATCTCTGACTGCGACGATGTTACGTGGCAGCACTCCTGGGATGAGTAGTTTCAGGCCTGAGACTACTCCCTAGTCCAGCGTTCCTCTTGCTGACGGAACCATGGAGACAGATGAGCATATGGCGGAGGTTGAGCCGACGTCATCCCAACATTAGCTAGATCCTCCATGCGCACCTCCGGACGAGACGAGGACGGAGATTTGGGCCGACGATACAAAGTAAGTCAATTAGTTGGTTTAGCATAATATATATCGTATATTTCTTTATTCATCATATATTCACTTTTTCGATAAATAATTATCTCTGCATAGATATCGTCCCTCGTCGGTATAGAGACGCATGTGCCACTTTCTGATGTACAACTATGGTGGCCCTTGGATCAACTACTCTGATGCTCCGGATGAGAGAAGGCGTTCTAGTTTGCGCACTTCAAGGTAAAAGTATATTAGTATATTATATCAATCATCTAATTTATGCATATTATATAACTTACCAAATTATTTCTTGTAGCAAACATATTTATATCCACCGTACCGGACCGAGTTGATCGAGCAGATATTTTCTATCATTGCCTTCAAGCTGATCCGTGATGCTCTGGATGACTAGAAGGCCCGTGATCGCGAAAGAAAATTGATCCAAGGTTAGATCACGCCTGAGCAGTGGACCGCAATGAGGGCTAGATTCAATGATTCGAGGTACAAGAAAAGGTCTGAGAAGGCCAAGGCAGCTAGGCAGCTAGGCAGAAGGCAGCAAAGTGGTGTGGTGGCTCGATTCCGATAACAAAATATTTTTGTCGTTTGGTATATTTTTTATTTTAGATATATTATTTTAATACAAGTACGATAAAATGGTAGTAAGATAAAATATTTAATTTTAGTACTAAATTATATATTTTTAACAGGTACAGAGGGGTGAGGATGCCAACATGGTGACCGTCTTTCGGGCCACCCATCGAAAGGGCAAGAATCTCATTGATGAGAGGGCCTCGCAGACCTATGTAAGTATTACTTTACTTTGTGTTAATTTTAATATAAATTAGAAAATATGCTAATAAATATTCATGTAGTTAGTAATAAGAACCTTAGACACATTAGCAATTATCGAGTATCCAAAATTTTCTAGGCCGAGTATCTTAGGCTGCGTGAGCGGGCGACTGCTAGTGCACCTACAGCGGGAGAGGTTGGTACTTTCTCGCAGCCCTCTCCAACTCCGTCGGCGAACGAGCTATGGGTGATCGCCGCTGGTAGTAGCCAGAGGGGTACATACTATGGTACAGGATCCTATGGCGCCCTTGTTGTAACGCAGTCATCTAGGGCCTCCACGGCAAATGCGTATTCCCCACAGCCCTCACAGGCGTCAACCCGAGTCCAGGAGACCATTAACCATTAGATTGCATCTCTCCATGATGAGTTGCTACGAAGGATGGAGGAGTCGCCCCTATCCCAGCCGCAGGCAGATAATGCGACTCTCATCGCACGATTTGATATGCTCGAGCGCAGCATCATGGAGCTCAGAGATATGACAGCTGATCTTAGAGCATAGACAGAGCATAACGTAACAGATCTGTAGGCATCACAGCTGTCCATGGATGAGAGGTTGACGATGATGCATGATTCAATGGTTCATAGCAGTATGAGGCTGTTATCTACCATGGATTCATACAACCATCGACTAGCAGAGTTGGAGCAGATACGTCCTCCTGGTGTGCCTTTATCGACACAAACTCCACCGACGTCACTGCCTTCTCCATCGACATCGGTATCGATTTCACGGGAGCGGTATGATTTGTTCTTATCCCTGATGCGCGCCGGTGGTCATCCTCCTTCAGATCCGCAGTAGTCCTAGTTAGGATAGTTTACTAGTTGTTTGTGTTTTGACCTATGATATTTGGTCATTTATAAATATTTTTTATTTTTGAGGCTTTCAGACTTTATTTCTTGCACTCAGTTGTGTGGATATTTATTGGATTCTTTAGGACAAGATTTTCTACAAACTCGATTTGTAATCCCAATGTTTCGTTTTCTTTAAATTTTACTATATTATTTATATTAAATGTATGTTAATTTACAGGTATTGATTGTTCAACCAAAGGGGTCGCGAACCCAGGAAATTCAACGGAGGGTTGCTCCAGGTATATTTATATAAATTATGAATTCATAAACTACAGGAAGATTGGTTTAGAAACCAATCTATATATTTTTTTTTACTGAAACTTTAGCGACGTTTAGTGATATTTAGCGATATTTAACAATTTTAGATACGTCGCTAAATATATCACTAAGTACGTCGCTGATTGTCGCTAAATATGTTGCTAAATACGTTACTGAACGTCACTAAATATATCGCTAAATGTAGCTAAATTGCTGACATGGCAGTATTTGCTAGGTCAATATAACGTCGCTAAATGTGTTACAAAATGTCGCTAAATAAAAAAAATTAGCGACATATAGCGACACACAATGCGTTGTTAATTTACCGACGTTGTATCGCTAAACGTCGCTAATATAGCGATGCAGATACGTCGCTAGAAAATGTCGTTATAGCGACATTTTGTGACATTTTTCCGGTCAGCGACTAGCTTAGGCGACTTCATTGAAACATCGCTAAATATTGTTAGCGACATTTTTATGCCATTTAACGATGTTTCTTGACGTCGCTAATATGACTTATTCTGGTAGTGATAATAACAAAGATGTTTGTTCTCTTATGTAGTCAGTACAAAGAGAACAACCTCAAGTGGTCATGTTCAATACACACAAAGTGTACTAGTGTAAACCTATAGTAAAGATAGACTAATACCATATTACACTAGAACCTTTCCAATGGTTTGTCTAAGTCCATCTAGGTTGTGACACCACACACCAAATTATCTACAATATAGAATATCAGACACTTGCATTAACATTATAATAAATACAACATGCAGACATTTATCCATATGATTCTCATTTAAAAATAAGGAAATATAGTTAATACAAAGTGATGCTTTTAGTCTATAACCCTAACAATATCTCACTTATACTCAAAGCATTGCTTTTTAGTGTACTGTTACAAATCTCCCACTTATACTTAAAGCCATCTTGCTATGCATCTGACTCCCATTCCCTTAATATGACTATCAAAAGTCTTAGCTGGTAAGCTCTTTGTAAAGGGATCAGCTAGGTTGTCTGCTGATGCTATCTTGATCACATCAACTTCCCCTCTTTACGAAATTTTGTATCAGGTGGTATTTGTGCTCAATGTGTTTACCTGTCTTATGGGCTCGTGGTTCCTTCAAGTTTTCAAATGCAACACTATTATCATAATAAAGTATAATAGTCTTAGGCAAACTAGGTACAACATCCAAGTCCAATAGAAAGTTTCTGAGCCAAACCGCTTCTTTGGCTGCCTCAGAGGATTCCACATACTTAGCTTCCATGGTGGAATCAGCAATACATGTTTGCTTGATGCTCCTACATACTATGGCTTCACCTCCTAAAGTAAATACATAACCTAAAATAGATTTTATGGCATCAATATCTGACTGAAAATTTGAGTCTGTATACCCCAAGGGCACTGAACTATCTGCATGATAAATCAGCATCTAATCTTTAGTCCTTTTCAGGTACTTCAAAATATATTTTACCGCAGTCCAATAATCTTATTCTGGGTTAGACTGTGTCACGACCCACACCCGGAATTTGGGCATGAGTCGTGGGTACGTCCAGCCTACGCCGCAGCATCGGCGGTAGAACGCTGTCTAGGTCACAAACATAATATATCCTGTCAATAGTCTCAACTCCGTACGGAGGACAAAGATAATAAACCACAGTTCTATAATATACTCAATCACAAACTATAAGAATAATGGCACGATGAGAATTGAAAAGAGTTCTAATAAAAACCAACCACAATAAGTCCAACTCAAATCCTGGGTCTAAATGACCTCACAATGTCACAAAATAAATAAATACAACTCAGTCTCAGTCTAAAACAATAAATACAGAAAAGTAATCTAAGAACAGCCAGGTAGGATCTCCTCTAGGATAGGCACCTCCTCTGGGATTTCTGGGGTGAAATCCTCCTCTATTCCTGGGCCGTAATGAGTAGGGCAAAAGTTCTCCAGGTCCTCTGAAAATGTTTACCCAGTCAGGATTGGAGCGAAGCATAAGCACTAACAGCAGTTTCATTAAATTGACAAAATCTATAAACAGTGTAAGAGATACAAGATGGAAATAAATGCTGAAAATGAGAAGTACAGGAGAAATGAAATAGACAATAGAGCATCTAGCAATGAACAATAAACAGTGAATGCTAGAACAAGTAAATATGAATAAAGATAAAACATCTAGCTAAGTGTTTGAAATATTAGTTTATCATGTGATCGGCTTGGGACTAGATCAGGCTGGTTATATATGATTAGCTATGATTCTTGAAGGTCAGGCTAACCATATGGTTAGCTATGATGCATGATAATGGTCAGGCTAATCATATATAACAGCTATGAAGCATGATGATGGTCAGGCCACACCCAACGTGAGAAGTGGGGTGAGCTATGATGCATGATAAGTTTGGATATGATCACATAATCTACTAATAGTTCTCCATCCCCCAGCTAGCACGATGGATTCCAATCACGACTCCTCATGATGGGGATCTAGGGTGCTAACCCGTGTATCCATAGTGTCGGAATCAAGTATGTAATACACTATAATTTATAGAAGTAATCAACAATGAAAACTGTCAGAGAATGTACTCGCCTGTGGTCCTGAGCAAAATGTGAGGATCGATGCCCAAGATGAAATCACAATGACCTAAATATAAGACAACAATGTTAAAATGGTGTTTGGAATGATAAAAGTGATTATCTAATTTGAAATGGGGTGTTAGGCCATTTCTAGGTCTATACTAACTATTTACACTAGGTAATGGGTTATCATATACTAATTATCGATATCTAATTAGACTAACTCTTAATACTAAGTGTTCTAGATAATTTAGTATCTATTATTAATGCTATTGATTACCTTAACTAGTACTATACCACCTATCTTTTTACCTGATACTTAGTTAAACATCCTTGATACCTTGAATGAATTCTTGACTTACTACCTCAACTCTCATACACACCAAGCCATCCCATATAAACCACTGCAATGTGTTCCCTCTGATACACAAATCAGTGTGTTTCACTGATACACCCTGATACTTACCTACAGATCCATGGTGATTTTACCACAGATGCTAAGCTGCCTAATACACAGCTCTCACATACTAGTTAGGCTCACACAACTGCTACACACATACACCCAATTCACAGCCATACTCACTGGTTTCAGGACACTGCTATATACCTTCTGCTGTACCCAACTCTCTCTCCTTGCTCCTCTAAACTAATACTCATAACTCTGGGGTACTCTATTCCCCCCCCAACCTACTGACTGACACTAACTATAGATACTGAAAAGTAATCTGTGCACATGCTATCCTCACTATTACACAGTCTACATATAGCTATCTAACTCAGAAATCTGCACCTAATACACATAAATAATTCCTGATACACTGACACTCAAATACCCTAACTAGCAGCTGATACAAATCCCTCACTCACACACACCTAATTACCCATAAACACAGGTTCATTGATACACTAACTGACAATACATAATTCTAATTGTTCAATGATACATCCTTAACACTAACAGCTAACTAATCTTAACTGTACACAACTTACACTATATAATGCTAAGACTACTATGCTAACATATATTAACTTACTAACTGACCAACTTATGACTAGCACTACTGACTGATACCATCATAACACTAACTTATACATGGGCTAATTGTTAACTGTCCTCACCCACACACATAGTTGATTTACTGATACATCATCTCCCTCTCCCTAAAATCACTCACTGCAAGTTTACTGATACACTGGAATCTGATACCCATATGCCCAACACACTGGACAGGAAAATACACAGGCTCCTCACCTAACTGCTACACATATTTACTCTACTAAAATTGGTACACATGATATATTCAGCCACATACACACTGCATTACATAGATACATACAGCTACACATCTACACAGCTACACACAGACACATAGTTAGACACATACTGACACACAGGTAGAAGTTCACTGCACACAGGCACAAAATACTGATTCATAATACCCAACCACACACTGAACTGAAATCTGATGAACCTAGGACACACACACTGAATTCCTGATGCCCATGCTGGCCTCAACTACCCTGAAACTCCCTAGTGTACACACAGCAACTCTGAAACCCATACTCTATTCAACTAATACACAGGACCCAAACATTAATGAACCACACAGTGAACTACAATGCACACCCATTGTTCACTCACGGTGCTGAACTTGGTTCTTTTTATCCCCCAATATCAGATACACTACACCTACAAAACCTATTGATACATAACCCTCACTAATACCAACTGCTCCTACAAATCAAATTCAAAACCCCAAATACACAGCCATATACACACAGATATTTGGATACTCACACACACAGATACCACAGAATCACTGCACTAAATTATGGACCAACCCGACTTGCACTGGAGTCTCCTCACCTCGAATGTGCCCAATGAATCCCACTGTACACGCCACAGATCTACACCCGACTGTGCACAACCTATTTACAACACAATATATATATATACATATAGATTCATATATCAACTATGCAGAAATTAAATAAGTTAGATAGATAAGTTCCTAATAACATTTCATCATACATATGTAGGGCGTAAACGAAAACACATACAACCCCTAAGTTCCCGATCAAAACCCTAAGAATCGAGTTCAACCTACACATGGGTGATGAAATCAATCTACAAACCAATACCTAGGGTTAGGGTTCACGAAAATTGGGCAAAACCCCATGTTGGTCACCAAAACCCAAAACAAAACCCTAAAAATCGAACTACACAGCAAGGGTGGGTTCCTAATGGCCATGAACAACAGAAAACAGAATTAAAGGAATAGAAATAGGGTTTTTACCTGCAGGGATGGTTTCTTCACTGAGGTTCTTCTTCTTCATGGCTTCCTGACCCACGTTCCTTGCTTTCCTTGCTTGGAGGAGGAAGGTGGAAACCCTAGGGTTAGGATTTCGAAATCTGGAGGTGGGGAGATGGTTTTTCTCTTGTGGAGGCTAGGGTTTCTTCTCTCTACAAGAAGAATGGCTTCCCTTTTATATTAAAGCCTAGTTAGGGTTTCCAAGCTTAGTTTTAGGTTAAACCTTTATGGTTAGGTCATGTAGAACCCAATTGACTCAGGTTTAGGTCTGCTAGAGATTGAGGGTTCACCCTAAAATTTGTATTCTAGGGTTTCACTAGAACTAGTTTACAATTAGGGTTGACTCACTAGGGTCTGTCCAAATGAGTTCTAGGGTTAGACCTAAAACTAAACATTACTAATAATAATATAATTAGTTACAAAACTCAGCAATTAATTAAATTCATAATTATTTTAAAAAATAGTTAAATTACACAAATGCCCTTATATGGAAAGGTGGTAGTGACAAGTCTACCCTCCTAAAAGAAATTTTGTCCTCGAAATTGGACTGAACTACAACAAGAATGAAATCAGAAAAGGAATATACCTCAAGTCTAGAAGAGATACGGGTAGTGCTCGCGCATTTCGTCCTCTCTCTCCCAGGTCGACTCCCCTGGAGAGTGATGTCTCCATGCTACACGAACCAAAGGAATAGTTTGGTTCCGCAACACCTTCTCTCTGCGGTCTAAGATCTCTACGGGCTGTTCGGGGTAGCTGAGCGTCGGACCAACCTCAATCTCCGAGTGATCAAGTATGTGACTAGGGTCGGCCACGTACCATCTCAGCTGCGACACGTGGAACACATCATGCACTCCCTCCAATGCAGGCGGCAAGTCCAGTCTATATGCCACTGCCCCTACCCTCGCAAGAATACCAAAGGGTCCGATGTAGCGTGGGCTAAGCTTCCCGCCTCTACCAAAATTAATTGTGCCACGCGTCGGAGAAATCCGTAGGAATACTAGATCGCCAACCTAAAACAAAACAGTCTCAACACGCAGTCTAAACAAACGAACACAAGCCAGAAAATAACAATCTATACCTGAAACTCAAGGGGTCTACGGTGGCTGTCGGCCCAATGCCGCTGTTTGTCCTGCGCCACTCGCAGTCTGTCTCTGATGAGTTTCACCTTTTCTGCTGCATCCACGACCATTTCTGGTCCTAGCAAGGCTCTCTCTCCAACGTCGTCCCGCGATAACGGTGTACGACACCTCCATCCATAAAGAGCCTCAAACGGTGACATCTCGATGCTGGCCTGATAGCTGTTGTTGTAAGCAAACTCTACCAGGTGCAGATGATCCTCCCAAGAACCTTCGAGATCTAAAATGCAAGTGCGTAGCATATCCTCGAGAGTCTGAATAGTCCGTTCAGACTGCCCGTCCGTCTGGGGGTGATATGCGGTACTGAACTTGAGCTGAGTGCCCAAGCTAGCCTGCAGACTCCTCCAAAAGTGGGAAGTGAAACGACTATCCCGATCCGAGACGATGCTCACAGGAACTCCATGAAGTCTAACAATCTGTCGCACGTACATCTCTGCTAGCTTCTCTGTCGACGTGCCCACTTTGAAAGGTAAGAAATGGGCTGATTTGGTCAACCTGTCCACGATGACCCAAATTGCGTCCTTCCCTCCTGGAGAACGTAGAAGCCCTGAAACGAAATCCATGGTCACGTGCTCCCATTTCCACTCTGGGATCGGTAAAGGTTGAAGCAAACCACCTGGCCTCTGCCGGTCTGCCTTTACCTGCTGGCACACTAGACACCGGGATACGAAGCGTGCTACCTCGCGCTTCATTCCATACCACCATACGTGCTCCCTCAAGTCTCGATACATCTTGTTGGCACCGGGATGCATCGAGTACTGAGAGCGGTGTGCCTCCTGCAAAACCTCCTCGCGCAGCTCCCCGCTAGGCACACATATCCTCGTGCCGTGCCGTAAAGAACCATCATCTGCGATAGTAAAGTCGTCCGATAATCCCATCTGAACCTGTGCTCTGATACTCCTCAGAGTGTCATCATCGTACTGCGCAGCTCTGATCCTGTCCATCAGTTCGGACTGTATCTGCAATCCCCACATCTGAATCTCAGTACCGGGAACTAACACCTCAATCTCCAAGCTCTCCAAATCAGCCAACAAATGTCTATCTGTCGTCAAATACATAGCCATCGGATACCTGCTCGGCGACTACGTTGGCCTTCCCTGGGTGGTACTGCAATGAGATGTCAAAGTCCTTCATCAACTCTAACCTCCTCCTCTGCCTCATATTCAGCTCCTTCTGTGTGAATATATACTTCAAGCTCTTGTGGTCTGTGAAGATCTCCACACGCTCTCTGTACAAGTAATATTTCTACAGCTTTAGAGCGAAGATAACTGCTGCCAACTCCAAATCGTGGGTGGGGTAGTTCTTTTCGTGAGGGCGTAACTGCCTGGAAGCATAGGCAATTACCTTCCCGTGCTGCTGAAGAACACATCCCAGACCCTTCCCTGAAGCATCACTGTAGATGGTAAAACCACCTGTCCCTGCTGGCAACGTCAAAACTGGAGCTGTTGTCAACCTCTTCTTTAGTTCATCAAATGCAGCCTGGCACTCCTCCGTCCAGACAAAATCCACATCTTTCCTAGTCAATCTGGTCATCGGCGCTGCAATCTTGGAGAAGTCTTGTACAAACCTCCTGTAGTATCCTGCTAGCCCGAGAAAACTCCTAATCTCAGCTACCGAACTGGGGGTAGCCCACGACTCCACTGCCTCGATCTTCTTTGGGTTTACCGAGATTCCGTCACCTGATACCACATGCCCAAGAAATTCGACCTTGTCAAGGAAGAATTCACACTTAGAGAGTTTTCCGTACAGCTTCTCCCTCCTGAGAGTCTCTAAGACCAACCTCAGGTGCTCTTCGTGTTCCTCCGGGGTCTTGGAATACACAAGAATATCGTCGATGAACACCACCACGAACTTGTCAAGGTACTGGTGGAACACCTTGTTCATCAGGTTCATGAATACTGCCGGCGCATTGGTTAAACCAAATGGCATCACCATGAACTCAAACTGGCCGTATCTGGTCCGAAAAGCTGTCTTCGGCGTGTCTTCTTTCTTTACCTTCACCTGGTGATAGCCTGACCTCAAATCTATCTTTGAAAACACCCTCGCCCCGCTCAACTGATCGAAAAGATCATCTATCCTCGGCAGCGGGTACTTGTTCTTGATAGTGATATTGTTCAAAGCTCTATAATCAATGCACATGCGCACCGTGCCGTCCTTTTTCGGTACGAACAATACCGGAGCTCCCCATGGTGATGAACTGGATTTAATGAAGCCTTTGTCCTGCAGCTCCTCAACTTGCTTCTTCAGTTCTGTCAGCTCGCTGTTGTTGACTCTATAGACATGTTGTGAAATGGGCTCCGCTCCTGGAACCAAGTCTATAGAGAATTCAACATCTCTGTCTGGCGGCAAGCCTGGCAACTCTTCTGGAAATACATCCAGGAACTCCGCTATCAGAGGATGTGGCAACTCCTCTTCTTCTGCCCTGGCCCCACAAAATGTGCCCCTGCTCTGTTCCGCTGCTCCTTTGACGACCTCAAACTCCGGCTCTCCTGGTGGTCTAAACAATACTCTGCCTCCATAAAAATCTATAGTAGCATGATGCCTACTCAACCAGTCCATTCCGAGTATAATATCGTACCCCGGAAGTGGCATGACAAGTAAGCTCATGCTCAAGTCTCGGCCTCCTACTGACACTCTCCGGTCCTTGCAGTGATCACGGACTAGGATAATACCTCCTCCAGTCATGATCTTGCAAGTCCTAGCTAATGGTTCTGTGTCTAAATGATGTCGAAGTGCATATGATACAGACACAAAACTATGGGAAGCGCCAGAATCGAATAAGGTAAATGCGGGAATATAATTGAGAAGAACCGAACCTGTGATCAAGTCTCCTGCTGGCTCGATCTCCTCGACTGCCATGGCGTATGCTCGCCCCTGGGGTGCACCTCTCTGCTGCTGATGCTGGGCGAACTTCTGATATTGTGGTGGAAGTGGTCCCCTTTGTTGTTGGCCTCCTGGTACGGTAGGTACCCTGCCTGGTCCTCTCTGGGCGGCTGCTCCACCCTGACCTGGACGAATGGTAGGGTAATCCTTCAGCTGGTATGTCGTCGATCCGCAGTACAAACATGAGCCCAACCTCTTCCTGCAGATCTCTCTGGTGTGTCCTGTCTTCCCGCAGTACGCACACTGAAGGGCGGGCTGAGTCTGCCTCTGTTGCTGTTGCTGGACCTGCCCTCGGGCTGGTGCCTGGTGCTGCTGGTGCTGCTGCTGAAAGGGCCTCTGCTGCTGCTGATAGTGTGGACGCTTGCCTGGTCCCGCACTACTGTTTGCTCCTCCGGAAACATCGCGTCCCCTCTTGGGCCTGAGGTCCAAGTCGTCCTCGGCTATCTGGGCATCCATCAATATGCCCTCGAAAGTAGCGGTGCGACGTCCCGACGTGCGAGACTTGATCTCCCTTGTCAGCCCCTTTCTGAATTTCCGGGCCCTGTCCCCCGGATCTCTAATCATCGATGGCGCAAAGCGGCTCAGGCAGGAAAACTCCGCGGCATACTCGTCGACGGACGAGCTCCCCTGGGCTAAGTCATGGAACTGACTCTCCAAAGCTCCCAGGGCGACATCAGGAAAGAACTTTTCTTTGAAGAGTTCCTTGAAATCCTCCCAAGTGAGTCCCCTGCGCAAGAGTCTCGACTCCGTGCGAAACTATGTCAAGGCAATGTCGAACATTTGTCTGCCCGCGGCCTCGATCTGGAGCGCCTCTGGAATCTGCGCCAAACGCAAGTTCCTCTCGATATCCTCTAGCCAATCATCGGCGTAGAGTATCCCTTCTGTCCCCTTGAACTCCCGAGGCATCATCCTCTTGAAGTTCACAATGGTGCCCGGCCTCTGGTGGTGCTGATCAGGACGCTGCTGCTGCTGAGTGACTCTCTCCACAGCCTGGAGAGCCACTTGGTGAGCATTCTCCATGTTTACCCTCATCATCTCTGTCTGGGCCTGATATGCCTCAGCCTGCACTCTCTGGGCCTCTGCCGACGTCCTCTGGGCATCGACCATGCCCTGAATCAAGGCGAACATCTATGCCCCATCGACGGGCACACCTCCTGGATGCTGAACTGGTGGTGGAGGTGCCGTCGTAGCTGTGGGGACCCTCTGAACTGGTGGTGGAGGACCCCCGAATGCTGCAGACACTCCCACATGTACTGGAGATGTAGGAGGTGCTGCGAATGTCTGTCCGGCCAGGCGAGAGGTGGCAGACCTCTCTGAAGCTGCTGCTCCGAGTCTCTGGGACCTGGTCCTCGGCATCCTGAAGACAGATCGAAAGAATCAATTAAAGTAATAACACGATATCATCAAGGAAGGACAGTAAATTCTAAAGGAAAATCATTAAGAGTAATGTCATAAGAATCAGAATTTCCTAATTGTGATTGAGCATAACCTCGGCCTAAATCCTATTTCCTAAAACAGGCTCGCAGTAGTACAACTAAGTTGTCGCACTACCACGACACCGCACAACTTACGAAGCTAGACCTGCATGGGCCACCACTAAAAATGTGTCACGACCCGCACCCGGAATTTGGGCATGAGTCGTGGGTACGTCCAGCCTACGCCGCAGCATCGGCGGTAGAACGCTGTCTAGGTCATAAACATAATATATCCTGTCAATAGTCTCAACTCCGTACGGAGGACAAAGATAATAAACCACAGTTCTATAATATACTCAATCACAAACTATAAGAATAATGGCACGATGAGAATTGAAAAAAGTTCTAATAAAAACCAACCACAATAAGTCCAACTTAAATCCTGGGTCTAAATGACCTCACAATGTTACAAAATAAATAAATACAACTCAGTCTCAGTCTAAAACAATAAATGCAGAAAAGTAATCTAAGAACAGCCAGGTAGGATCTCCTCTAGGATAAGCACCTCCTCTGGGATTTCTGGGGTGAAATCCTCCTCTATTCCTGGGCCGTAATGAGTAGGGCAAAAGTTCTCCAGGTCCTCTGAAAATGTTTACCCAGTCAGGATTGGAGCGAAGCACAAGCACTAACAGCAGTTACATTAAATTGACAAAATCTATAAACAGTGTAAGAGATACAAGATAGAAATAAATGCTGAAAATGAGAAGTACAGGAGAAATGAAATAGACAATAGAGCATCTAGCAATGAACAATAAACAGTGAATGCTAGAACAAGTAAATCTGAATAAAGATAAAACATCTAGCTAAGTGTTTAAAATATTAGTTTATCATGTGATCGGCTTGGGACTAGATCAGGCTGGTTATATATGATTAGCTATGATTCTTGAAGGTCAGGCTAACCATATGGTTAGCTATGATGCATGATAATGGTCAGGCTAATCATATATAACAGCTATGAAGCATGATGATGGTCAGGCCACACCCGACGTGAGAAGTGGGGTGAGCTATGATGCATGATAAGTTTGGATATGATCACATAATCTACTAATAGTTCTCCATCCCCCAGCTAGCACGATGGATTCCAATCACGACTCCTCATGATGGGGATCTAGGGTGCTAACCCGTGTATCCATAGTGTCGGAATCAAGTATGTAATACACTACAATTTATAGAAGTAATCAACAATAAAAACTGTCAGAGAATGTACTCGCCTGTGGTCCTGAGCAAAATGTGAGGATCGATGCCCAAGATGAAATCACAATGACCTAAATATAAGACAACAATGTTAAAATGGTGTTTGGAATGATAAAAGTGATTATCTAATTTGAAATGGGGTGTTAGGCCATTTCTAGGTCTATACTAACTATTTACACTAGGTAATGGGTTATCATATACTAATTATCGATATCTAATTAGACTAACTCTTAATACTAAGTGTTCTAGATAATTTAGTATCTATTATTAATGCTATTGATTACCTTAACTAGTACTATACCACCTATCTTTTTACCTGATACTTAGTTAAACATCCTTGATACCTTGAATGAATTCTTGACTTACTACCTCAACTCTCATACACACCAAGCCATCCCATATAAACCACTGCAATGTGTTCCCTCTGATACACAAATCAGTGTGTTTCACTGATACACCCTGATACTTACCTACAGATCCATGGTGATTTTACCACAGATGCTAAGCTGCCTAATACACAGCTCTCACATACTAGTTAGGCTCACACAACTGCTACACACATACACCCAATTCACAGCCATACTCACTGGTTTCAGGACACTGCTACATACCTTCTGCTGTACCCAACTCTCTCTTCTTGCTCCTCTAAACTAATACTCATAACTCTGGGGTACTCTGTTCCCCCCCCAACCTACTGACTGACACTAACTATAGATACTGAAAAGTAATCTGTGCACATGCTATCCTCACTATTACACAGTCTACATATAGCTATCTAACTCAGAAATCTGCACCTAATACACATAAATAATTCCTGATACACTGACAATCAAATACCCTAACTAGCTGCTGATACAAATCCCTCACTCACACACACCTAATTACCCATGAACACAGGTTCATTGATACACTAACTGACAATACATAATTCTAATTGTTCAATGATACATCCTTAACACTAACAGCTAACTAATCTTAACTGTACACAACTTACACTATATAATGCTAAGACTACTATGCTAACATATATTAACTTACTAACTGACCAACTTATGACTAGCACTACTGACTGATACCATCATAACACTAACTTATACATGGGCTAACTGTTAACTGTCCTCACTCACACACATAGTTGATTTACTGATACATCATCTCCCTCTCCCTAAAATCACTCACTGCAAGTTTACTGATACACTAGAATCTGATACCCATATGCCCAACACACTGGACAGGAAAATACACAGGCTCCTCACCGAACTGCTACACATATTTACTCTACTGAAATTGGTACACATGATATATTCAGCCACATACACACTGCATTACATAGATACATACAGCTACACATCTACACAGCTACACACAGACACATAGTTGGACACATACTGACACACAGGTAGAAGTTCACTGCACACAGGCACAAAATACTGATTCATAATACCCAACCACACACTGAACTAAAATCTGATGAACCTAGGACACACACACTGAATTCCTGACACCCATGCTGGCCTCAACTACCCTGAAACTCCCTAGTGTACACACAGCAACTCTGAAACCCATACTCTATTCAACTAATACACAGGACCCAAACACTGATGAACCACACAGTGAACTACAATGCACACCCATTGTTCACTCACGGTGCTGAACTTGGTTCTTTTTATCCCCCAATATCAGATACACTACACCTACAAATCCTATTGATACATAACCCTCACTAATACCAACTGCTCCTACAAATCAAATTCAAAACCCCAAATACACAGCCATATACACACAGATATTTGGATACTCACACACACAGATACCACAGAATCACTGCACTAAATTATGGACCAACCTGACTTGCACAGGAGTCTCCTCACCTCGAATGTGCCCAATGAATCCCACTGTACACGCCATAGATCTACACCCGACTGTGCACAACCTATTTACAATACAATATATATATATACATATAGATTCATATATCAACTATGCAGAAATTAAATAAGTTAGATAGATAAGTTCCTAATAACATTTCATCATACATATGTAGGGCATAAACGAAAACACATACAACCCCTAAGTTCCCGATCAAAACCCTAAGAATCGAGTTCAACCTACACATGGGTGATAAAATCAATCTACAAACCAATACCTAGGGTTAGGGTTCACGAAAATTGGGGAAAACCCCATGTTGGTCACCAAAACCCAAAATAAAACCCTAAAAATCAAACTACACAGCAAGGGTGGGTTCCTAATGGCCATGAACAACAGAAAACAGAATTAAAGGAATAGAAATAGGGTTTTTACCTGCAGGGATGGTTTCTTCACTGAGGTTCTTCTTCTTCAAGGCTTCCTGACCCACGTTCCTTGCTTTCCTTGCTTGGAGGAGGAAGGTGGAAACCCTAGGGTTAGGATTTCGAAATTTGGAGGTGGAGAGATGATTTTTCTCTTGTGGAGGCTAGGGTTTCTTCTCTCTACAAAAAGAATGGCTTCCCTTTTATATTAAAGCCTAGTTAGGGTTTTCAAGCTTAGTTTTAGGTTAAACCTTTATGGTTAGGTCATGTAGAACCCAGTTGACTCAGGTTTAGGTCTGCTAGAGATTGAGGGTTCACCCTAAAATTTGTATTCTAGGGTTTCACTAGAACTAGTTTACAATTAGGGTTGACTCACTAGGGTCTGTCCTAATGAGTTCTAGGGTTAGACCTAAAACTAAACATTACTAATAATAATATAATTAGTTACAAAACTCAGCAATTAATTAAATTCATAATTATTTTAAAAAATAGTTAAATTACACAAATGCCCTTATATGGAAAGGTGGTAGTGACAAGTCTACCCTCCTAAAAGAAATTTCGTCCTCGAAATTGGACTAAACTACAATAAGAATGAAATCAGAAAAGGAATATACCTCAAGTTTAGAAGAGATACGGGTATTGCTCGCACATTTCGTCCTCTCTCTCCCAAGTCGACTCTCCTGGAGAGTGATGTCTCCATGCTACACGAACCAAAGGAATAGTTTGGTTCCGCAACACCTTCTCTCTGCGGTCTAAGATCTCTACGGGCTGTTCGGGGTAGCTGAGCGTCGGACCAACTTCAATCTCCGAGTGATCAAGTACGTGACTAGGGTCGGCCACGTACCGTCTCAGCTGCGACACGTGGAACACATCATGCACTCCCTCCAATGCAGGCGGCAAGTCCAGTCTATATGCCACTGCACCTACCCTCGCAAGAATACCAAAGAGTCCGATGTAGCGTGGGCTAAGCTTCCCGCCTCTACCAAAATGAATTGTGCCACGCGTCGAAGAAATCCGTAGGAATACTAGATCGCCAACCTAAAACAAAACAGTCTCAACACGCAGTCTAAACAAACGAACACAAGCCAGAAAATAACAATCTATACCTGAAACTCAAGGGGTCTACGGTGGCTGTCGGCCCAATGCCGCTGTCTGTCCTGCGCCACTCGCAGTCTGTCTCTGATGAGTTTCACCTTTTCTGCTGCATCCACGACCATTTCTGGTCCTAGCAAGGCTCTCTCTCCAACGTCGTCCCACGATAGCGGTGTACGACACCTCCGTCCCTAAAGAGCCTCAAACGGTGACATCTCGATGCTGGCCTGATAGCTGTTGTTGTAAGCAAACTCTACCAGGTGCAGATGATCCTCCCAAGAACCTCCGAGATCTTAAACGCAAGTGCGTAGCATATCCTCGAGAGTCTGAATAGTCCGTTCAGACTGCCCGTCCGTCTGGGGGTGATATGCGGTACTGAACTTGAGCTGAGTGCCCAAGCTAGCCTGCAGACTCCTCCAGAAGTGGGAAGTGAAACGACTATCCCGATCCGAGACGATGCTCATAGGAACTCCATGAAGTCTAACAATCTGTCGCACGTACATCTCTGCTAGCTTCTCTGTCGACGTGCCCACTTTGAAAGGTAAGAAATGGGCTGATTTGGTCAACCTGTCCACGATGACCCAAATTGCGTCCTTCCCTCCTGGAGAACGTGGAAGCCCTGAAACGAAATCCATGGTCACGTGCTCCCATTTCTACTCTGGGATCGGTAAAGGTTGAAGCAAACCACCTGGCCTCTGCCGGTCTTCCTTTACCTGCTGGCACACTAGACACCGGGATACGAAGCGTGCTACCTCGCGCTTCATTCCATACCACCATACGTGCTCCCTCAAGTCTCGATACATCTTGTTGGCACCGGGATGCATCGAGTACTGAGAGCGGTGTGCCTCCTGTAAAACCTCCTCGCGCAGCTCCCCGCTAGGCACACATATCCTCGTGCCGTGCCGTAAAGAACCATCATCTACGATAGTAAAGTCGTCCGATAATCCCATCTGAACCTGTGCTCTGATACTCCTCAGAGTGTCATCATCGTACTACGCAGCTCTGATCCTGTCCATCAGTTCGGACTGTATCTGCAATCCCCACATCTGAATCTCAGTACCGGGAACTAACACCTCAATCTCCAAGCTCTCCAAATCAGCCAACAAATGTCTATATGTCGTCAAATACATAGCCATCGGATACCTGCTCAAGGCATCGGCGACTACGTTGGCCTTCCCTAGGTGGTACTGCAATGAGATGTCAAAGTCCTTCATCAACTCTAACCACCTCCTCTGCCTCATGTTCAGCTCCTTCTGTGTGAATACATACTTCAAGCTCTTGTGGTCTGTGAAGATCTCCACACGCTCTCCGTACAGGTAATGTTTCCACAGCTTTAGAGCGAAGATAACTGCTGCCAACTCTAAATCGTGGGTGGGGTAGTTCTTTTCGTGAGGGCGTAACTGCCTGGAAGCATAGGCAATTACCTTCCCGTGCTGCTGAAGAACACATCCCAGACCCTTCCCTGAAGCATCACTGTAGATGGTAAAACCACCTGTCCCTGCTGGCAACGTCAAAACTGGAGCTGTTGTCAACCTCTTCTTTAGTTCATCAAATGCAGCCTGGCACTCCTCCGTCCAGACAAAATCCACATCTTTCCTAGTCAATCTGGTCATCGGTGCTGCAATCTTGGAGAAGTCTTGTACAAACCTCCTATAGTATCCTGCTAGCCCAAGAAAACTCCTGATCTCAGCTACCGAACTGGGGGTAGCCCACGACTCCACTGCCTCGATCTTCTTTGGGTTTATCGAGATTCCGTCACCTGATACCACATGCCCAAGAAATTCGACCTTGTCAAGGAAGAATTCACACTTAGAGAGTTTCCCGTACAGTTTCTCCCTCCTGAGAGTCTCTAAGACCAACCTCAGGTGCTCTTCGTGTTCCTCCGGGGTCTTGGAATACACAAGAATATCGTCGATGAACACCACCACGAACTTGTCAAGGTACTGGTGGAACACCTTGTTCATCAGGTTCATGAATACTGCCGGCGCATTGGAAATGGCATCACCATGAACTCAAACTGGCCGTATCTGGTCCGAAAAGCTGTCTTCGGCGTGTCTTCTTTCTTCACCTTCACCTGGTGATAGCCTGACCTCAAATCTATCTTTGAAAATACCCTCGCCCCGCTCAACTGATCGAAAAGATCATCTATCCTCGGCAGCGGGTACTTGTTCTTGATAGTGATATTGTTCAAAGCTCTATAATCAATGCACATGCGCACCGTGCCGTCCTTTTTCGGTACGAACAATACCGGAGCTCCCCATGGTGATGAACTGGATTTAATGAAGCCTTTGTCCTGCAGCTCCTCAACTTGCTTCTTCAGTTCTGCCAGCTCGCTGTTGTTGACTCTATAGACATGTTGTGGAATGGGCTCCGCTTCTGGAACCAAGTCTATAGAGAATTCAACATCTCTGTCTGGCGGCAAGCCTGGCAACTCTTCTGGAAATACATCCAGGAACTCCGCTATCAGAGGATGTGGCAACTCCTCTTCTTCTGCCCTGGCTCCGCAAAATGTGGCCCTGGTCTGTTCCGCTGCTCCTCTGACGACCTCAAACTCCGGCTCTCCTGGTGGTCTAAACAATACTCTGCCTCCATAACAATCTATAGTAGCATGATGCCTACTCAACCAGTCCATTTCGAGTACAATATCGTACCCCGGAAGTGGCATGACAAGTAAGCCATGCTCAAGTCTCGGCCTCCTACTGACACTCTCCGGTCCTTGCAGTGATCACGGACTAGGATAATACCTCCTCCAGTCATGATCTTGCAAGTCCTAGCTAATGGTTCTGTGTGTAAATGATGTCGAAGTGCATATGATATAGACACAAAACTATGGGAAGCGCCAAAATCGAATAAGGTAAATGCGGGAATACAATCGAGAAGAACCGAACCTGTGATCAAGTCTCCTGCTGGCTCGATCTCCTCGACTGCCAAGGCGTATGCTCGCCCCTGGGGTGCACCTCTCTGCTGCTGATGCTGGGCGAACTTCTGATGTTGTGGTGGAAGTGGTCCCCTCTGTTGTTGGCCTCCTGGTACGGTAGGTACCCTGCCTGGTCCTCTCTGGGCGGCTGCTCCACCCTGACCTGGATGAATGGTAGGGCAATCCTTCAGCTGGTGTGTCATCGATCCGCAGTACAAACATGAGCCCAACCTCTTCCTGCAGATCTCTCTGGTGTGTCCTGTCTTCCCGCAGTACGCACACTGAAGGGCGGGCTGAGTCTGCCTCTGTTGCTGTTGCTGGACCTGCCCTCGGGCTGGTGCCTGGTGCTGCTGGTGCTGCTGCTGAAAGGGCCTCTGCTGCTGCTGATAGTGTGGACGCTTGCCTGGTCCCGCACTACTGTTTGCTCCTCCGGAAACATCGCGTCCCCTCTTGGGCCTGAGGTCCAAGTCGTCCTCGGCTATCTGGGCATCCATCAATATGCCCTCGAAAGTAGCGGTGCGACGTCCCGACGTGCGAGACTTGATCTCCCTTGTCAGCCCCTTTCTGAATTTCCGGGTCCTGTCCCCCGGATCTCTAATCATCGATGGCGTGAAGCGGCTCAGGCAGAAAAACTCTGCGGCATACTCGTCGACGGACGAGCTCCCCTGGGCTAAGTCATGGAACTGACTCTCCAAAGCTCCCAGGGCGACATCAGGAAAGAACTTTTCTTTGAAGAGTTCCTTGAAATCCTCCCAAGTGAGTCCCCTGCGCAAGAGTCTCGGCTCCGTGCGAAACCATGTCAAGGCAATGTCGAACATCTGGCTGCCCGCAGCCTCGATCTGGAGCGCCTCTGGAATCTGCGCCAAATGCAAGTTCCTCTCGATGTCCTCTAGCCAATCATCGGCGTAGAGTATCCCTTCTGTCCCCTTGAACTCCCGAGGCATCATCCTCTTGAAGTCCACAATGGTGCCCGGCCTCTGGTGGTGCTGATCAGGACGCTGCTGCTGCTGAGTGACTCTCTCTACAGCCTGGAGAGCCACTTGGTGAGCATTCTTCATGTTCACCCTCATCATCTCTGTCTGGGCCTGATGTGCCTCAGCCTACACTCTCTGGGCCTCTGCCGACGTCCTCTGGGCATCGACCATGCCCTGAATCAAGGCGAACATCTGTGCCCCATCGACGGGCACACCTCCTGGATGCTGAACTGGTGGTGGAGGTGCCGTCGTAGCTGTGGGGACCCTCTGAACTGGTGGTGGAGGACCCCCGAATGCTGCAGACACTCCCACATGTACTGGAGATGTAGGAGGTGCTGCGAATGTCTGTCCGGCCGGGCGAGAGGTGGCAGACCTCTCTGAAGCTGCTGCTCCGAGTCTCTGGGACCTGGTCCTCGGCATCCTGAAGACAGATCGAAAGAATCAATTAAAGTAATAACACGATATCATCAAGGAAGGACAGTAAATTCTAAAGGAAAATCATTAAGAGTAATGTCATAAGAATCAGAATTTCTTAATTGTGATTGAGCATATCCTCGGCCTAAATCCTATTTCCTAAAACAGGCTCGCAGTAGTACAACTAAGTTGTCGCACTACCACGACACCGCACAACTTACGAAGCTAGACCTGCATGGGCCACCACTAAAAACGTGTCACGACCCGCACCCAAAATTTGGGCATGAGTCGTGGGTACGTCCAGCCTACGCCGCAGCATCGGCGGTAGAACGCTGTCTAGGTCACAAACATAATATATCCTGTCAATAGTCTCAACTCCGTACGGAGGACAAAGATAATAAACCACAGTTCTATAATATACTCAATCACAAACTATAAGAATAATGGCACGATGAGAATTGAAAAGAGTTCTAATAAAAACCAACCACAATAAGTCCAACTCAAATCCTGGGTCTAAATGACCTCACAATGTCACAAAATAAATAAATACAACTCAGTCTCAGTCTAAAACAATAAATACAGAAAAGTAATCTAAGAACAGCCAGGTAGGATCTCCTCTAGGATAGGCACCTCCTCTGGGATTTCTGGGGTGAAATCCTCCTCTATTCCTGGGCCGTAATGAGTAGGACAAAAGTTCTCCAGGTCCTCTGAAAATGTTTACCCAGTCAGGATTGGAGCGAAGCACAAGCACTAACAGCAGTTTCATTAAATTGACAAAATCTATAAACAGTGTAAGAGATACAAGATGGAAATAAATACTGAAAATGAGAAGTACAGGAGAAATGAAATAGACAATAGAGCATCTAGCAATGAACAATAAACAGTGAATGCTAGAACAAGTAAATCTGAATAAAGATAAAACATCTAGCTAAGTGTTTGAAATATTAGTTTATCATGTGATCGGCTTGGGACTAGATCAGGCTGGTTATATATGATTAGCTATGATTCTTGAAGGTCAGGCTAACAATATGGTTAGCTATGATGCATGATAATGGTCAGGCTAATCATATATAACAGCTATGAAGCATGATGATGGTCAGGCCGCACCCGACGTGAGAAGTGGGGTGAGCTATGATGCATGGTAAGTTTGGATATGATCACATAATCTACTAATAGTTCCCCATCCCCCAGCTAGCACGTTGGATTCCAATCATGACTCCTCATGATGGGGATCTAGGGTGCTAACCCGTGTATCCATAGTGTCGGAATCAAGTATGTAATACACTACAATTTATAGAAGTAATCAACAATGAAAACTGTCAGAGAATGTACTCGCCTGTGGTCCTGAGCAAAATGTGAGGATCGATGCCCAAGATGAAATCACAATGACCTAAATATAAGACAACAATGTTAAAATGGTGTTTGGAATGATAAAAGTGATTATCTAATTTGAAATGGGGTGTTAGGCCATTTCTAGGTCTATACTAACTATTTACACTAGGTAATGGGTTATCATATACTAATTATCGATATCTAATTAGACTAACTCTTAATACTAAGTGTTCTAGATAATTTAGTATCTATTATTAATGCTATTGATTACCTTAACTAGTACTATACCACCTATCTTTTTACCTGATACTTAGTTAAACATCCTTGATACCTTGAATGAATTCTTGACTTACTACCTCAACTCTCATACACACCAAGCCATCCCATATAAACCACTGCAATGTGTTCCCTCTGATACACAAATCAGTGTGTTTCACTGATACACCCTGATACTTACCTACAGATCCATGGTAATTTTACCACAGATGCTAAGCTGCCTAATACACAGCTCTCACATACTAGTTAGGCTCACACAACTGCTACACACATACACCCAATTCACAGCCATACTCACTGGTTTCAGGACACTGCTACATACCTTATGCTGTACCCAACTCTCTCTCCTTGCTCCTCTAAACTAATACTCATAACTCTGGGGTACTCTGTTTCCCCCCCCAACCTACTGACTGACACTAACTATAGATACTAAAAAGTAATCTATGCACATGCTATCCTCACTATTACACAGTCTACATATAGCTATCTAACTCAGAAATCTGCACCTAATGCACATAAATAATTCCTGATACACTGACACTCAAATACCCTAACTAGCTGCTGATACAAATCCCTCACTCACACACACCTAATTACCCATGAACACAGGTTCATTGATACACTAACTGACAATACATAATTCTAATTGTTCAATGATACATCCTTAACACTAACAGCTAACTAATCTTAACTGTACACAACTTACACTATATAATGCTAAGACTACTATGCTAACATATATTAACTTACTAACTGACCAACTTATGACTAGCACTACTGACTGATACCATCATAACACTAACTTATACATGGGCTAACTGTTAACTGTCCTCACTCACACACATAGTTGATTTACTGATACATCAACTCCCTCTCCCTAAAATCACTCACTGCAAGTTTACTGATACACTGGAATCTGATACCCATATGCCCAACACACTGGACAGGAAAATACACAGGCTCCTCACCTAACTGCTACATATATTTACTCTACTGAAATTGGTACACATGATATATTCAGCCACATACACACTGCATTACATAGATACATACAGCTACACATCTACACAGCTACACACAGACACATAGTTAGACACATACTGACACACAGGTAGAAGTTCACTGCACACAGGCACAAAATACTGATTCATAATACCCAACCACACACTGAACTGAAATCTGATGAACCTAGGACACACACACTGAATTCCTGATGCCCATGCTGGCCTCAACTACCCTGAAACTCCCTAGTGTACACACAGCAACTCTGAAACCCATACTCTATTCAACTAATACACAGGACCCAAACACTGATGAACCACACAGTGAACTACAATGCACACCCATTGTTCACTCACGGTGCTGAACTTGGTTCTTTTTATCCCCCAATATCAGATACACTACACCTATAAATCCTATTGATACATAACCCTCACTAATACCAACTGCTCCTACAAATCAAATTCAAAACCCCAAATATACAGCCATATACACACAGATATTTGGATACTCACACACACAGATACCACAGAATCACTGCACTAAATTATGGACCAACCCGACTTGCACAGGAGTCTCCTCACCTCGAATGTGCCCAATGAATCCCACTGTACACGCCACAGATCTACACCCGACTTTGCACAACCTATTTACAACACAATATATATATATACATATAGATTCATATATCAACTATGCAGAAATTAAATAAGTTAGATAGATAAGTTCCTAATAACATTTCATCATACATATGTAGGGCATAAACGAAAACACATACAACCCCTAAGTTCCCGATCAAAACCCTAAGAATCGAGTTCAACCTACACATGGGTGATGAAATTAATCTACAAACCAATACCTAGGGTTAGGGTTCACGAAAATTGGGGAAAACCCCATGTTGGTCACCAAAACCCAAAACAAAACCCTAAAAATCGAACTACACAGCAAGGGTGGGTTCCTAATGGCCATGAACAACAGAAAACAGAATTAAAGGAATAGAAATAGGCTTTTTACCTGCAGGGATGGTTTCTTCACTGAGGTTCTTCTTCTTCAAGGCTTCCTGACCCACGTTCCTTGCTTTCCTTGCTTGGAGGAGGAAGGTGGAAACCCTAGGGTTAGGATTTCGAAATCTGGAGGTGGGAAGATGGTTTTTCTCTTGTGGAGGCTAGGGTTTCTTCTTTCTACAAGAAGAATGGCTTCCCTTTTATATTAAAGCCTAGTTAGGGTTTCCAAGCTTAGTTTTAGGTTAAACCTTTATGGTTAGGTCATGTAGAACCCAATTGACTCAGGTTTAGGTCTGCTAGAGATTGAGGGTTCACCCTAAAATTTGTATTCTAGGGTTTCACTAGAACTAGTTTACAATTAGGGTTGACTCACTAGGGTCTGTCCTAATGAGTTCTAGGGTTAGACCTAAAATTAAACATTACTAATAATAATATAATTAGTTACAAAACTCAGCAATTAATTAAATTCATAATTATTTTAAAAAATAGTTAAATTACACAAATGCCCTTATATGGAAAGGTGGTAGTGACAGACTGATATATGTTAACCATACCAACATCAAAGAAGATGTTTGGTCTCGTACATAGCATTGCATATATTAAGCTTCCTACAGCCGAAGCATAAAGAACCTCTTTCTTGTCCTTTATCTCTTTAGGTGTCCTCGGATACTGCTTCTTGGATAAAGCAATTCCATGCCTAAAAGGTAAGAAACCTTTCTTAGAATTTTGCATACTAAAATGAGTTAGTATAGTATCGATATAGATAGCTTGGGATAAGCCTAACATTATTTTCTTGCGATCTCGTAGAACTTTGATCCCAAGGATGTGACCTACTTCTCCCAAGTCCTTCATATCAAACTGCTTGGATAACCGTACCCTTACATTAGATAACACGTTCACACTGTTTCCAATAAGCAAGATGTTATCTACGTAAAGTACTAGGAATACCACTACGTTTCTGTCACACTTTTTGTATACACATGATTCATCCGGACATTGATCAAATCCATAGGATTTTATCACTTGAGCAAAATGGATATTCTAAGATCTAAAAGCTTGCTTAAGTCCATAAATGAACTTTTTGAGCTTACAAACAAGATGCTATTTGCCATTTTCAATAAACCCATCTGGTTGCTTCAAATAGATGTTCTCCTCAAGACTTCAATTAAGGAAAGCTGTCTTGACATCCATTTGCCAAATCTCATAATCGAGATAAGCTACAATAGATAAAATAATACGGATAGACTTAAGCATGGCTACCGATAAAAATGTTTTCTCATAATCAATACCCTCTTTCTAAGTAAAATATTTCGCAACAAGCCGAGCTTTAAAGGTTTCAACATTACCGTCTGACCCTCTTTTTCTCTTATAAACCCACCTGCATCCAATGGAATTTACACCAGTGGGTGGTTTT
Source organism: Iris macrosiphon (assembly GCA_036927795.1). NCBI lineage: Eukaryota > Viridiplantae > Streptophyta > Magnoliopsida > Asparagales > Iridaceae > Iris > Iris macrosiphon. Next base: position 24,943,947 of record JAYESA010000011.1, read on the forward strand.
ACAAGCTCCCAAACTTGATTAGAATCCATAGATTCTATTTCAGATATCATTGCTTTTTACCAAGATTCTGCATCTTTATCTTGTAGTGCTTCATTATAGGTGCAGGGATCAGAATCTTATTCTTCAGGGACGAAGTTTGATGACTCTCCCAAGAATATGAATCTGTCAGGTTGTACAATAACCCTCCCACTACGACGAGGCAATATAGGTTGTGGTGTAACATTTGTGATACGTTGTGCAGTTACTTGTGGTTCCTCCTATTGTATTGTTAGTACTGAAATATTTTGTGTCTCATTTCTCAGTTCTTCTAGAATAACTCTACTTATGGGTTTATGGTTCATCACTTAGTCTTCCTCTAAGAATCGGGCATTAGTGATAACAATGATCTTCTGATCCTTAGGGACTATAAAATAAACCTTTTTTTGTTCCTCTTGGATCGCCTACAAAAAATGTACTTCTGTACGAGATTCTAACTTATCTGCTTTCCCATTTAGCACATGTATTGGACTACCCCAAATTTGAACATGTATTAGACTAGGCTTACGCCCGATCCACAGCTCTGTGGGAGTAATAGGTACTGACTTAGAAGGTACCAAGTTCAAAATATAAGCTGCAGTCTCTATAGCCATATCCCCAAAATGAATATGGTAAATCCGAATAACTCATCATTGATCTAACCATCTCCATAAGAGTCATATTTCTTCTTTTGCTACACCATTCTGTTGGGGTGTTCCAGGTGTAGTCAATTGGGATATAATCCCAGCTTCTGATTAATAGTCTCTAAACTCTCCAAAGAGGTACTCGCCACCATGATCTGAATGTAATGACTTGATACACTTTCCATGATGTTTCTCCGTTTCAGCCTTGTACTCTTTGAATTTCTCAAAGCACTCAGACTTACGGTGCATTAAACAAATATATCCATACCTTGAATAATCATCAATAAATGTGACAAAATATTCAAAGCCACCTCTAGCCTGAATAATCGTACACTAAATAAATGAATCCATATCTTGAATAAACGTCCATACATTTGAGTTCATTGGCCCACACAAATCAGAATGGACCAATTCCAACACATCTTTGGCCTTATACCCCTTTGCCGTGAAAGGCTTTTTGGTCATTTTATCTTCCAAGTAGGATTCGCAGACTGGAAGTGCCTCTACTTCCAATGAACTCAAAGGTCTATCTTTAACCAATCTTTGAATCATTCTTAGATTAATATGTCCCAACCATAAGTGCCAAAGATATATTTGGTTAATACAAGAAGGTTCTTTTCTCTTATTTAAGTTAGAAGACATGTTATTCATTTCCATAAGTTGTATTATGGGTAAAATATGATTAATGACATAAAAATTATCAACTAATGCACCAGAACAGATAAAATGCTTATTTTTTCTAATAACAATATTGTCATTAAAATAAACTAAATAGCCATCCTTAACTAGCATAGAAACAGAAATTAAATTTCTTCTAAGTGAAGGTGCATAAAGACAATTTCTCAATGTCAAAGACTTATTTCTACCAAAAGATAAAATAATATCTCAAACTGCAACGTCTGCTACTTTTGTAGCGTCACCCATGAACAAGCATCTCTCTCCATCACTAAGCCGCTTGATTTTCTGGAACCCCTGCAATAAATTACAGACATGATTAGTGGCTCATGTATCTACACACCAGTTGACGGTAGATAACATTGCTAAACATGTTTGAACCATTAGTAAATGAGATATACCTTCTTTATTCTCTTGTTTGAGAAGTGGATAGTCATTCTTCCAATGTCCTGACCTTTTGTACTTGAAACACTTGCCTTTCGTCTTTACACAATGCCTTGAGGTCCCATGCCCTTCTTTGCTGAATTTTCTTATTTTTTAATGTTATTCTTTTTCTTACCGCCTTTCGTCTTAGAAGTAGAAGCCTTTTCAGTAACATAAATATGACCATTCTGCCTCATGAGAGCCTCAGCATCCTGCAGTTCTTTCGCAAGTTCTGTCAAACTGTACAACCTTTTGTTCATATGTAGTTAAGGCAAAACATGTCAAAACTTTCAGGCAGAGTCCCAAAAATAATATCGACATAGGTTTCCATATCGTTTTAAGCTCCAATGATCTCCATCTCATTCAGATAACCCATTATCTTGAGAACATGATCCCTTACTGGCGTCCCTTCATCCATGGTCGTATTCATCAAACTCTTCATAGCAAACTGCCTAGCTACCCTACTCTGATGTCCGAAGAGTTCCTTGAGGTTGTACATCATATCATAAGCTGTGGCCATGGCCTGATGCTGATGTTGCAGTACATTTGACATAGATGCCAGAATGTAACACCGTGCCATCTCATTTGCCTTGATCCACTTCTTATAAGCCTCTTTGACCCCTTCATCAGAATTAGCATCTGGCTTCGGAGGATATTCCTCATAGAGTACATATTTGTACTCTTCAGCAGTTAAGACAATATCCAAGTTACATTTTCAGTCAATGTAATTAGGGCCAGTTAGATTATTTTCTTTAAGAATCACCATAAGTGGATTGAATGAACCCATTTTTGAAATCCTGAGAATAACATAAATAATAATTATGTATGGCAAAAGCTGTTTGAAGTAAAAATATATTGATTCCCTCAAAACAATAATAAAAAGTTCACCAACACCTTAAACACCATGAATTTAATATGCCATGATAGTGTTGACCTATACTAATTCAATATTTGTCCAAGAAGGTTTTTTCTATTATTTTTACTATCATGTCAACCTAACTTTATGACAAATAAAATTAATTTGTTGGTCTTTGCTTTGGTCCTACAAATAATAGCAGTGACTCCGATGGGGAGGATACCATTATTTGTATCTAAGTGTGCACCATTACTTAATACTAAGTCCACTACTTCGTAATGTATTTCTTCAGATGGAGAAGTAAACAAACATTAGGTAATTTTCTATAATTATTCCAAAAGAAGTCGATCTGTACTGGTGATCCGTAATTATACTCATCCGATATGGAGGAAGGCACTAAAGCCAACATGCAATATAATTACATCACCTAAATCAATAATGGAGACTATGAGATTTATACTAAATAAATTTTCTCTCCCACTTAGTTATTTAACAATGGAATTTTTTCTACTAGTTGGCGTATGTCCATGTTGTCCATTATCAATACGGGCTTAACTTATAGAAAATATCCACAGAATAATAAACATGCATAATCGAATAAACAAATATAGCAATAAAAAAAATGAATATCCAACTATTATGGCCATATATTCTGCTTCTTCCTCAACTGCCGAATCCAGAATCTTTCTCTGTGCAGAGTTATTCGGGATTTGACCTGCCCGATCAGGTCATGGGGTTCGGGACTGCTAAAAAATAGCATCTCGTCCTGCATCAGAAACATTCACCATCGCCATCATGATAGATCAAATTTTTTAAATTACATCAATCATATGACTCCCGAAGGAGTTTACACATAATCTAGATTGAAAAAAATTAAATAAATAAGCACGATCAACCCTCGTGATTTTAATTATATCCATGAAGAACAACATGTATGACATACCGTGGGTTTAAATCATAAAATAAAACATGCACACAACCATAATAGTTGGATCTAAGATGCCTGCAAAACCAAGTTAGAACATATCTACATCTACCGACTATTTTTAATGCAAGTTTTATTGGACAACATAGATTTATCAATCGATACGCAGATCCAATACCAGCTCTGATACTAATTGATGGAACTGGGGATCCCCAAGACTACAGACTATTGTGCATATCGATCGATAGAAGATTAACAAGTTTAATACGTGATCTAACCCTTCAAAGGCGAAAACTAGGGTTCACAAATTATACCTGAAGTAGCGTGAAGAAGATAAAAGTTTTCAGCAACCTTGATCAGTTAGCGACAACAAGATCTTCTGTACGTATTTCTTCCTCGGATTGAACGTCGTGTGGGCGACGATCTTCCAACATTTTTTCTCCTTGGACGACCATCTTTCTCTCTTTACGTGAAAAACGAATTTAGAGAAAGCTACTTGCTTTTTATGACCATGACGACCAGGTGATATATATAGGCTACGACAGAGACCATGAGAAAGAATTAGGGTTAGGTCTTCTAACGGATCTGGGTATTCCATGTTCATCCCGAACACACAACCCTGGCCCGTTAACAATTGCTCGGTCCACTAAAGAGCTATTGTTGCACTATCTTCTCAATCCCAAATTACGATTATGGACTCCTTCTTATTATATGCTTGTTTATCTTCCCATGTTAAGATATCGAATGTCCGTCGATCAAATTAAGTTACTGACAACTATATTGATCGACATCTTTTATCCTTAAGTAGTACCACTCAATTTTATTTGTCATATCGGATAGAATCTACCTGCATGGTTAACATGACAATCCTTATGAGTTCCTTAAGGGGACATCATCAACCCGATGTATCGGGACATTAATTTTTTTATAATCAATAGTCCATCATACACACAATGTCATTACCCAATTCATAGAGGTTATTGACCCATAATGAATCCCACTCTTTTATAAGTCAAAGTAATGAACACTGCATATACATGTCTGTTATTATATCCGGATTAAGAGAACAAGTATCCATAATAAAATGTGTTTGTTCTCTTATGTAGTCAGTACAAAGAGAACAATCTCAAGTGGTCCTGTTCAATACACATAAAGTGTACTAGTGTGAACCTATAGTCAGGATAAACTAATACCATATTACACTACAAGTTTTTCTATAGTTTGTCCAAGTCCATCTAGGTTGTGAACTATTTATATATTCCACAGGAAGCTGGGAATATAACCTTCTGTGTGATACCACATAACATATTATCTATAATATAGAATATCATACACTTGTATTAACATTATAACAAATACAACATACAAACATTTGTCTATATAATTTTTATTTAAAAATAAAAATATATAGTTAATGCAAAATAATGATTTTAGTATACAACCCTAACAAAACTATGGTGATTCGAACCCTAAACTAATACGAGTCTGAAGGAGTACTAAATAATGACACCACTGTGTAGCTCAGGCACCATAAAGATACCACCAATTACATGGGTCCATTAAATTATTTTATATCTAATATATTATTTAATAATTCACTGGAGCTATATGTCAGTGATTATTTCATAATCCATGTGTGAGGTTGGGTGACTATTTTTCGGTTTTGGACCGACAACCAAATCCAATATTTTCGGTTTGAAAAAAAAAAAAATTATTTTAATTTTAAAAATACTAAAAAAAATTATCCATTTTTTTATTTTTGGTTCGTTTTTGATCCAAAAAGAAAAATCGAATAAAATTTACGCAATTATGTAAAGAATTTCAATTTTTTGCATATTTTTGGTTATATATATATATATATATATATATATATATATATATATATATATATAATTTGTGTTTACTTTGACAAAAACAATTGTATTTATGTGTTTTAAAGACCAATTTTAATAATTTAATAATTAGTCCAATTTTAGATCCTAATTTTGAAATACAAAGATTATATGAATAAAAATTGTATCTTTTAATATAATGTAATAACAATTTCATCTTTTGATCGACGCATTAAACGATAAAAATAATCCAATCGAATAAACCGAATCAGTTATCGATTTGGTTCCGGTTATAACTAATTTTGGTTCCATTTCAATTTTAAGTTTTCTAGAAATTTGATTTATACGATTCTTACTATTTTGATTCAGTTAAAAGTGAATAAACAATTGTGAGACTTATAGATGAAGTAAAACCACTGGTTGCATTTGTTGAGGATATAATTGGTAAAATTTATATATTTTAATTTTTTTTCTTTTTACTTTTCTATAAATATCAAACAAAGAAAAGTACATCTCTTGTATTTTTTCTTTCTCCTGCCAAACACAAAAAGAAGAAAATGATCTTCTTTTCCATATAATTTCCTATTTTCTTTCGTTTTCTTTTTTTCTTCCACTTTTATATCAATCATGTAAGAAACGAAACACGAAGAGATCCCCCAAACAAAAAAGACTGCGAGAGAACCGAGCAATAAAGATACATAAACCAATTTACCAAAATCAAACAAAGCCAAACACAGATACGATAATTTTTACATGAAAAAATATAGTAGAAAAAAACTACGGGATGATCGAAGTCCAACCCTCAAAAGTTTTCACTATTGAAATAAGAAGATATAGACTCCTTACAAACTTCTCCCTGATCCAAATCGGATTATCACAACTACTTGGAAGTTGGAACAGAAAAATCGATTATAGACTCACGAAAAACAAAGATGACGAGAATGATTATTCGAAACAATCTTCCCTTTGAAGTAGCTGTCAATTCCCTTTCTCTCTCCAAAAGTTGCAAAGTTTTGATCTCCTCTCTGATAGATTAGATATACACCTTTTTAGGATTTAGGAAACATCTATATATAGTCCTTCAAATTTGCAGTTAATCTGGACCATTGATTTGATCCAATGGTGTATAAAATATCCCAAAACTCGTACAGTTCCGAAAAATCGAACTCCGATCGAGTTCGGATTTCCCAAGCCAGATAAGTTATGTTAGAAACTGATCGATTAGGACTGAACTCAGTCAAGTCTGGAAAGAACTCAGACTGTTGTGCTCTGAACTCTATTTTGACTCCTTCAGCTCTCCGAGATTATCTGATACACTGATAGTACTCGTTGCACTTCTAAACTTTTTCGACATACGAATGACGCTTGTAATACTTCAAAATATTTTTTTTTCATATATTGAAAACTCCACCAAACACCAGCACTTTCTAGCATGAGAAACTATCCCATGCAAGACCCACAGAATAGATTTTCATTGTAGGTAGTGGCTGCGGGTCCCACACCCTTTACCTCGCCTATGGCCGAGACCATTAACCAAAAGATATTAGCAGACTAGAACGAGAACAGATATGCTGTTCCACTAATTCTGTTTTATATTTTTTTTTTATTTTATTATATGTGGACTTTATTATTATTTTATATCAACTGAAATCAACATATAATAAAGTAAAAATAAAATACACATAATTAGTTGGGACAAGATATGGTCTGGAGTAGAACCCACTCTCCATTCCCCAGCCAACGAGGGCCCTCGTGCAATAATAACGTACGTATAGTTTATTATCAACAGGAACCCTAGGAAAGGAACCATTCCACAAACTCCCTTCTTCTTCATCAATAACAACGTTCACTTGCTACCTACACCACATGCAATCTATGGAGTTCTCTACCTCCTCCTTCGAGTCTCTCTCTATTTCTTCTTCTTCTTCTTCTTCCAATAATACTATTACTAGCAGTGGTGCTATTTCTTCTCTCTTCTTCTTCTTCTTCTTCTTCTTCTTTTTCCACAATTTTTACATCTCTGTACAAATATCTAGAAATGTGTAAAGTATAATATGATATGAGCTCCTGGGATGAAAACCAATGAATGTTATACATGAAATTGTCTACGAAGCAACAAACGCACATGTGCTCTATTGTTCTCTCCAAATAAATGGTAAATTAATCCAGTTAATTCGATTTAACACTAGTGTACTTTTTTTTTAAACTCCTTTGCGCATGTCCTTGTCGTTGGGTTCTTTATGCAAAGATCTGTATATTTACCAAATGGTTGAGATAATTTAGTTTATCTATAAATTTACTATAAATATATAGAATTATTTATATTTATCCTCTAAATTGTTAATCATATCTTTACTACCTCCACTCACTTATTTATTTATTTTAATTAGTATTACTTTCCTAATTCTTCAAAATTAGGTTTTTTTTGGGGTAACTAAGATTATAATTAACAGATTAGGAAGAAATGAGAATGGTAGCAGTAATTAAAATAAAAATAGGAGGAGGTTGATAGTGGAGATATGATTAGCAATTGGTGTGTGTGTGGGTGGGTGGGTGGGGGGAGTGGGGGGAGGGGAGGCTAAATATAAATAACTCACATATATAAAGGTGTGAAGAAGTGATAGGAGATAATATTCTAGGTATTTTATTTATCATAATATTACATATATATATACATCAACATATCAACTTGGGGCCTAAGTCATATGACCAATCACCATAAATACAATTTAATACAATTTAATCCCAATACCCCAATCACCATATATAGCTAATCACAAAAAATATAATTTAATGATATAATTTAATCCCAATGCCCCCCTCAAGTTGGAGCATGCAAGTCAAAAATATCTAACTTACGCAAAAGAAACCCAAATTACCGTTTGTCCAAAGCTTTGGTGAAAATATTCGCAAGTTTCCAATCCGTTGGCATATGAGATGGACAAATAACTCCAGCAAGAACATCATCCCTCAAAAAATGATAATCCACCTCAATATGTTTTATGCGCTCAAAAAAAACTGGGTTCTGCGTAAGATGTAAAGCAGATTGACTATCACAAAACAAATCCATAACACACGAATATTGCACCCCCAAACCGCCAAGCAACCCCTTGAGCTACTTAAGCTCACACGTGACCACCGTCATCGCACGGTACTCCGCTTCGGCCGAAGAACGGGACACCGTCACCTGTTTCTTCGTCTTCTAAGGGATGGACGAATAACCAAAGAAAATCAATCAACCAGACAAAGAGCGTCATGTGATGGGACAACTCGCCCAATCAGAATCACACCACCCCCGGAGCCGCAAATCACAGTCAGAGCGAAGAAGAATTGTCACGCCCCAGTCCCAATATGCCGTGGGACCGGACGTGTGGCAATGGCCAGCAGTATGCACCGATGGACAAATCCAATTTAATGGATCCATCAGGGCATACTTAAGCTGTAAAATCAAGTCTACGACAATCATGGCACAACTAATCTCATCCACACAAGATATAAAATATGATCCACAGAATAAATAAGGAATGTAAATCATCAGCTAGTCTCACAAAGTACTTCGGAAATAACCCGATAAATATCTAGTACAATGGTTCAACAGACCAGAAGATAAATGACTGAAAAACTAAATAAATAAATACTGAGCATGAACATGGATGCTCAGGAGAAGTCTTCGGCTAACGCCTCGTCCTCGGATGACGGTACAGCTCCTGGTTCAGCTCCTGCGGCGGTCCCGTATACCTCGGGATAGATCTCGTCTGCAAATCCTGGGGACATAATCCATATCCAGGTCCTCAGGGGACATAGCAAGGTACAGGAAATAATACAAGCCAGAATATAAACAGTGCAGCAAATAATGAGATAAACAGGATAAGTATGTAACATCTGTATAAAATACAAGAGAGAATATCAATAGTACTCAGGTTGAACATCTACAAGCTCTGTGTAGGGGAGCCTGTAGCAGTGGTGTCAAGAGGTGGTCTAGCTCAGCGGGAGACTGAGTAGCCGGCATAACATAGTCAACCTGTAGTATGTGGGTCTCTCCAGCAGTAGATGGAACAATAAGGGAATACTAAAATAACCAGCTAAGTGATATGCAAGATGAGAGCAGCACTAGAACTCAGGCTGAAGCATACTACCAGCTCTGTGTAGGGGAGCCGGTAGCAGCAGTAATAATGAGTAATGGGCCAAGCTCGGGCTTCAGAGTCTTGGGCCTCACAATAGTAGGGGTGTATATATATAAACAGCCTGTAGTTTGTGTGTCTCTCCCCACCCAATGTAACCACGCATATCATGACCATAACGTCTCATGTTCATGTCAGCGGGATCATAACTAATGCACAAGTCATAATGTATCTAGAATATAGTATCTCTAAAAGTCCTGTATCCTATACAGAATCACCACGAATATCTCGGGAAGATCCTGTCTTATGAACAGTGTCCAGTATCCTGGGTCAAGTTGTACTTGGTAAGACCAGTACAAGAAGATAAAGTGTCACGTATGTCCATATCTAGATGACAATACCCAACACCGCGTACGATGTTGGCACCCGACTGATAATCGGACGCTAAGTATGTCACTCGGTCCTAGGTTAAGCATGCACAACAATATAATAAAGTAAGAAAAATAGGTAACAACACTGCAGAGTTGGCAAGGTACACTTGCCTGATGTTTGAATATCAACAACTGTCCCTGTATCAGTGGATCCGGTAGGGGCTACTCCAAAAGTTGTAATAAACATCACCAACAGTCTCAGAAGGTGTCAAACTGCTAGAAATGCCTGTCCTTACGTCCAATTTGGACACAGGGGCAAAAAGGTCATTTCCGGGCCAAAGCGGGGTCCACATGTGGGCCACTTTGCACCAAAAATTGTGTCAGGGTCAAAGGTCTCCAAATTTATCAAACTCACTGTCTACAAGTCAGGAACGATGATATGAACCCAACATAACTTCCAGAATTGGATTCCGATGAGCCGATCACAAAATCGCCCGTCAAGTGGAGCTTGTGGGGCCCACGATACGCGATTTTGTCAACGTTCTCAGAATCGAACCAAACTTGGGTCACAAGACCAGCGTATTGCTATGAGTCCGATGGCATAAGTTTTGTCTCGATCTGACGTGTGTACACAAAGTTACAGCATGTTCCAGAAAGGTCGGATACGAGGTGTCATCGGCGGATACGCGTTGATTCCGGGGTGCTCGCACCTCCGAATCTACTTCCGTAAATTCTCACACGACCGTATCAACGACGCGCACGGTTCGGTAAAGACCGCGTGCGACCAACTCGTCCCGTTTGGCGGGGCGCACTCAGTTTCGGGGTGAAACGGGGTATTGTTTTTCCTGTCTTTGGATCGCGGTGTACGATCACCACAGGACGCGATGCACCGAGCAAGTTGTACGGGCACCGAGAGGGTTACACAGTCTACGCATAGCAACTGACGAAATTAGAAACGGTGTTACGATGAGGAAGAAACCGGTACCTGAACAGGGCCTCGTGAGTTCTGAATTCTGGGTGTTCGAAAGCCAAATTGACGTGAGCCGAGTCCTGGTCGTGTCCTCGCGGTGTGTCCGGTGTCTCATGTCCCAGTTCAGAGGGTGGACGCGAGTACCGTGGTTGTCGGGTCGGACACAACTGGGGAATGGCCACTGTGGAGTCGGCCGAGAGTCGAAGTTAGACGACAGCGGGGTCAACTCCGGTCCTCTGCGACTCGGCGGTGCTCGGGGAAGGCCGCGGGTCCGTCGTCGAGGAGTCTAGGGCTGAGATGGGTCGAGGTCGGCTCGCCAGGCGGTGCGGAGGGGGCTTGGCCGGGGCGACGCTCGAGTCGGCTAGGTCGGCTGGGTTTGGGCGGAGAACAACGTCGGATTTGGGGAAGATGATGGCTGAGGATGCTGATCGACAGTGATCGGAGCGGCGGCTGATCACTACGTCGGCGACGAGATTGAGGGCTGCGGATGGCGGTGGCACGGATCCCTAGGCTAGCTTAAATAGCCGCTACAGTAAGCACGGCTAGGGTTTACAATAGGTCGGGTCCTCAGCGGGTTGGTCGATCCTGGATCCGACCCACTACAGTGGGATTGGTCCAATTTGGCTTGGTTTGGTTAGCCAATAGTCTATAAGGCGTTAAACGCTCCCCTGAAGCCCAGATAATTCGTCGAAAAATACCACATGTCCGACTTTCCATTGTGCACCATAATATGTTATTTTAAAAATATTATAACACCAATTAGCCACACTTAAAATTCTTTAAATCACAATCATCTTTTCTTTAAATTCCAGAAAGTACTAAAAATTCGTAATAACTCATTATAAATTATTCCCAAAATATCAGGGTGTTTACAAGAATGCCTTGATCGGGATAATCCTTTAGATATCTAACAACCCTCAAAGCCGCATCCCAATGATCACGTCGGTGCTCATGCATAAATTGCGAAAAGATGTAAACAACATAAGCCAAATCTGGCCGAATAAACGAAAAATAAATCAGTCGTCGCATAAGCCGTCAATATGCTTCTCTATCAAACAAAAGTTGACTTGTAGAGCGTGCCAGTTGATAATGTTGTTCCATGAAAAAGCTTAAGAATTTTGCCCCCAACAATCATGTCTCAGAGATAATGTCAAGTGTATATTTTTGTTGACACAGAAAAATACCTTCCGTACTTCGAGGTACCAAAACACCAAGAATAAACCCCAAAGTCCTTCATATGAAAGCATGTACTCAAACAATTCTTAAAGGCAGTAAGAGTAGCAGAATTATTGCCAAATGAATCAAATCGTCGACATACACAAGAACATTTATTTGAACATCGCCCTTATGAAGAGTAAAAAGCGAATAGTCAGAGTACGATTTGTCACGCCCCGATTCCGTGGAATCGATAGTCGTCTCCCGAGCGTGACCGCCGTGCGGGCCTAGGTTGCGCACCGCACAAGGCTAAGTATTTTGTTTTGCATAGCGAGCACATATTCAGAGTACGCAGATAATTGAAACACAGATTTGAACATGGAAAAGTTCTCTTTTATTGATAATATGAACATCTATTACAAACTCCTTGAACTGAGACATAAGGATTGCCTCTATGGGCTTACAAAAGTGTTGACACAAAATGAGATAGCAGTCCTATACATTACATCCTTTACTACTACTCAAAATATAAGACCTTGGGTCGGAACGACTGCCTTGCCACGAAGTTGCATGGTTGCTTGGTGGCTAGCTTCTTCTTCAAAAGGCTTCTTCTTCAAAATGCGTCAAAGGTGGCACGGTCGAGGAGTGCCTACAGCTGGACTGGAATGGGGGTTTGTCTCCTGCTCCTCGCTTGGTTCTCCTAGCGCGGGGAACCTGTTTCAACGAGGGTCAGTACATCAAAACATACTGGTGAAGGCAAGCTAACCCAACTATACGAGTCAACACGTTGTTTTTAATGAAGCATGCATATTTACGGTGGGTTTCTATCTTGTCTTAGTTCATTTTACAACAAGACATAGATATAGAATCATTGAAATGATCCATCACCGTTCGGTGACATTTACCTGTCCGTCTGAACCACCTGCATAATACTTACCTTGCCTTCCCTGTCAAGAAGACACAAGTTAGTTTCAACAGGTTTAAATATACGAGGGGATCACTGGCTTTGATGCCATAATGGACGGTCTTAGTCTCAGGCTAAGGTGACGGAGGCACATGTATCGCTGCACGCCATCCCGCCTATGGGAGAGACTAATCTTGAGGTTCCGTCCGGATCGGATCGGTGCCAGTGCCCCAGCGACCGTCCGCAGGAACCGAGAGGCCTTGTGCACAAGTTGTCCGTGATCAACGACGTTTGTGTTAAGTTGCCATTTATGTAGCTGAGGCAATGAAATCAGGAGATATGTAGCATTGGGTGATGTATTTTGCATAGTCTCCCTGAATAATTGATGCATGGTAAAGGGTGTTCTACATATAGCATATTTATAGAAGAAGAAGTAAACATTCTAACTTGTATATATGCATATGGTAAACATTTTGAATAAGCAAGCATGTAGTAAGTAACCGTTCACAAGTTTCAATGACAAGCATACAGATCCAAGTCTATTCCCTTATTATCTTGATATCTTTTAGTTGTTACTTGGTATCGTTTGATCGGGGCAAGCACGAACACAAGAATTTGATGTGAAGACTAGCAAGAAGGGCTAGCTAATCGGGTTGGTAGCCACTCACTTTAGTGGTTGGAAGGAGGAAGGAAGAAAGTGATTTAGGAGTCTGCTTGAGCGACGCCTACTGCTGGATCACCTGTATTGACACGAACAGCTGATCAGTACTTCTTCCTCTCTTTCCATTATCGGAATTGAAGTGCAGTCCTAAGAACGAAAGCAATGAAATCATCGAAACCGTTCAAGAAAATCCAAGCAAATCCAAAAACCAACTCAAGGCACGAAAGCAACAAGCGACAGCGAAAACTAGGCAACAAAAGAATGCAGCGGAGAGGTCCCTCCTGACTCTGCCGCTAAGTCGATCCCGGGGGCACGGTCCACTGAATATGGGAATCAATTCCGAAGAAACAAATCCATAACGAGGACGAGTTCTTAATTCAATCTATCCCGATCGAACGATACCGTCTTGTATTTCTTAGCCGCGCTCCCCGAATAGGGGGAACGGGGCACCACATCCTACCCAACTAATTGGAAGTTTCGTCCCGAAACTTAAAGAATAGAACCTACCACTAGGAAATAGTGAGGGGAATCTTTCCCTCATTTCGGATTCAAGCTCCCAAGTAGATTCTTCGACGGAGTGATTCCGCCAAAGCATGCGCACGAGGGGAACCGAGCGAGTCCGAAGCAGCTTTTCTTTTCTATCCAAAATTTGCACAGGCTGTTCTACATACGTCAAGTCGGCTTGAAGGTTCAGTTGGTCCAGGTCTACCACATGGCTCGGGTCGTACACATATCTCCTAAGCTGTGAAACATGGAATATATCGTGTACGTCGGATAGGGATGGTGGTAGAGCAATCTGATACGCAACTGAGGCAACCCGCTTTAGTATTTCGAACGGGCCGACAAATCTTGGACTTAGCTTTCCTCTTGCCCCGAACCTGCTGACTCCTCGCATGGGCGAGACCTTGAGGAATACTCGGTCGCCTACTTGGAACTCTAGCGGTCTTCGATGTGTGTCCGCGTAGCTCTTTTGACGGCTTTGAGCTACCTTTAATCTATCCCGAATCAGCCGGACTTTCTGGACGGTCTGCTCCACGAGCTCAGGGCCAAGTACTTGTCGTTCCCCAACTTCGTCCCAGCAGATAGGAGATTTACACTTCCGCCCATATAATGTCTCATACGGCGCCATTTGAATGCTTGATTGATAACTATTGTTGTAAGCAAATTCAGCTAGAGGTAGATGAAGGTCCCAACTCGTCTTCAAGTCCAAGGCACAGAGTCGCAACATATCTTCGAGGATCTGGTTGACACGTTCGGTTTGGCCGTCGGTCTGTGGATGGTAGGCGGAGCTAAACTTCAACTTCGTCCCCATTGCTGACTGCAGGCTTCCCCAGAAACGTGATATGAATCGACCATCTCGATCGGAGACTATGGTTACTGGCACGCCATGGAGTCGAACGATTTCGTTGAGATATATCTGAGCCAGGCGGTCGACACTCCAAGTAGACTTGATAGGCAGGAAGTGAGCTGACTTGGTGAGTCGATCGACGATAACCCAGACTGCATCATGTCCCCGTTGCGTCCTCGGCAAACCAACGATAAAATCCATCGTTATATCATCCCATTTCCACTCCGGAATAGCAAGGCTTTGTAATTCTCCGCCTGGTTTCTGGTGCTCGGCCTTTACTCGTTGACAAGCCATGCAATGCGACACAAACTGCGCCACATCCCTTTTCAAGCCGTGCCACCAAAACGTCGTACGAAGATCCCGATACATCTTTGTGCTACCCGGATGAGAAGTATAACTAGCATAGTGAGCTTCCGTGAGTATCTCTTCCCTGAGGGCCGTGTCGCTTGGAACGCACAGTCTTCCCTTCACTCGAAGCATCCCATCCGTGCTTACCGCAAAGTCGGACGCCTTCCCTGCTGAGATAAGGGCATGAATCTTTTGCAGGAATGGGTCATCCTTCTGAGCGGTCTTTACTCGTTGTAACAAGTCAGGTTCGAGGCGCAGTTGTGATACTTGCGCCCACTTTGTGTATCTGATTTTTAAGGTAATGCCCAGTGATTCAAGATCTCGGCGCAGCCTATCATCAATAGCCAAACTTCCTGCAAATACTCGATTCAGTGCGTCAGCTATGACGTTTCGCTTACCAGGTGTGTATCTGATCATGAGATCGAAGTCGCTTAGGAGTTCAAGCCATCGCCGCTGTCGAAGATTCAAATCTTTTTGAGTGTACAAATATTTCAAACTTTTGTGGTCCGTATAGATTTCACACGGCAAGCCATAAAGATAGTGGCGCCACAGCTTTAATGCAAACACTATCGCGGCAAGCTCGAGGTCATGCGTTGGGTAGTTCTGCTCGTGAGGCTTTAGCTGTCGAGACGCATAGGCTATCACTTTGTCCCGTTGCATCAGGACACATCCTAGTCCCCTTCCTGATGCATCGCTATATATTTTGAAGTCATCTGGTCCGTTTGGCAAAGTAAGGACCGGGGCGGAGACGAGGCGCTGCTTTAACTCCGTAAATGAAGCTTCACAGTCGTCCGTCCAAGTAAACTTCGCACCCTTCCGTGTGAGCTGCGTCAAGGGCGAAGCAATTCTAGCAAAGTTCTGTATGAACCGACGGTAGTATCCTGCCAGTCCAAGAAAGCTTCGGATGTCGCTAGCTGATTCCGGATGTTTCCACTGTGTAATGGCTTCCACCTTTTTCGGGTCAACTGAGATGCCTTGAGACGAGATAACATGGCCCAAAAAGGATATACTGTCTAGCCAAAACTCACATTTACTCAGTTTGGCGTACAACTTGTTGTCTCGAAGGATTTGCAACACCATCCGCAGGTGTCCTGCATGCTCGTCCCTAGTCTTCGAGTACACCAAGATGTCATCGATAAAAACCACCACAAATTTATCAATGAAAGGTCTAAATACCCGATTCATAACGTCCATGAATGCTGCAGGCGCATTCATCAGTCCGAACGGCATCACGAAAAACTCGTAATGACCGTACTGGGTTCGGAAAGCAGTTTTGGGGGTGTCCTCTGGCCTAATCTTTAGCTGGTGATAACCCGAGCGAAGATCGATTTTTGAAAATACTGCTGCACCCTGTAGTTGATCGAACAAGTCATCAATCCGTGGCAGAGGATATTTGTTTCTGATTGTGACCTTGTTCAATTCTCTATAGTCGATGCAGAGGCGTAGAGTTCCGTCCTTCTTCTTCACGAAGAGCACAGGCGCACCCCAAGGAGATACGCTCGGTCGGATGAACCCACGGTCTAGTAATCCTTGGAGTTGGCACTTTAATTCCTTCAGCTCTGCCGGGGCCATTCTGTATGGAGGTTTGGAGATCGGCTGCGTGTTCGGAAATATGTCAACAGTGAATTCAATCTCTCGATCGGGCGGCATGCCGGGTAGTTCGCTCGAAAATACGTCGGGGAACTCCGCCTCAACGGAATTAGGCTCGACGTTTGCGTAGTCCTGCCGCGCGTCCCGAACTGATGCTAGAAATCCCTCGCAGCCTGTGTAGAGCATTCGCCGAGCAGATTTTGCCGAAATTATCATGCAGGCCTTGGTCGCATCGTTCGCTGGACTACTGGTGTAACAGAACACGGCTTCTTCGGGCAGACGGAAAATGACTCGCTTCTCTGCACACTCAATAGTTGCTGCGCATGCGCCTAGCCAGTCCATTCCCAAGATGATATCATAGTCCCTAACATCTAGAACTAAGACATCGAGCGACAGCTTCTTCTCCCCAATACAAATGTAACCACCTAGGCATACTGAACGAACAGGGATTTTTGTACCAGAGGGGGTGCTAACATTTAAATCTAAGTGCAATGGAGTCATTTTTATATTGTTTTCCACGGCAAAATTTATGGAAATAAAACTATGCGTTGCACCTGAATCAAATAGAACACGAGCAGGTATATTATTGAAAAGTAAGGTACCTGACACGACGGTATCCGAAGCTAATGCTTCTTCCCGTGTCATGGTGTAGACTCGGCCTTGAGCTTGATTACGCCCTTGCTGAGGTGCCGCTCGATTTGCCTGAGGTGCCGGAGTCTGATTTTGTTGGGGAGGACGGCGCTCGGTGAACTTTGGACAGTTGGGAAGGGCATGATCGGAAGCTCCACAAATGAGGCATAACCCATGCTTTCGACGACATTCACTTTCGACGTGCCCTGGTCTTCTACAGAAGTCACATCGTTGTCCCGAGTTTCCCTTTTTCGAACCATCGTTGTTAGGGCGCTTTACAGCTGTGTTTTCTCTATCGTTGCCTTGGCGTTTGTGATTGGGGGTTTGCACAGCGCCGGTGGCAACGTGAGAATACTGCGGTTCGAGGGAGAGGGCATGGTTTAAAACTTCCCTCATCGTCTGATACTGTGGAACGGATACGTGCCCGTGGATACCAGGACGTAGCCCTCCTTCGAATCGTCTGGCATGACTCGCTGCATCCGGTAGGTAAACGGTAGCAAATTTGGCCAGTTTGTTGAATTCTGCCGAGTATTGCTTCACCGTCATACTGCCCTGCCGGAGTTGAACGAACTCATTTTCCCGTTGACGTCGTAGAGGTGGTGGTATAAACTCCTCTTCAAATGCGGCACGAAAAGTCGTCCACGCGATCGCCTCCTCTCCATGGCCAAGTTGAAGAGATCGTCGATGCACGTCCCACCAGTCGTGCGCATTAAAGCGAAGCAGTAGTTTGGCACAAGTGACGCGCTTGTCTTCCGGCACATCCAGGAGAGAAAAATGATCTTCAAGCTCGGCGAGCCAATCTAGGGCCACGATTGGGTCCTCAGTCCCCTTAAATGGCGTGTTGCAGACCTTCTTGAAGTTTGCAAAGGTGAAGGTAGTCACTTCCCTCGTCCTTGGCACTAGCGGTGTTTCGACTTCAAGTACTGGCTGCTCCACTGGCGTAGCTGTGGTCGCGGCAGAATGGTTGGAGGCCAGGGTCTGAACAAGCTGCTGCAGGGTATCTACCTACTTTTGTTGGACTGAGAGTCGCGCCT
The DNA here is from genome assembly GCA_036927795.1 of Iris macrosiphon. Lineage (NCBI taxonomy): Eukaryota > Viridiplantae > Streptophyta > Magnoliopsida > Asparagales > Iridaceae > Iris > Iris macrosiphon. The sequence continues at coordinate 24,962,449 of JAYESA010000011.1, forward strand.
CTAGATTGCTCTCGAACTTGGCTTGGCGGGCATCATCCCTCTGTCTTTGCTCGGTTAACATTTGCACCACTTGTTGAATCGAATCTGTTTGAGACATGCCCCGTTGGCTCCGAGAGCTTCCTGATGTTCCGGAGCTGCTCTCCTGAGTCCGTGTCTCGCCTGGCGCTAGCGCTGATGGCTGCGCTTGCGTCATTCCTTCAAAAGAGGTAATTTAGATCAGGATCATAATGTATTATGGACTTATTGCATGAACGTATCTCATTTTGGCCTTAACGAGTTCAGGAGTTCGCATAGGCGAGTTATCGCTAAGGGAACTTTTCCAGTTTATGAATCAAGGAACTTTGAAGCTGTGCTCTGATACCAACTTATCACGCCCTGATTCCGTGGAATCGATAGTCGTCCCCCGGGCGTGACCGCCGTGCGGGCCTAGGTTGCGCACCGCACAAGGCTAAGTATTTTGTTTTGCATAGCGAGCACATATTCAGAGTACGCAGATAATTGAAACACAGATTTGAAGATGGAAAAGTTCTCTTTTATTGATAATATGAACATCTATTACAAACTCCTTGAACTGAGACATAAGGTTTGCCTCTATGGGCTTACAAAAGTGTTGACACAAAATGAGATAGCAGTCCTGTACATTACATCCTTTACTACTACTCAAAATATAAGACCTTGGGTCGGAACGACTGCCTTGCCACGAAGCTGCATGGTTGCTTGGTGGCTAGCTTCTTCTTCAAAAGGCTTCTTCTTCAAAATGCGTCAAAGGTGGCACGGTCGAGGCGTGCCTACAGCTGGACTGGAATGGGGGTTTGTCTCCTGCTCCTCGCTTGGTTCTCCTAGCGCGGGGAACCTGTTTCAACGAGGGTCAGTACATCGAAACGTACTGGTGAAGGCAAGCTAACCTAACTATACGAGTCAACACGTTGTTTTTAATGAAGCATGCATATTTACGGTGGATTTCTATCTTGCCTTAGTTCATTTTACAACAAGACATAGATATAGAATCATTGAAATGACCCATCACCGTTCGGTGATATTTACCTGTCCGTCTGAACCACCTGCATAATACTTACCTTGCCTTCCCTGTCAAGAAGACACAAGTTAGTTTCAACAGGTTTAAATATACGAGGGGATCACTGGCTTTGATGCCATAATGGACGGTCTTAGTCTCAGGCTAAGGTGATGGAGGCACATGTATCGCTGCAACGCCATCCCGCCTATGGGAGAGACTAATCTTGAGGTTCCGTCCGGATCGGATCGGTGCCAGTGCCCCAGCGACCGTCCGCAGGAACCGAGAGGCCTTGTGCACAAGTTGTCCGTGATCAACGGCGTTTGTGTTAAGTTGCCATTTATGTAGTTGAGGCAATGAAATCAGGAGATATGTAGCATTGGGTGATGTATTTTGCATAGTCTCCCTGAATAATTGATGCATGGTAAAGGGTGTTCTACATATAGTCCGCTTGAGCGACGCCTACTGCTGGATCACCTGTATTGACACGAACAGCTGATCAGTACTTCTTTCTCTCTTTCCATTATCGGAATTGAAGTACAGTCCTAAGAACGAAAGCAATGAAATCATCGAAACCATTCAAGAAAACCCAAGCAAATCCGAAAACCAACTCAAGGCACGAAAGCAACAAGCGACAGCGAAAACTAGGCAACAAAAGAATGCAGCGGAGAGGTCCCTCCTGACTCTGCCGCTAAGTCGATCCCGGGGGCACGGTCCACTGAATATGGTAATCGATTCCGAAGAAACAAATCCATAACGAGGACGAGTTCTTAATTCAATCTATCCCGATCGAACGATACCGTCTTGTATTTCTTAGCCGCGCTCCCCGAATAGGGGGAACGGGGCACCACACGATTGACAAAATCCATACTCCCGCAAAGAAGATGCCAACTTCGCAAACTAACAACGAGGCGCCTGTTTAATCCCATAAAGAGATTTTCGAAGCCGACATACCTGACCAGGGTGTTTGGTTTGGAAACCAAGTGGTAGTTTCATATATACTTCTTCAGTAAGGTCTCCATGTAGGAAGGTATTGTGAATATTCATTTGATGTAGTTCCTAATTTTTTGCTACGACCACAGCTAGAAAGGCACGAACAGTAACCATTTTTTCAACCGGAGCAAAAGTGTGAGTGTAATCAATCCCTTCAATCTAATGATTTACAAAAACTACCAAACAGGCTTTAAGCCGCTCAATACACCCATCAGCGTTATACTTTATCTTGTACACCCACCGGCTCCCCAGAACATATTTTCCAGCCAAAAGCATCTACATGGTCCAGGTACCACTATCCTCCAATGCCCGTATCTCCTTCTATATATCTTGACGCCACCCTGCATCTTTAACCGCCTCTTTAAAGGAGGTCGGTTCTTTACCTGTAGTTACAGTTGCAAGAAAATTTCTGTGTCCCAGAGAAAATTGTCGTAATTCAAAAAATGTGTTATAGGATAAGGAGTACCTGATGAATGATTGGACGTGGTGGAACGTTGGGAGGGAGGACTATGAGACAACTTTTGTATTATATTTGTAACAAAGTGACAGAGCTTCACAGAGGAAATATTGGTACTCATGCCACGCTCCAGTGCACCCTCACCATTCGACACAACCACCACCGCCTCATCCTCTGCTGTCGCAGCCGCCGCGACTGCCTCCGCCACAGTGACCTTCGTTGTCGAGTCTTCCACGGTGGCCTCGGCCTCAGTCGCGCTGTCCTCCACGACAACCTCAACCTCCACGATGGCCATCCCATCAATTTGAGATAGATCAAACCCCAAAGCATCATCGTCCAAGACAAGGGGCGCCAGGTCAGGAGGAGCCATATCACCTCATCTTCAACAGAATAGGAAAACTCATTCTCATAAAATTTAACATCTCGAGAGATAAAAAAATTACCAGTAGCTAGATCATACAATTTTTATCCCTTCTTGCCATGGGAGTATCCCACAAAAATACACTTTCGACTGCGAGGAACAAACTTATCCATCTTAGCTTTTTGGTTGTAGGCAAAACAAAGACTACCAAAAATACATAATTTATCATAAGAAGGAGGAGCACCAAATAATATTTCATAGGGGGTTTTAAAACCAAGAAGGCTCGAAGGAGTTCGATTGATCAAATAACCAGCCGCCAAAATACACTCACCCAAAAAAAAAAATTGACAAATTTTTTCTGAAAACGTAAAGCACGTGCCACATTCAAAATATGTCTATATTTTCGTTCGATCCTCCCATTCTGCTGAGATGTACCTACACAAGATGTCCGAAACAAAATACCATTATGTGCAACGTAGTCGCGCAAGCAATTAAACTCAGTACCATTATCACTTCGCATAATGCAAACTTTGGAATTAAATTGTCGCTCAATCATAGAAAAATGACGAGAATATCTTGTATACTTCAGTCTTATCAATCACAAAAATATCCAAACAATACGAGAAAAATAATACACAATCGTCAAAAAATATCGAGCTCTACACGAAGAAGGCGTAGGATACGACCCCCAAAGATCACAATGTATCAAATCAAAAATTGCAACAACCCGAGAGTCAATGACAGGAAAGATACCTCGAGTTTGCTTTGCCTGATGGCAAACTTCAAATGCCTTATTCACTGAACGACTAGAGCTACTAACAACAGGAAGTGACTTTACTACTTTATCAGAAGGATGCCCAAGTCGCTGATGCCAAATATCCAGAGAAGTTATCCCAGTCACTGCCAAGGTCTGAGTCTTCAGTATAATACAAAAGTAGTAGAGTCCATCCCGCTGTTCACCAACATCAATCAAGGTCCTCAAACTGGGGTCCTGTATCGCGTACAAATTTTTAGTGAATTGTACAACACAATTTATATCATCAATAAGATGGGCCACAAAAATTAAATTGTAATATAATTGAGGTACGAATAGAAAATTCGTGAGAACCACACCTGGTACAAGAAAAACAAGCCCGCAGTACGAGACAACCGTAGTTCGTCTGTCCGGGAGTCCAACTGGACACTCCTCCATTGTCGTCACCCCCGACAATAAATCAAAATTCTCCGTAACATGATTCGAAGCGCCTATATCAATAATCCAAGGAGCAATGGACTTACCCACCATACGTTCCTCCAGAGATTTGGCCGAAGAATTACCAAGCATAGAAATAAGTTGTTGCCATTATTCCGGAGTCAATCCTGGTACACCGTCGTCGCCTGCACCAACATCTGCCATCCGCGGCTTTACAGCAATGAAACCACGTTCTGCCACCGTCGTACGCACTTTCACACCCCGTCCATGTCCACCACCATCCGCCTGTCCGCTAAATCGGACATTGAGCGAATCTTATCGTGGTTTTGCCTCCTCAAAGTAGGGTATTGTCTTCTTTACCGAAGCGTCGATAGTATACAAAATTTACTGCACAAGTATCGATTGGACGCAATACCAATCCTCCAATTGATCCTTCTCCGAAGGTTTATTGATAGACCCATCAACAAATCCAAATTTTCGTCGAGCCCGTAGAGAAAGTCGAATAGATCTCGACCATTCCTCATAATTCTTCCCACAAAATACCACTTTCATAATTGTATTACCCGAATTGTCATTAGAACCAAGGTAATACGGTGAGTTGGGATCGATTTGCGATGCCGCCGACGTAGAAGTTCCGTCGCCACCGCTGCTCGTCATGTCGTCGTCGCCGCTCGACATACCGCCACCACCGCCGCTCGAAGAAAATGTGCCCTACCCGTCAGGCTCTGATACCATGTGAAGAACTGATAGGAGATAATATTCTAGGTATTTTATTCATCATGATATTACATATATATATATATATATATATATATATATATATCCACATATCAACTTGGGGCCTAAGTCACATGGCCAATCACCATAAATACAATTTAATATAATTTAATCTCAATACCCTAATCACCATATAGCCAGACAATCACCATATATAGCTAGTCACCATAAATATAATTTAATCCCAACAAAAGGTGTTTTTAATAGAAGATATCGATTGTTTGGATTTTTGGAACCAATCGAATATGCTAAGTGTTAAGAACATAAATGAAATTTTCATGCACATCTATGATGGTAAATTATAACACGTTGGAATCATCAGTCAACATGAGTACATATCTCGACTATCTGAAGGAGTGAATCCATAGAAAAATATTATTATTCTCGCTTTACATTAAAATATGGATGATACCGATAAAAATTCTTTCACAGGGACGGAACGGCATACAACAGATTGGGGTCCACCGACCCTACGTACGGTGGACCCCAATATCGTCTATGTGTTGTATACAATTTTTTTCTATTTTAAAAATTGCCCCCACTATAAAAAGAAGATATCGCCCCTACAAAACGAATTGTCTGGCTCCGACCCTGCTTCCACATCTCTCCGTTGGAAGGACGAGATAGTTATTCTTCATCATTCTTTCATTTCTTGTCATGCCATGTTCAGTGGCGTACAAATTTTGAGTTTTTTTTGGTTTATATTAGGACCATGGGCATGAAAAAAACCTAGCATGACGTTCCATTCTGACAACACTGCAATGGCAGATCATTAAAATAATATACTTAAGGAACACTTTTTAGCTGAAAATTAACTAATCAAAGCAGTATATTTTCTAAAACATGTCTACTGTGAACAAAATTCTAAAGTGTATATGAACAAAATTCTAAAGTGTAAGGAAGCTTCTAAATATGTTGATTTTTCTGAAGATTTATATTAGTATCACATGGAATATAAAGAGATATAGTAAAACAATATATACATCACTAAAAGAATAAAGTTCATAAGATGAATTTATCTATTAACAACACTCAATAGTTTATCACCATCTTATATCCTCATTCATTTACAATAAAAGGGCAATTAGGTAATTGTAGTTATTTTCTAACTTCAAAGTATTAGACGATGTCATTAGGGATGTCAATTTCTTTCCGAACCCAACGGAGAACTAATTTTTTTTCCAAATTGGCGGATTTGCGAATTTAAAAATGGGGACGAGACGAGAGTAAGGATTAAAAAAAAAGTTCGATCAGGTTTGGGGCCGGATTTGAGTATTGTACTCCCCGTCTTGGTAAATCTCCAATCCCGATAAATTATAGTGGCAACACATTCTTTATTCAGAGCCAACCCAATTAATAGATCACTTAACCTAAACTGATAAGTAAATCATAATGCTCCTATACGTTTTCATCAATTAATTGGGTTGATACTTTATATTGTTTCTATTCATATTAATCCAGTAATAGTTTATGATATTTAATATTAATATATAATATTTTTGCAACTATAAATATATTTATTATAATTTTTTTTTAATAATAAGCATCGCTCTCCCTAGACTAAAACTTTGGCTACGCCTCCGGTCATGTTGTCACAATCTTGATTTTTGACTTTTGTTTTACACTTTACATTGTTGGATATTGTTGGATGTTTGAGAACTTTTCTGCAATTATCCATATTTAAGAGAATTATATAAAATTGTAAATAAATCAATTAATGGATGAAGTAGATCAACCAACCGTGGGCAAGTCAGTGTTTTAAAAACCGTTGAACCGGTCAACCCGTGAACCAGTACCTTTTTGGACTGGTTTAATGTCGATCCAATTTTTTTTTAAAAACATCAGTCAATCCGGTGGACCCAGCCGATTAGACCACCGAACTGTCTAATCAAGTTAGATTTCGAACCAATTTGATCATGAATTTTGACTTTTGTTTTGATCTTTACATGCAATCGAAGTTAATATGTTTGCTTCGTAACTAATTCTACTATAGTAAACCTTTTAAGTAGTATGTATATGTATATGTATATTATATGTATATGTATATGTACGTAGCTTTGTACTATGGAACATATTCAAAATAAGATTGTAAGTCTATATAATTAGTTCAATCCGAATTAACATACTCGTTGGACCCACTGTCATGACGATATTTAACTCCGGACAGGACGGATGCATAAATGTAAAAGGAGGAAGGGAGGGGGAGTGGTTCAATTTCAAATGTAAAAAAGTTTAAAATTTTATTAATTAAAGTTTGTTTCATCAAATTTTGTTGTTCCTCCAATATGGTCTCTCTCTATGTATAGAATCATCTATAAATGAAAATTACGAAGAAAAGATAAAATTTAGTTTAAGTACGTACATAGAAATTAAAAATTACAATAAACATAAAATCGATGAAAAAAATAAAAAACTTAAGTATTTAACTAGAAGTAAAACATTAGTGAGAACGACTCTCTGGTAGCCTCCATGTAGGTGGTCCCAGAGTCTGGGACCGATTTTTAAAACACGCGGCATGTAGTAGAGAAGAGGAATGAATGCGGATAGCTACGTTGTAGCCCATGGCTTAAGCAAGTTGGGGTGGTATGATTGGTACGTGGAATAATTTCTCACTCAGCTGACACGAATCCACGCAAGTGGGTGTGGCATTTTCCCTTAGCCCATGGTTTTTCTAGTACTGCTGCAGCATCTGGTTTTTAGAAGGAACATCAAATTAAATAAATTCGGAAGGAAAAGGAACTGACATCTCTATATAATTAACTCACGGTTCTTCTTCACACCCTCGCCATCCAAATATTCATTCGTTCATTCCCACTCCTATGGAGTTCTCTTCCTCCTTTGAGTCCCTCTCTGCTCCTTCTTCTTCTTCTTCTTCCAATAATATTGGCAGCTATCCGCGGTTCCAACTAGATTCGTGTTATTTATGCCAAAAATATCTGGCGGCCAACCACGACATCTACATGTACAGAGGGGACACGCCCTTCTGCAGCGACGAGTGCAGGCAGGAGCAGATGGACGCCGACGAAGCCGAAGAGAGAATTAGAAAGAAACAACTGCGACGACAACAACAACAGAAGAAGAAGGAGAAGGAGAGCGCGTTCAGATCTGAAGAGAAGATCATTCTGAGTGCCACTTCCACTGCTGCTGTTGCTGCATAATCCAAGTTTTTTCTTTTTTTCTCTTTTTTCCTCTTTCTCTTTTCTCTTTTTTTTTTAATCAAGAGAGCATTGGGGAAATTTGTGTATCAATATAATTTTTTTGGGACTCATTTTTGCTATCTTACTTCTCTACTTTCTAAGTCCTAAATGGCAATATTTTTCAGTAGATCTTGAAGATAAATTTAGGGTTAAATAGATCTTGAAGAGAAATTTAGAGCACTCAGATTTCATGAAGAGTCTAATCGTCACTGGAAAGACCGATTGATGAAAGGGGGGAGAGAGAACTCTATCTGGAAATAATAAAAGTATATATTTTTTTTTTCAGATTTTCTCTTATTTGCAGAAAAAATAATATGGACTGCCAAAATCAACATGGAAATTCTAAGGTTCTTAAATTCTAAAGCTTAGGTGGAAAGTCAATTTAGCAGAAAAATTAATATGGAAATTTGGTTGCAGTTTGAACTTCGATTTAATTGTCTTAATTCCATTGTTAGATAAATTCCAAGAAACTTGTATACAGTGGTAATCATCTTCTAATAGTTGTACATTCTTTAAGACAAATTTTAAGGACACTACAAAGTTAATAGGAGATAACATGCTTAGTCGGTCATGTGCATATTCATAACTATCGGTGGATTTTTTTTTTTTTTTTTTTTTTTTTACAATTCTTGTTATTTTGTGACTGTTAAAATTTTGACAGACTGTCAAAATTTTAGAAGTAATGTATATTCACACGGCTGTCAAATTTTTGACAGCTTATTTTTCTAGGACTATTATGCAAAAGACTGTCAGAATTTTGACAGTTTTAGAACTGTCAAAGTATATTGTTCCTAATAATTTTTGTAGTGTCCGACATTCTTTAAAATTGCATAAGTAACAATTTTGTTGATCACTAAAATAACAATAAAGTACATAAGCCATTAACGTTATTATGAGCATTTTTTTTTTTTTGTGAAATGCTCTACATAACGTTCGGGACTTTGTGCATATTGTATTGTATGTCTTTTGGATCCACTGTCGTCTCAACTTTTACTATTTATAAATTAAAGGAATAATACGTCCCCGTGGTTCAAATTCACTAATCTTATGTCTTTTTTTGATAACCATAAGGGTCACTTGAGTTCAACAAGTTATATTATGAACCATTTGTGTGTGTGTATATATATATATATATATATATATATATATATATATATATATATATATATATATTATGAGAGCCAAAGATGCTATTAATATAATCTCAGACCTATCCATGGTACATCTCATGAGAAATTTAGACTGGCCCAAAGAAATACAAGAGAATTAGAAAAGGAAACAAGAAACTCGCTAGTGTAGAAGTATGGAAAATCTGAGTTCATGCGCCAGAAGATATGAACTCAAAGTTTGCCTGTAGTCATGCTGCAGAGAAGCTATGCGGCCAAGGGACTCGTCTAGATCCCAAAGCAGGTCTGCAAGTGCATCCATGCGGCCAGACTACAACCCGCATATAAACAAGATCTATGCGTCCTCGTCCTCATGAAGCCAAAGTGTCCATCAAACCAAAGGCTGGACGAGAGCACATATGCGGTATTGACTCTATTCGTTCTCGTTCTCATGAAGCCAGAGTGTCCATCAGACCAAGGGCGGACGAAAGCGCATATGCGGCCTCGACTCTATGCGACCTCAACAACATGCGGCAAGAGTGTCCATCTGACCAAGGCCAAACGGAAGCACGTATGCGGCTACAAGTCTCATACGGCCTTGTCAACATGCGGCTAGAGTGTCCATTCGACCAAAGCCCAAACAAGAGCACATATGCCGCTACGTACCCACGCAACCTCGTCATCATGCGACCGCAGTGTCTATTCGACTAAGGCCAGACGAGAGCTCGTGTACGGCAACGGCCCTATGCGACAGTCAGTTTGCAAGATCGTGTCATTACAACCAAAAATATCTTCACACAATCAGTGCTGACTACGTGTCTAGTTGACCAAGTCACGCACACAACGGGTTGAGAACAACCCCGAGATTTTATCAACGACATATCCCAACCGAGGCTACGTGGCAGCCCACCCGTGATATGCGTCCACATTTGCAACCATCAGCATGATGGCTATAAATAGGAGAAACTTGGACGTTCCCAGGCCCCTGCCCCTTTTAATGGAGAGACCGCGGACGAGAGCACACATGCGACCTCGAATCTATGCATCCTCATCCTCATGAAGCCAAAGTGTCTATCGGACCAAAGCCAGACGAGAGCACATATGCGGCATCAACTCTATGCGTCATCGTCCTCATGAAGCCAAAGTGTCCACCAGACCAAGGCCGGACGAGAGCACACATGAGCCTCGACTATATGCGTCCTCATCCTCATTAAACCAAAGTGTCTATCAGACCAAAGGCGAACTAGAGCACCTATGCGGCTCCAAGACCCATGCGGCCTCGCCAACATACAGCCAGAATGTCTATTTGACCAAGGCCCAAACGAGAGCACATACGCGGCTAGAAGACCCATGTGGCCTCGTCATCATGCGACCAAGATGCTATGTAGCCGCCAGCCCCCAAGATCTTCTCGTTACAACTGCAGAGATCTTCGCACAGTTGGTGCTGACGACGTGTCCAGCTGACTAAGTCACACATACAACGAGTTAAAAATAACCCCGAGATCGATCTCTTCAACAACATATCTCAACCAAGACTACGTGGCAATCGGCCAATGGCATGCACCGACAGTTGTAACCGTATTCTGTTGAATGAATCTTATGCGGACACCAAGCATGAACTTATGCGGCATCCATAGCACGTCCCCAGGACGGCTATAAATAGCAGGGTACTACACTCATACAAAGGGTTGACTGGCTATCTGTGAACCTACAATCAAGCGAGAGAGAAGAGCTTATGCATCGGACCGTCCACGGAGTAAAGAGAGTTGCTACATTCCTAACCCTCCATCGTCAACCCCCAGAAAACAAATTTGTACTTAGATTATCTTCAAGGACGTGGGTAGCAAAGGCTGCTGCGCCTCGCCCAACTACAGAGCAGACGCTTTCCGCTTCTCAATCTGTTGCTGTTGATGGTCGTCAGGTGAATACCCAGGACGTCCACGTCTATGTGGCATCCTCATCTGACGTAGAAACTGCTCAGCACCTAGACTCTGGCAGAGGAAAGCACTACGATGCCAGACGTTCTGGTGCTGAGATAGGTTCTATGCGGCCAAGAAGGAGGCCGCAAAAACTGACCATGCGATACCATCTCACAGCTGTAGTCAGACGACCACATGCGACCCTGACAACAACAGAACTTCTATTTTCGACAGTATCTCATGCAGCGTAGATCCTAGGCGGCTCGCCGAGAATGAAAAAAGCCCAAATTTGGACTCTTTGTACTACGCGCCTGCAGGTGCTAAGTCAAAGAAGCCTGGGGCAGTGCGAGCTCGTCAGGGTCAAACAACTATCCAGTTAGCTGACTGTCAGCAGGCACCGTTAACCGTTACACGGGCCCCTGATGGAAAGCTATATAAGACCGCCTCGTGCATCCAGCCCGCAGCGGCAAATGTACAACGTTGGTCTCAAAAGTCTTCCGCTGACGATTCGAGAAAATTTCTTCTACGAACCCCGGATCAGAGAGCAAATACAATACCTATGCACCTGTGTGCTCGGTCCTTCCGGGCCCACAAAAAGGGTACAAAGGTGGAACAACTCTCACTTGACTTGCGTAATGTGATCAATCACAAGCGCAAGGTGATGGAAACAATTGTGACCGGTGAAATATCCTCTCCAGGGCATCACTGTGCCAGGATCATTATCAATTGTTGCTGCAACAAAGTGGCAAAATCCACAAGTAGGCAGTTGGCCTTCCAGCGACTGCACCAGAAAGCACCTATCCGACAACAGTCCAAAGATCATGTACAAACACTAGAGGAGGAGAAGCTGCCCTTCGCCTTAAGTTACTTAGCTCGGAAGGTCCATTCCAACACATGAGGAAGAAATTCCAGCACCTCTAGTCCGTCACTTTCAACCAGCGCATTGAGAAGACGATTACCAGGAGGACCAACAACGGGACCTGCAGAAAGAGTTTTTTATGGCACCCGTTCGAAGAAGAAGCTATCAGCTGCTGTGAGTAGTTCTTACTCAGAATCCCTGGAGGTTGCACAAGTTGGAGATAGTAATCCCCTGGACCTATACAATAATTCAACGTTCCGTAGAGACAATGAATCTCAAAAAACAGATACCGAGTTCTTTGGGGATATTTACCATCGTCAAGAAGACACATTTTTTAAAGCTGGACAAGTAGTAGAAGAGGAATGAATGCGGATAGCTACGTTGTAGCTACGTTGCGTGGACATGCGGATGGCTTAAGCAAGTTGGGGTGGTACGATTGGTATGTGGAATAATTTCTTACTCAGCTGACAGAATCCACGCAAGTTGGTGTGGCATTTTCCCTAGCCCATGGTTTTTCTAGTACTGCTGCAGCATCTGGTTTTTAGTAGAAACATCAAATTAAATAAATTCAGAAGGGAAAGGGACTGACATATCTATATATTTAACTCACGGTTCTTCTTCACACCTTCACCATCCAAATATTCATTCTTTCATTCCCACTCTCATGGAGTTCTCTTCCTCCTTCGAGTCTCTCTCTGCTCCTTCTTCTTGTTCTTCTTCTTCTTCCAATAATATTGGCAGCTATCCGCGGTTCCAACAAGATTCGTGTTATTTATGCCAAAAATATCTGGCGGCCAACCACGACATCTACATGTACAGAGGGGACACGCCCTTCTGCAGCGCTGACTGCAGACAGGAGCAGATGGACGCCGATGAAGCCGAAGAAAGAATTAGAAGGAAACAACAGCGACGACAACAACAATAGAAGAATAAGAAGAAGGAGAGCGCGTTCAGATCTGAAGAGAAGATCATTCTGAGTGCCACTACTACTGCTGTTGCTGCATAAACCAAGTTTTTTCTTTTTTTTCTTTTTATCAAAAGAGTAATGTGAAATTTTTTGTATCAATATAATTTCTTTTGTGACTCATTTTTGTTATCTTACTTCTCTACTCGATAGATCTTAAAGAGAAATTTCGGGTTAAATTTATTTTGAAGTTGGACCCAAATTATTTTACAACCAAATTTTTTTGTACAATTCTTGGTATTTCATAACAGGTCATTTGTACAAAATTTTTGACACTCCTATCTATGTATGATAGTCCTAAAATTGTCAAAAATATATTAACCTCTAATAATTTTTTACAATGTCCTTGATATTTGTCTTTTTTTTCCTTTAATGAAGTACCAAAATTATCAATTTTGTTGATCACTAAAATAACAATAAAGTACATAAACCATAAAAGTTACTATGAGCTATCTACCATTTGTATATATGTTTGTTTGTAATTTTATGAGAGACAAATGTTGATGTTGGGTGGAGTTTTCAACGTATGTAAAAAATATTCCGTAGTACGGAACGTCATCCGTATGTCGAAAAAATTCGAAAAGTGCAATGAGTGCCGTATATCGGACCATATATGGTAAGCAAATAAATGATTGGATTTCCATATATATCTTTTACTTTGACAATATATATCTGACAATTCGTTGACGAGAATGTGTACAATCACGTTGCCAATATAGAGCACGCAAGGACATAGTGAGATACGCGAAGAAGAACGAGATAAACAAATTATTTTTGATCCAAACGATGATAGGTCTGCAGGACAAAGTTAGTACGTCTATTACATATCACCTGAGTTCTAGCGCGTGGTTAACTAGTTATATTCTATGGGAGTCAAATTTGACGATAAAGTTTAGGCATTGTGGTTGTTGTGTACTTTCTCAGACTCGTTGAAGATCGTACAAGTGTCCATGATCGCTTCTTCTCCAGAAGGCATAGTTAGTATAAAATTAGCTAAGAGGGGAGTATTGAATGAAGAGATGCGAAGAAAATCTCAGGCACTTCACCTTCATCTCATTCAGAGGCGCTTGTTTCAGAGAGCCGTAGAAGGAGTAAAAGCAGGGGTTCGAACGAGGGCAGAGACAAGAGCAAAGGCAAGTCCAAAGGTCGATACGAGGACTACGAGTGCTTCTATTATGAAAATTAGGCAATAACGTCCATATCAAGCAAAACTGTTTCGCTTGGAAGAGAGAGAAGAAGGACGACAAGAGGAAGTAGAGTGAGAACACAACAACGACTGTCTCAACACATTGAGGCGATACGATCATTGTAGCTGATGAGTTAGTCATGAACGTCGCCTGCGAGGAAAGTTCTTGGCTGGTAGACTCAGGGGCTTCCACGCACGTATCTCACAACATGACACTGTTTGCCATTTACATAACATGAGACTGTGGAGTGTTGAAGATAGGCAACATAGGTATGTCAAAGTTGTTGCTATTGGAGATGTGCATTTGAGAACCAAGATGGATGCAGTTCTTGTTCTCAAAGATGTTATTCATGTCCCCGATATCCGTTTCAACCTGGTGTTAGATGGAAGGTTGGATGATGAGAGATTATTTAATCTCTTCGGGAATGGTCATCCAAGGGTTCTATGGTGATTGTCAAAGGAAACAAGAAGTCCGATCTCTACTCTATAGAAGGGAGCGCACAAGGGGCACAGAAGGTGAACGCAGTCAGTGATACGTCTATCGAATTGTGCCACATTCATCTTAGATAAAGAAATGAGCTACTTGTTGAACATGAAATTGATTCCGGGTCTCAAGTCTACAAAATTATTGAGATGCACGCACTAAATTGCTGAAAAGCAGAATAAGATATTTTTCCAAAGTCACCAAGTTCAAGGAATCCACGTTGCTCGAGTTGGTTCACTCGGACGTGTATGGTCCTATGAAGGTAAAATCTATTACAGATGCTTCTTATTTTATTGTCACTACCATATTTTCTAGGAAAGAGTATTTTGGTCATTTTATAATTAATTAAATATTATGCATGTTGTATATTTATTTATTGTTAGATGTTAGTATATTATTTTGGACTTGTATTAGTGGACTTAACTAGTTTAGAATAGATCCATGGACCAATATTTAAATCTAGTTAGAATTGATCCCAATTAGAAGCCCATTCATTGAGAGGATGATTAATTGAGTTAAACCCAATAGCCTTGAACCTTCCCTCCTTAATTATTTTTTCATGAGAGGCCCCCAAGGGGTATTTTAGACTTTACATAGTAGCTTGGGGAGGGGGTCAAGTGGCCGGCTATATAATTTAGGAGGGAGAAATTTCTCTCTCTTTTTTTCCATTTTAAAACTAGATCTAGAATTTTCTCTTCCAAATTTTTTCATTCTCACATCAAATTTTATCCAATTTTCTTTCCTATTCCTTCCCAAATAACCATTGGAGGCTATTGAATCAAGGATCTACAATGAGAAAGCAAGGATCTACAAGGAGGAGCAATGATCTACAAGTTGGATGCTATTTTCACCAATTTTGGAAGTTTTATTAGAAATCTATCTCCCAATAGGTACAATTCAGTTTTTTCTCTTTAATTAGACTCTAAATATGTGTTTTAATCATTAGAAACCATCCCATATTCTAAGGCTACCCATAAGAATTGAAATTAGGTTCATAGGAAGCCTATGGAGAAAGTTATGTGATATTTTGTATCAATTTTGGAAAAATTTCAAGATTGACATATTTTGTGTTTGTCAATTGGTAAATTAGACCAAATTGACATGTGTTTGATTGTGTGTGGCTAGTGTCGTATCCGTAATTGGATACGTGTAGTCCGTATCCTGACAATTTGGAGATACGGGTTAATTTGGGATTTTTTCTCCGACACGGGGGTTTGTGCATGTCATATTTTGACACGGACACGTAGATGTGTAATTAACTCTTCATATTATTCATAATTACTATTTTAGACTTGCTCGTGTCCTTCGGGGTACATTTGTTTATGTAGTGGACTCGTATCGTAAGCGTATCATAGATCTAGTGTGATACGGGTGCGATACACTCCACGTGTTTATTTTATTGTATTCTAGATTCATTTGTCTTGGTAATAGCTATTAGAATATTATATTTATCATTGTATATGATATATAAGTCTATATATATTGTGTTGATTCTATGTTCATTTATGGTGATTGATTATATAGATATATGTGAGTTGTGGATATATATATATATATATATATATATATATATATATATATATATATATATATATATATATATATATATATATATATATATGTGTGTGTGTGTGTGTGTGTGTGTGTGTGTGTGTGTGTGTGTGTGTGTATAGTTGTGTGTGTGTGTGTGTATATGTATAGTTGTGTGTGTGTTAAGAGAGAGGGGGTCGGGCAGTGCAGTGCAACTGAAGGACACAACAACAACAGCATTTCAGTGAAGCATACAACAACATCCTCATTAGCCACAGCAACATCATAGCAGAGTATCAATGAGCTAGCACAACAGCTAGCTAGCAGTATGCTAGCTGCAAGGCAGTGCAGCTGCAGCAAAGTGCAAGCCACAGTAAAAGCAGTG
Organism: Iris macrosiphon; assembly: GCA_036927795.1. Taxonomy (NCBI): domain Eukaryota; kingdom Viridiplantae; phylum Streptophyta; class Magnoliopsida; order Asparagales; family Iridaceae; genus Iris; species Iris macrosiphon. The sequence goes on from JAYESA010000011.1 coordinate 24,978,871, forward strand.
CAGTGGCAGCAAGACAGTGTAACTGCAGCAAAGTGCAAGCCAAAGGAAAAGTAGTGCAGTAGAAGCAAGGCAGCAGCTAACAGTAAGCACAATGCAGCATGCACAACAACAATATCCAGTGGCAGCAGCGGCAACTTTAGCAACTACAGTGGCTTCATCATCAGTAGTAAATGCAGCAGCAACAACAAGGCATACCAGTGAGTAACATTTCAGCAAGGCAGGAGCATGCAACAGCAACAACAGCAACTAGAGTTTCAGCATCAGCAACACCAATGCAAGAGGAGCAAGGGCAGCAACTACAAAGCATGTAAGGGGGTAGTTTAGATAATGGTTAGTACGTTTATTTGATAGTTAATTAGTTAGTCATTTGAATTACTAGTTAGCTTGATAGTTTAGTTAGTAGTTAGTTAAGTTAGTTACTTGTTATATAGTTACATAGATATATGTGTACATATGGTGATCTAGTAGTTAGATATATACATATATACTTCTTACTAGTTAGTGATATATATATATATATATATATATATATATATATATATATATATATATATATATATATATATATATATATTAGTATGTTAGTAGTTAGTTAGTAGTATGATATTAGTTAAATACATGTTAGTTATAGTTTAGAGCTTTGGGTAGTTAGTTATATACTAGGATTCACATTACCTTGTGATACCAAGGTAATGTCAAGGTATTGATGGATACTCAAGGTTTCACATTACCTTGTGATACCAACGTAATATCAAGGTATTGATGGATACTTAAGGTATTGGGTTTGAGTATCAAGATGGGTGTGTAGTGGTGCGATACCGCATTGGTTCAAAGCCAAGGTATCCACTTAGCATTAGTTTAGTTAGGAATATTATATATTGTTGAGTGTATATACATACTATGATATTTTCTATCTAATGATTGCCTATCTTAGGATACGGTATTCTATTGATTCCTAGTATCCTATTTAGCTAGTGTGGCCTAGTTACATAGTGTATGGACCCAATATCCTAGAGATGGACTCATGCAACCTAGAAATAACTAGTTTGACCAAGTTTGACTTATAGTTGACCTAGTTTGACTGTTTTGACTTAGAAATAACTTTTTGACCTAGAAGTTGACTACTTTAACTTATTTTCTTTCAGAAACCTTGTATTTATATAATATTCCCTATTTAGGTCTTTGAGGCACCGTACCGGACATCTGTGATACTGTTTACCGAATTTCAGGTGAGTACATACTCTGATAGTTTCTCATTTATGATATCCTCTGTCTTTTGTATCTAGTGTAGATATTCTTGATTCTTGACATGATAGTTACAAGGATTGGTATATCCGGATCTCGTCATGAGATGTTATTCCTTGGTATGTATGGTGTATCTTGTGCAAGCCTTGTTTTCTTGTTCTTCTTGTACAAATATATATATTGGTTCATGAGAAGTATAGCGTCCTTCTTGTGGAAACCCGTGCCATAACGTACTATGGTTGGTTCCAATATACCAGTCGGGGGCGGAGAGTATGTAGTGTGGATATGTGATCATACCCTCCTTGTATCAAGTCTTGTTCATTGAATAGTATTAATCATACATCGCACGTATGATTAGCCATGCCATAATTCTTGTATAAAGTTCCCAAGCCGATCACATGTTAAAGCTGATACTCACTCACTTAGTCATTAGTATTTCTTATTCATTTCCATATTGTTTATTCTTGCATTTATTTCTAGTATTTCCTTTATTGCATATCTCTTGTATCTATATGTTGCATCTTGCATATTCACATATATTTACTGTTATATAGTTTATATCATTTATTAAAACTGTTGTTAGAGATGTACTCTTCTCCTTTCTTGACTGGATATATTTTTTCCAGATGACACTGAGGAGTGGTACCCCACTCACTACAGGCTCTGGACGTGGTAGGCTTAGATCCAGAGACCTTGGCTCAGGAGGGTCTCATCCCGACAAAGACAGACGACCCAGGACTCGTAGCTTCGTAGTTAGTTTTCTTTTGTACTGGATTTGTCTCCAACATTATTTTTAGTATTTTTCTGACTCATTGTATATTATTTTGTCTCATGAGTTATATTTGTGACTCTTCTATTCTTTTATCATATTCGTGCTTATTCCATCTATAGATCTGTGATTGAGTATATTTATTTACATTAGTAGCATATTATATCTTAAATTGCTAGATAAATAGTTTACCCAAATAGCGTTTTACCGTCGATGCAGTGGCGTAGGCTGGGCGTTCTTCACTACTTGCATCCTTACACCGGGTGCGGATCGTGACACATTTTTAGTGGTGGTCCATGCAGGTCTTTGAGGTCACAATTTGTGCGATTCGTAGTGGTGCTCTGAATTGAGTGCTATTACGAGTCTATTTTAGTATATAGGATATAGGCTATAGGCTGAGAATACTCAATCACATCTAGAAAAAACTCTATTGATTCATTTTAACTGTTCTTCCTTGATTTTGATATTTGATCTTTAAATGTCTTTCTTTGTGTGCATTATATCATGTGCCATATTGATTCTTTCCTTTCGCTTTGCCTCAGGATGCCGCCTAAGACTAGATCACATGAGGTGAGAGCAGCTTCTGAGAGATCTGCGACTTTTCGAGGGCCTGCACCAGTCACTTCTCCGGTGATTTGTGTATCCGCTGCGTACGGGGATCCACCTCCAACTCAGAGGACTGTTCCGGCTGTATCTAAGGGACTTTCACCGCCAACTTCCGCACCGACAGATGCGACTCAGATGTTCACACTATTTCGCGAAATGTTGGAGGCACAGAGGGCTCAATCCGAGGCACATCTGAGGCAAACTGACGTATTGCGGTAGGGCTTTGAGACTGTTCATCAGCTAGCCATTATCGTAGTAGAAAGAGAAATTCCGGTCCTACAGCTGGTTGCCCCGCAGGTTGCCCAGCTTCGGCCATACAACATTCAGGACTTTGAGAAGTTAGAACCTCGGGTCTTCAAGGGGACAGAGGGCATCGTCTACGATGATGATTGGCTCGAGGATATTGAGCATCTCATGAGGGTATCCCGTCTTACTGAGGATCTGAAGGTTGAGGCAGTAGGACTTCAACTGTTCGACATCGCCTACACTTGGTTCAGGAATAAGCCACTTCTTGCTAATGCAGGGCTGTCTTGGGAGGTATTTAAGGACCTCTTCAAGAGAAAGTTCTTTGCTCGGACAGACAGGTTAGACTTGAGGAGACAGTTTGAGAGCCTTATTCAGGAGAGCATGTCTGTGGAGGAATACGTCGCAGAGTTCTGTAGACAGAGCTGATTTATGGAGTATTTGGTGAAGGAGCCGGAGGTTCGAGCTATCCATTTTTGTGAGGGTCTGAACTGGGAAGTGAAGATCCTCATTCCATCTTTTTATGAGACTTACTCGGAGATACTTGTAGAGGCACGCAAGGTTGAGCGAGAGTTGGGTTTGAAGCCCAAGAGAGATCGTGATTCTTTTTTGGGGGCTAACAATAGCACATTGACTGCTAAGCGTCCTCATTTTTAGTCCAGGTCTTTTTAGCAGCCGCAGTAGCACCAGACTCCAGCTAAGATACCGTTTTACCAGGCACCGCAGCAGCAGAGACAGTCACAGTAAGTTTCCTGCCACTACTGCAAGAAGCCCGACCACATCTGGAAAGTTTGCAGGAGGAGGTTGGGGGTTTGTTTGTATTATGGTACCGAAGGGCATCAGCTAAGAGAGTGTCATTCCAATCCTTGTCGTGCAGTTCAGGGAACTGCTCCAGCTCCGAGGACACATGCGAGACCATCTGCAGTACAGCCGTGGGGACTGTCTCTTATGACCCAGCAGTAGCGTTATGCCAAGCACCAGCATTAGGGAGGTGCACGTCAGGGACGAGCGTTCACTATGACGGTCGAGGAGGCCGAGTCCACTGGAGATGTCATCGTAAGTTCTGTTCTTCTTGATTCCATTCCATCTTTAGCTTTGTTTGATAGTGGTGCTTCCTATAGTTTTGTATCTGTTTCTTTTTCTCTGAAGCACTATTTTGTAGCTGGGTCTTTGCTTAGGACTTGTAACATCATGACCGGGGGAGGCATTATCCTGGTTAATAATTTTTGCAAGGATCAGAGAGTTACTTTAGGAGGCCGGGAGCTGAGTGCGTGTCTACTTGTAATGCCACTTCTGAGCTACGATATTATACTCGGGGTGGATTGGTTGAGTAGGCACCATGCTAGTATAGATTGTAGATGAGGTAGGGTTTTGTTTAGCCCACCTGGAGAGCCAGAGTTTGAGTTTTCTAGAGGAGCTGCAGAGCAGGGAGAAGGATTATCTGTGGAGCTATGGTGGAAGATGAGGAGTTGTCACATCCGTTGATAGCAGAGTTCTTGGATGTGTTTCCTGAGAAATTGCCAGGATTGCCGCCAGAACGAGATGTTGAATTCTCTATAGACTTGGTGCTAGGTGCATAACCAATTTCATATCATGTCTATAGAGTAAACAACATCGAGTTAGTCGAGCTGAAGAAGCAAGTGGATGGATTGCAGGATAAGGGGTTTATCAGATCAAGTTCTTCATCGTGGGGAGCCCCTGTATTGTTTGTACCGAAGAAGGATGGATCGGTGCGCATGTGCATTGATTACAGGGCATTGAATAATCTCACTATCAAGAATAAATATTCGCTGCCACAGATTGATGACCTGTTCGACAAGTTAAGATCAGGCTACTACCTGGTGAAAGTGAAGCCGGAGGATATTCCGAAGACTACTTTTAGGACTCGGTATAGCCATTATGAGTTTATGGTAATGTCGTTTGGGTTAACTAATGCCCCGGTGGTATTTATGAATTTGATAAACAAGGTGTTCCATCAGTACCTTGACAAGTTCGTGGTGGTGTTCATCGATGACATACTCATATACTCGAAGACATCGGAGGAGCACGAGGTGCATTTGCGGATTGTGTTGGATGTGCTGAGAAAGGAGAAACTCTATGGGAAGCTGTCCAAGTGTGAGTTCTTCCTGGACAAGGTGGAGTTCTTAGGACATGTTGTGACTGGTGACGGGATTTCAGTAGATCGGAATAAGATCGCAGCAGTGGAGTCTTGGAAGACCCCGAGTTTAGTGGCAGAGATCAGAAATTTCTTGGGTTTGACAGGCTACTACAGACAGTTTTTGCAAGATTTTTTGAGGATTGCCGAGCTAATGACCAGACTCACCAGGAAGGATGTAGGGTTTGTTTGGACAGAGCATTGTCAGGTTGCTTTTAAGGATTTGAAGACAAGGTTGACGTCTGCTCCTATTTTGACGTTGCCATCAGGGTCTGGAGGTTTCACTATTTATATTTATGCATCGAAGAAAGGTCTGGTTTGTGTTCTTCAGCAGAATAGGAAAATGATTGCCTATGCATCTAGGAAATTGCGTGCTCATGAGAAGAACTATCCTACCCATGATTTGGAGTTGGCAGCAGTCATCTTTGTCCTAAAGTTGTGGAAATACTATTTGTATGGAGAGCGTGTGGAGATCTTCACCAACCATAAGAGCTTGAAGTACATTTTCACTCAGAAGGAGTTGAACATGAGGCATCATTGATGGTTGGAACTGATGAAGGATTTTGACATATCTTTTCAGTATTATCCTAGGAAAGACAATGTAGTTGTTGATGCCTTGAGCAAGTATCCGGTAGCTATATTTTTGACGCAGGATTGGTATTTGTTGGAGGACTTGAAGAGTTTGGGCATTGAGGTGATAGTTTCTGATTTTGCTATGCAGATGTGGGGGTTGCAGATACACTCGGAGTTGATGGACAGGATCAAGGCAGCCCAGTATGAGGATGTATCTCTGAGGAGCATCAGAGGTCAGGTGAGAGCAGGATTGGAGGATGATTTTACCATTGCTGATGATGGTTCTTTGCGGCATGGTGTTAGATTATGTGTGCCTAGTGGGGATATGCGTGAGGAGGTATTGCAGGAAGCACATCGCTCTCAGTATTCCATACATCCAGGTGCAACAAGATGTATCGGGATATGCGAGAGAGTGTGTAGTGGTATGGCATGAAGAGGGAAGTGGTACAGTTTGTATCCAGATGCTTAGTGTGCCAGTAGGTGAAAGCCGAGAGGCAGAGGCCATACGATTTACTTCAGCCATTACCCATTCCAGAGTGGAAGTGTGAGCACATTACTATGGATTTTGTGTCCGGACTTCTACCATCTCTAGGAGGAAAAGACGCAATTTGGGTCATCGTTGACAGGTTGACCAAGTCGGCCCACTTTCTGTCTTTCAAGGTGTGTTTGTCTACGGAGAAGCTGGCACAGATGTATGTGAGGTAGATCGTCATGATACATGGGGTTCCCGTCAGCATAGTCTCGGATCGGGATAGTCATTTTACTTCTTATTTCTAGAGGAGTTTGCAGGCGAGTTTGGGCACCCAACTCAAGTTCAGTATAGCATATCATCTCCTGACAGATGGACAGTCGAAGAGGTTTATTCAGACTCTCGAGGATATGATGCAGACCTGTGTACTAGATTTCGGGGGATCTTGGTAGGACCATCTCTATTTGGTAGAGTTTTCTTACAACAACAGCTACCAGGCTAGTATAGAGATGTTACCATTTGAGGCTCTATACGGTCGGAGATGTCATACTCCCTTGTCATGGGACGATGTTGGAGAGGGAGCTTTGATAGGGCCAGAGATGGTTGTGGATACACCGGAGAAGGTTAAGATGATTAGAGAAAGACTTCGAGTGGCGCAGGACATACAACGGCATTGGGCCTATAGCCACCAGAGACCTTTGGAGTTTGAGGTATAGTTTTATATTTTTATTTTGGGCTTGATATTGGTTGTTTATTATAGATTAAGTTCTTAAGGTTGTGTTTTGTTCTAGGTTGGTGGTTTGATGTTTCTGAGGATTTCTCCGACATGAGGCACGATTCGTTTCGGTGGAGGCAGAAAGCTTAGTTCACAATTCATTGAACCTTTCACTATTCTTGAGAGGGTCGGTGTAGTTGCTTATAGACTAGAATTGCCACATGCATTGGAGGGAGTGCACAACGTATTTCATGTATCGTAGTTGAGACGGTACGTGATGGATCCTAGTCACGTGTTGGATCACTCAGAGATAGAGGTAGGCCTTACTCTTAGCTATCCAGAGCAGCCCGTTGAGATTCTGGATCGGAGAGAGAAGGTGCTGAGAAACCAGACTATTCCTTTGGTATGCGTCTCATGGAGGCATCACTCTCCGGGGGAGTCTACCTGGGAGAGAGAGGATGAAATACGAGAGCATTATCCATATTTGTTTGTGCCTTGAAGTATGTTCTTTCCTGATTCTGTTCTGTTCTTTTCTGTACTGTTCTATTTATTTTTTGTGGGTAGTTTCATCTTTGAATTTCGAGGACGAAATTATTTTAAGGGGGCTAGACTTGTCACTACCATATTTTCTAGGAAAGGGTATTTTTGTCATTTCATAATTAATTTAATATTTTGCATGTTGTATATTTATTTATTTATCGTTAGATGTTAGTATATTGTTTTGGACTTGTGTTAGTGGACCTAACTAGTTTAGATTAGATTCATGGATCAACATTTAAATCTAGTTAGAATTGAGCCCAATTAGAAGCCCATTCATTAGGAGGAGGATTAATTAAGTTAAACCCATTAGACTATAACCTTCCCTCCTTAATTATTTCTTCCTGAGAGATCCCAAGGGATATTTTAGACTTTATATAGTAGCTTGGGGAGGGAGTCAAGTGGCCGACCATATAATTTAGGAGGGAGAAATTTCTCTCTTTATTTTTTCAAAACTAGATCTAGAATTTCTTCTTCAAAATTTTTTCATTCCCACATCAAATTCCACCCAAATTCTTTTCCAATTCCTTCCTAAATCACCATTGGAGGCTATTGAAGCAAGAATCTACAAGGAGGAAGCAAGGATCTACAAAGAGGAGGAAGGATCTACAAGTTGAAGGGTCTTTTTACCAATTTTGGAAGTTTTATTGGGAATCCATCTCCCAATAGGTAAAATTTAGTTTTTTCTCCTTAATTACACTCTAAATCCATTTTTTTAATTATTAGGAACCACCCTATATGCTAAGGCTACTCAATGAATTGGAATTAGGTTCATAGGAGGCATATGAAGAAAGTTATGTGATATTTTGTGTCAATTTTGGGGAAATTTTGAGATTGACACATCTTGTGTTTGTCAATTGGTCAATTAGACCAAATTAACATGTGTTTGATTTTGTATGACTAGTATCGTGTCCACAATTGGATACGTGTAGGCCATATTTCGATAATTTGGAGATACAGGTTGATTTAGGAGTTTTTTCTCTGACACGGGGGTTTGTGCATGTCACATTTTGACATGGACACATAGATGTGTAATTAACTCTTCGTATTATTCATAATTACTAGTTTAGACTTTCTCGTGTCCTTCGGGGTACGTTTAGTTGTGTGGTGGACTCGTATCGCAAGCGTATCATAGATCTAGTGTGATACGGGTGCGATGCATTCCATGTGTTTGTTTTAATGTATTCTAGATTTATTTGTCTTAGTAATAGCTATTAGAATATTATATTTATCATTGTATATGATATATAAGTCTATATATATATTGTGTTGATTCTATGTTCATTTATGGTGATTGGTTATATAGATATATATAGATATATGTGAGTTGTGGATATATATATATATATATATATATATATATATATATATATATATATATATATATATATATATATATATGCATCTCTTTTGCATACATGTATGTATATATGTATTGATTTGTATATATATATTTGTATAGATAGATATTGTATCTTGTGTCATATATATATATATATATATATATATATATATATATATAAATTTGTGTGTGTGTATATGTATAGTTATGTGTGTGTTGAGAGAGAGAGGGGGTCGGGCAGTGCAGTGCAACTGAAGCACACAACAACAAAAATATTTCAGTGAAGCACACATGAACATCCTCATTAGCCACAGCAACAGCATAGCAGAGTATCGGTGAGCTAGTACAGCAACATGCTAGCTACAAGGAAGTACAGTTGCAGCAAAGAGCAAGCCACAACAAAAGCAGTGCAGTGGCAGCAATGCAGTGCAACTGCAGCAAAGTGCACGCCACAACAAAAGCAGTGTAGTGGCAGCAAACTAGCTACCTGCTGTACTAGCTCTTTGATACTCTGCTATGCTGTTGCTGTGGCTTGCACTTTGCTGCAGCAAAGTGCAGGCCACAACAAAAGCAGTGCAGTGGTAGCTAGGTAGTGCAACTGCAGCAAAGTGCAATCCACAGCAAAAGCAGTGTAGTGGCAGCAAGGCAGCAGCTAGAAGTAAACACACTGTAGCATGCACAACAACAACATCCAGTTGCAGCAGCAGCAGCTTGAGCAACTACAGTGGCTTCAGCATCAGCAGCAAACGCAGCAGCAACAACAAGGCATACCAGTGAGCAATATTTCAGCAAGCCAGGAGCATGAAACAACAATAACAACAGCTAGAGTTTCACCGTCAGCAACACCAATGCAAGAGGAGCAATGGCAACAACTATAGAGCAGGTAAGGGGGTAGTTTAGATAATGGTTAGTTAGTCATTTGAATTACTAGTTTGCATGATAGTTTAGTTAGTAGTTAGTTAAATTAGTTACTTGTTATATAGTTACATAGATATATGTGTACATATGGTTATTTAGTAGTTAGATATATACATATATACTTGTTACTAGTTAGTGATATATATATATATATATATATATATATATATATATATATATATATATATATATATATATATATATGTATATATATATATATATATATGTATATATATATATATATATATATATATGTATTAGTATGTTAGTAGTTAGTTAGTAGTATGGTATTAGTTAAATACATGTTAGTTATAGTTTAGAGCTTTGGGTAGTTAGTTATATACTAGGATTCACATTACCTTGTGATACCAAGGTAATGTCAAGGTATTGATGGATACTCAAAGTATTGGATTTGAGTTTCAAGATGTGCGTGTATTGGTGCGATACCGCATTGGTTCAAAGCCAAGGTATCCACTTAGCATTAGTTTAGTAAGTAATGTTATATATTGTTGAGTGTATATACATACTATGATATTTTCTATCTATTGATTGCGTATCTTAGGATACTGTATCCTATTGATTCCTAGTATCCTATTTAACTAGTGTGGCCTAGTTACATAGTGTATGGACCCAATATCCTAGAGATTGACTCATGAAACCTAGAAATAGTTAGGTTAACCATGTTTGACTTATAGTTGACCAAGTTTGACTGTTTTAACTTAGAAATGACTTTTTGACCTAGAAGTTGACTAGTTTAACTTATTTTCATTTCGAAACCTTGTATTGATGTAATATTCCCTATTTAGGTCTTTGAGGCACCGTACCGGACATCTGTGATACTGTTCATTGAATTTCATAAGAGTACATTCTCTGATTATTTTTCATTTATGATATCCTCTGTCTCTTGTATCTAGTATAGATATCCTTGATTCTTGACACAATGGTTACACGGATTGGTATATCCGAATCTTGTCATGAGATGTTATTCCTTGGTATGTATGGTGTATCTTGTGTAAGCCTTGTTTCTTTGTTCTTCTTGTATAAATACAGACATTGGTTCATGAGAAGAGTAGCGCCCTTCTTGTGGAAACCCATGTCATAACGTACCATGGTTGGATCTATTATACTAGTCGGGGGCGTAGAGTATGTAGTGTAGATATGTGATCATACCCTCCTTGTATCAAGTCTTGTTCATTGAATAGTATTAATCATACACCGCTCGTATGATTAGCCATGCCATAATTCTTGTATAAAGTTTCCTAGCCGATCACATGTTAAAGCTGGTACTCACTCACTTAGTCATTAGTATTTTTTGTTCATTTCTATATTGTTCATTCTTGTATTTATTTCTAGTATTTCCTTTATTGCATATCTCATGTATCTATATATTGCATCTTGTATATTCACATCTATTTACTGTTACATAGTTTATATAATTTATTAGAATTGCTGTTAGAGATATACTCTTCTCCTTTCCTAACTGGATATATTTTTCTCAGATGACACTGAGGAGTGGTACCCCATTTACTATGGGCCTCAGGACGTGGTAGGCTTAGAGTCAGAGACCTTAGCTCAGGAGGGTCTCATCCCGATTGAGACAGACGACCCAGGACTCGTAGCTTCGTAGTTAGTTTCCTTTTGTACTAAATTTATCTCCAGCATTATTTTTAGTATTTCTCTAACTCATTGGATATTATTTTGTCTCGTGAGTTATATTTGTGACTCTTCTATTCTCTTATCATATTCGTTCTTATTCCATCTATAGATCTGTGATTGAGTATATTCATTTACATTGGTGGCATATTATATCTTAATTGCTAGATAGATAGTTTACCCAAACAGCGTTCTACCGTCGATGTTGCGACGTAGGCTGGACGTTGTTCACTACTTGCATCCTTACACCGGGTGCGGATCGTGATATTTATGACTTTTATTGATGACTATTTTAAAAAAGTTTGGGTTTATGCTTTAAAGACCAAGGATCAGGTGTTGCCTACTTTCAAAGAGTTTCAGGCGTCTGTTGAAAGGGAGACTAGAAAGAAGTTGATATGCGTTCGGTCCGATAATGGCAGCGAATATATTGGTCCCTTTGATGTGTATTACAGAGAACATGGAATATTACACTAAAAGACTCCGCCAAAGACATCTTAGCTCAGTGGTGTAACAAAGCGTATGAACAGGACACTAATGGATAGGATATGTTGTTTGCTGTCAGAAACAAACTTATCGGACAGTTATTTGGGTGATGTCATGCCCCAGTCCCAAATACGTAGGACTAGGAATACATAAGCATGCCAGCCATTTATACATGGCAACTCCAATATATAGAAACCATACACATACGTACGATATTTTATGAATAATAAATAATTCACAATTGGTATATAACTTCACAAGTCACATGCAATACTAATATCATCCACAAAACCAAATAGAAATATATAACCCAATATGGCAATGTACCAGGTAGGAAACAGTTGAGAAGAACTAATAGTTGGGTGGAGACAAATCCACTACAAAACTATATCCTCCTAAAATAAATTGTATCCTCCTAAAATAAATTCTACATAATATATATATATATATATATATATATATATATATATATATATATATATATATATATATATATATATATATGTGTGTGTGTGTGTGTGTGTGTGTGTATGTGTGTGTATAAATATAAATATATAATTAATTATAAATATATAATTAATTATCCTATTTTAAGCCACTAGTTTCCAATAAATTAATATTCATGACTTTGGGTTGGGTATTTAGATTGAAAAATTACCATAAATAAATTATATATATATATATGTATATATATATATATATATATATATATATATATATATATATATATATATATATATATATATATATAAATATTAAATACAAGAAACTATGGTTGTTATACTAGTGACATACTAATATTAAATGATCGAATTTTGTATCACGCGAAGATCCTACGAGTTGTGTCTCCCGTGTAAGCTACTTCCTACGAAGGGCGATGTAGATTTTGGGGTCATCCTACGTCACTAATGTCTAAACTATGGTGAAGTATCCTAATAAAATAATTAAGTTTTAATTGGTTATTAGGAATAAATACAATAAATATAAAATACACACAAAATACCTATTTTTGATGAGGGAGTTTACAATTTACCCAACTTACAAGAATTTCGTCCTCGAAATTAAAAAATAAAGCACGATTTGTTAAATCCTCCAAATTCCTATCTAAGCTAAGTCAACCGCAATCTTCTAAAAAATTTAAATAACATAATCTATTCAAATCTATCTCAATCTCTTTAAAATTAAAATATCACTGTTTAAATCAAAATTCGATCTATCGTAATCTCTTCTCGAATTTAAATAATCAAGGTTTAAATCAAATCTATATGAAATATTCAAATTTAAAGGACCCACATCAAAATTTAAATCATGATTCCAACTATCATAATCTCCTCTAAAGTTTTAAATATTAACAACTATAATCAAATTATATTTCTACTTTCGAACTTAAGAATTTTGTACTCACCAAATTTAAAATTTAATTTCCATCCTCAATATTTCAAATAGGTGATCCAACAATTAAATCATCAAATTATAAAATTTTGAATTCAATCCATCAATGTTCATGTTTAGAATTCTATTTTTTTCTCAAAATTTAAATCGTTGATTCAATCTCCAATATTCAAAATTTAAATTATGTGCTCAATTATAAATATTTAGTCCGCAATATCAAAATTTCAAAATTTATTCTATAGACATACTTATCTTTAAAGTTAAATCCTCATCATCATAATTATCAAAAAAAAATCTCGAAATTCATTGACTTAAATATCTCAATCTTATCTTACTTGATCACGATCTAAGATTTTTTCCTTTATATAAAATTCAGCTCAAGTTGACAATGCAATGTCTATCCAACTTTTAATTTACCAATCTTTCATAATCACAAGGCTAAATTTTTTTTTTCAATTATTCAATAGTTTTAACTAATCCTCAAAATCTTAACACAAAATATCTCTTATGTGATATGTCCTTAATTACAAAGATAGTCACAAAGTAATGTGACTGGCCTATGGGGTATATCTATTACTATCCGTGTATCAAACTTATATCAAGCACGACCTTCCGTCTTTCCAAAATAGGGGAAGATGACAACAACAAATAAGAGTTCAAGGAGGAGGTGATAGAATACAAGTACGGGATTTATAGGTGATTAAAGAATTCAAAAGAGAGTTTTTTAGGCAGTTGTGGATTAAAATATTATTTTTGGTAAATTTTTACTCGCATGCTCATATCAATACAGTTATGTAACCGATAGAATATGCTATGACCTGTCTAGAGGGTAAGTATATTTGTCTAACAAGTTAAGTCAACTATATCTCAATCCATGTAAAGTAGTCATGTGAAGAGCGAACCAAGCGCACTAAGGTTAGCCAGACTATAATACACTAATTCTGATTTAGACAATGTATTAGTATGGGCCCCCACTAACCATATGTCTATAACAAGCTCGATAAAATGATAAGCTTGAAAAACTAGGCTGTAATAGCAGCATAAGTCAAGATAGTCCAAAATATAAGCACGTAAAATTATGATGAAAGAATGTACAAAATAATTTAAGTTCACTAAGAAGTTAAGACTCGTCCGGTGTTGTTCCTCTACAGTTACCATACTAACTTCTTGTCTAAGTCTCTGGTCGACCAAATGGGGGTATAGGCCTCTAAAGTTCTACAGTCTGGATAAACACTATCTTCTTATGCTAGCATATATTCATGTGTCGTTCTATTAAACTTCATTAATGGGTCAAAATGACAATGTGATACTAGGTTGTGAGGCAGGCTACCCAACTTACAAGAATAGACTAATATTGTAACTTAAGAATGAAGAAGTTACTGGCTCTGTGAGAGAGAGAATATAACCTGTATTAAGATATGTGAAACAAATTACTTAATTTTTAACTAAAGGATAATCATAAAATTATAATCTAAATGAACAACTTAAACTATCAAGTTCTAACAACTAAGTACAAAAATTAAAAAAATTAAGATTTATAAACCACAATCCTACCAAACTATATATCCTAACTTAAAAGAAATCACTAGGCCTACTATTAGAAGGGTAATGTATCACGATTTGAAAGATAAAGAAAAGTTTTAGTCAGCGCACAAATAGCGAGCATTAAGGTTTCGAAGAAACAAAATATGAAAATAAATAAAGAGACTCTTGATAATATCATGGTTTTCTAAGGGAATATGGTATGCTAGTCTCTATGTTCGAGGTATGATCAAAAAAAATGTTCTAATCATTCAATAAGTTTTAATTGGTAAAGAGCTATGACAATTGATCTATGATGGAGGGAGGGATTAACTAAAGATGAAAAAATATATAGATAGTTGGATGAGATGGCACTGTCGGTGGCTCATGAAGACTCAAGTATGACTCAACGATGATCATAGATTCTATAGGGGATCTACTAAGTTGTAGGTAGGGTACCCTTGCTCTTACTAAGGTATTGGTTCATTCCTCTTGGTTTTCTAAGGTACTTATCTGCTAATATCAAGACAAGAATCTAAATTTATAGTCCTCTTATAGTATCTCACTATGAAAGTTAGGTTTAGTCCTAATATTAAACCTTGGATTTCTATTGGTTTCTCAATACTAGGGTCAAACAATATGGTCAAATTTCTAGCTAACGCTAGTAGTGTCTATACTACTCTCAAGTCATTCCTAAATATATTAAGGGATAATGGTCAATCAATTTACATGTGTTGGATGCTAGGGTTCATTAGGTATGCTAAACTTTTGGGAGCTGCCAATATTCTAATTTATTTTTCTTAGTATGTATGCTATCATAATTATCTTCTAACAAGGATTCCTATATTCTAGCAGGAAGCTATACTCAAGAAACTATTTGGAAAGTATATTAAATATGAAAAGGTGAGCAAATAAGGATACCGATGCCAAGAGAATTAAGCGAGTACAATTTTGAAGGTCAAGGAAGGTATGTGAGTTCAAGAATTCAAAACAGAAATAAAGAGGAAAGTCAAATATGTCGATGAGATCCTATACTATAATCTTATTTGTAAGCATGCTCGGTACAGTAATGTAACCGAGACAATATACTCTCGACCTGCATGGGCCACCACTAAAAATATGTTATGCCCTAGTCCCAAATACGTAGGACTAGGAATATGTAAGTATGCCAGCCGTATGTATATGACAACTTCCAATATATGGAAACCATACACATACGTACGTTATTTTATGAATAATAAATAATTCACAAGTGGTATATAACTTCACAAGCCACACACAATACTAATCTCATCTACAAAACCAAATAAAAATATATAACCCAATATGGCAATGTACCAAGTAGGAAACAGTCGAGAAGAACTAATAGTTGGGTGGAGATAAATCTACTACCAAACTAGGATATGAAAGACAATAAAATAAGTACATTATATAGTGATCAAGAATCTTTAAGGTGAGACCTCCTCGAAAGAGAAAGCAGTAGCATGTCCTGATCCGTGCTCCTACAAATAATCATGATATTCTATAACTGGAAAGGGTGCCAAGTCCTCAGAGGGACATAACAAATACACAAGAAATTGACATGCATAAAAGTAAAGCAGTAAATGATAAATAAGGTAATTAAACCATCTATGTGATATGCACTCAAGACATATCTAGTAGCGCATGAGGGGGAGAAATAGAAGAACTGTCGTCCCACCAAGCGTTCAACAGAACTCGGGGGTACACCATTTACATCATTTACACAGTAAGAAACAAAAAAACCATACGCTCACTAGTAGATTCACTCCTCCCAATGTACTATCCAAACCGTATACGCGGTGCAGACATAATGCAATAACGTCAATAAAATCTAGGAACTAAACTAACATCAACTACTAACACAAGACGCGAACTCACATATCAATGGCCAGTCAAAACGCTAGTCTATGCACTCTCTCTCAGTCAGAGAACGTGTTAAACAAGTTTCAGGTCAGAAGCTACCACGTATCTTCACAACATACTAGGTAAGTCAACTAATTCTAAGATGCTTGCACACAACTAAACAAATAAAAACTAGATATAATATAAACTAAACAATACAATCAAGCAAGGTGTACTTGCCTTCCAAGCCAAGATGCGAGCACAATAATTCTGGTCCGGAGCTCTCCAAAGGAAAGTCATGAACACCTACCAATTAATTATGACACTAATTAAACTCTTATTCTTCTAGTCAAATTAAGTTATTATTTAGTTAATACTCCTATGTTGGTTGCACATGCAAGAACTCTACACCAAAATATTACTAACCATTAAACATTATCAAAAACTATTTTTTAAATATTATTTAATAAAAACTATTAATTCTGAAATTTATTGGAAAAATAGAATTTTTAGTGATAGAGTCATCCCCTATAAATTCTATGAGTCCAAAACCAAGAAAAAACCAAAACTAGGTCATTACGGGTTACCTACTAGTCACCAAAAATAAAATTTTGACAAATAAGTAAATCTGGAATAATACTTAAAAATTCAGAATTAAAATATAATAATATAATTTTAAATGCTAAAAATATGGATTTTTGGTCGAGGTTTACTCAATAACTATTAAATTAGGGTTGACAACAAGCTTTGCTAGTATACATGTCAAAGGATGGTACATCAATAATGGAGTTTAATTACTATCAAAATTATTTTTTATTTAATAATAAAAATAGCATTTTATATTCTTAAATTAAATATTTAATTTCTGGAAAATTATATTTTAATAATAAAATATCAACATGCAACAATACTAATTTAATATGATCACCACATTGCCAAGAATTATTTTTGTGTCATCTAAGAGTAGTTTTTAATGTAAAAATTAGGATTTCACATGCATGGGGGTTTCCTTATTTGTCATATAACATATTTATGAGTTCTCACAAGGGTTTATACTTGAAAAAATAATTATTTAAAAGAAATTCCAAAACTTACTAGATCGCGATTACAACTGAGCTTCTTCTTGCGGCATAGACCTTTTGGAGCGCTAAACGGACTCCAAACTCCACGAAACTTGAGGGGGCTCTGTATGAATTCTAATAATTGAAGAATATAAAGTTTTAAGGGTATTTTTACTGCTGTAAATAGCCCAGATCTGCTGCAGTAGCAGCCGGTCTCAAGGGATATTTTTGGTCGGCCTAAGGGGTTCGGCCAAGGGCTAGGGGTGGTCAGACTTGAGGGAGAAGATGGAGGGAAGGAATGAGATTAAAAAGAGAGAAGAGAGGGAGGGGGAGAGGCTTCTTGGTAGTGGGTTTGAGAGAGGGGGAGGTCGGTTATTAGGTTTAGGTGTTAGGGGTTGATAAATATAAGTAGTTTAAATAGGTGGGTGGTTTGGATTTGATTTAGTGTTTCCATCTCTGGAATCTTTAAATTATATTTTAAGATATTTATTTCAGATTTAAATTGATATGCAACAAGATTGCAAAGGGGTCTTTCCTAATTTGGAAACTACATATTTAATTAAAATCTTAATTTTTAGGAGAATAAATCAAAAATTTGATTCATGAATTTAAATAGGTGGATGCTACAAAAAATGGATAGATAAAATATTTAAAGTAGAGAATTTCCAAATATGGAAACATTAAAAATGGATTGGCTCTAAAAGTGGATAATATGCAAATGTTGACCCCATCTCAAGAAGGTTTCAAATTCTATCCTCCTAAAATAAATTCTACATAATATATATATATATATATATATATATATATATATATATATATATATATATATATATATATATATATATATATATATATATATATATATATATATATATATATAATTAATTACCCTATTTTAAGCTACTAGTGTCCAATAAATTAATTCATGGCTTTGGGTTGGATATTTGAATTGAAAAATAACCATAAATAAATTATATATATATAAATCTTTAAATATTAAATACAAGAAACTACGGTTGTTACACTAGTTCCATACTAATGTTAAATGATCGAATTTTGTATCACGCAAAGATCCTACGAGTTGTGTCTCCCGTGTAGGCTACTTCCTACGTAGGACGATGTAGATTTTGGGGTCGTCCTACATCACTAATATCCAAAACTACGGTGACGTATCCTAATGGAATAATTGTAGTTTAATTGATTATTAGGAATAAATACAAGAAATATAAAATACACACAAAATACTTATTTTTGATGAGGGGGTTTACAATCTACCCAACTTTCAAGAATTTTGTCCTCAAAATTAAAAAATAAAGCACGATTTGTTAAATCCTCCAAATTCGTATCTAAGCCAAGTCAACCACAATCTTCTCAAAAATTTAAATAACAAAATCTATTCAAATCCATCGCAAAATCCGTATGCGGCCACGACAATACGCTGCCAAGAATTTTGTAGTTCTCGACTTGCAGAATTTTTCTGTTACAACCGAAGATGATTTCTCGTGCAATATGTGCTGACTATGTGTCCAGCTGACCAAGTCACACACTCAACCACCCCAAGATCTCTTCAACAACATATCTCAACCAAGACCACGTGGTAATCTGCCCATGGCATGTGGCGACAGTTGTAAACGTATTATGTTGAAGGAGCCCTATGCGACCACCAAACAGAGACATATGCGGCACCTATGGCCCATCAGCATGATGGCTATAAATAGTAGAAACTTGAAAGTTCTAAAGACTGGATTTTCTTCTTCTTCAGAGAGACCAGACCACCCCCAGGAGAATAATATGCACAGGAGAGAGAATAGAGAAGAGCTTCCTCGCTCCCGCATCGGACCGTCAATGGAGTAAAAGAGTCACTACAACACTCAATATCCATCATCACCCCCAGAATCAAAAATTTTACTTAGATTGTCTGTCTAGGACCTCTTTGTACTTTTTTTAGTTTGTTATTAAAGCAATCTTGATTTGATGAAAAGCAAGGTGGTGACTCTGTTGGGGACATCCTTCTCATTTGATGAGAAGGTGGTGACACAGTCTGATGCGGCCAAGCTGGATTCAACCCAAAGGATGCTGTTGGTGCGCTTCGATCAGTAAGCATTTGAGAACATGCCCTCCGGGGACAGCGCGAGTCCTTCTCCAAGGCAATCAAAGCCTAAGAAGACCCGCAGGACACGGGTAGCGAAGGTCATTGCGTCTCACCCAACTACGTAGTATGCGCTCCCCACTTCTCTTCTTGTTGCCGCAGACGCACATCATGCATCCACCCAGGCTGACCCTTTTTATGCGACAGTCAGGAAAGGCGCTCCACGCCCAAACTCTGGCAAAGAAAAATACTACAATGTCAGAAGTTCGGGTGCTGAGACATGCTCCATGCGGCCACAGCAGAAGCCGCATAAGTGTGCAGCCGCAGGAAAAAGTCCATATGCGACACCATTTGTCGGCCACAGGCAAATAACCACATGCGGCCAGCACATCAGTTGAACCTCTATTTTTGATCGAATCTCAAGCAGCGCTGATCCTATGTGCCATACTGAGAATGGTAAAAATCCAAACTTTGACTCTTCGTATTACGCACCAGCACATGCAAGGAAGAAGAAGTCTAGGGCAATGCAAGCTCACCAAGCTCAAGCAACTGCTCATTCGGCAGACCGTCAACAGGCATCGCTGACTGTTATGCGTTCTTCGAACGAAAAGCTATACAAGACCAACCCACATCTCCAGCCTGCAGCGGCAAGTGGACTGGGTCACTCTCAAAAGTCTTCCGTTGAAGACTTGGGAAAAGTTCTTCCACAAACCTCGGTCCAGGGAGCAAAAATAATACCTACACACCCATGTGCTCATAACAAGGGTGTAAAGGTAAATCAGCCCTCGAGTGACTTGCGCAACGTGATCAATCACAAAAGCAAAGCGATAAAAGCAACCACAACATGTGAAATGGCCCCTTCAGGGCATTACTGTGCTAATATTATCATCAATTGCTACTTTAATCAGGCAGCGGTACCTACAAACAAGCAGTCAGCATTCCAATGACTACAACCAAGGGCACCCTGTCGGTAGCATCCCGGAGAGCAGATACAAGTACTAAAGGAGCAGGAGCCGCCTTTCGCCTCGTGCTACTATTCTTTGAAGGCCCCTTTCGCGAAGGGAGGTAGAAAGTCCAGCACCTCCAGTACGTTACTCTCGAACGGTGTGTCAAGGAGACATGTCCAAGGGGGACAAGCAGCGGGACCTACAGAGGGTATTTTCCTGGGCACTCGCTCAAAGAAGAAGCTGCTAGTCACTAGTGGTAGCTCTTTCTCAGGACCCCAGATAGCTGTAGAAGTGGAGGTCGCCACCCCACAAAACTCTACGATAATCCAGCGTTCTGAGACGATGGTGATTCCCAGGGAATAAGTGCTGAGATCCCTGGGGGTAGCCACCCTCATAAAGAAGATGCAGCCTCCTAGTTGGGGTAGTATTCCATCAGATTTTGAACGGGACACAGCACTACCAATTCTTCCCTAAACCTATCTTCATCAGCAAAAGTCTAACTAATGGGGATCGAGAATCCCTGTTATATCTTGTCAGGGAATACATCAATGTCTTTGCTTGGAGTTAGGAAGACATGCTGGGACTGGACCCCTAAATTATGGTCCGTAAACTCACCATCTTGTCGAACGCTAAGCTGGTAAAGCAACAATAACGACGGTTCTGGCCGGACATTATGAACACCATCGAAACTGAAGTTAATAAACTGATAGCTAGTGGCTTCGTCCGCGAAGAACAATATCCAGATTAGGTAGCCAATATCGTACCCGTCGTCAAAAAGAACGAGAAAATTCGGATCTGTATTGACTTTCGTGATCTAAACTTAGCCTGCCCTAAGGACGAGCTCCCCCTTCCGTTCACAAACATAATAATTGACAACATCTATGGCTTCGAGTGTATGTCCTTCATGGTCGGATTCTCAGGCTATAATAAAATTAAGATGTCTCCTAAAGATGAGAAGCATACATCATTCCGAACGTCGATAGGGGTTTATTGCTACACGGTCATGTCCTTCGGTCTGAAGAATGCGGGTGCTACATACCAGTGAGCGATGAGCACCATCTTCCATGAGCATCTACATAAGACGATCGAGTGTTACGTTGATGACATCGCCGTCAATAGTTACTCCAATGATGATCACCTCTGGGACTTAAAGACTGTGTTCGACCTCATGCATGCGTACCAGCTCAAAATGAATCCTACCAAATCTTTCCTAGAAGTCTCTAGAGACAAATTCTTGGTTTTTGTCATAACTTTGAAGGGTATCCGCGTAGACCCTAACAAGACTAAAGCAATTCTTGAAATGCGCCCACCGAAGAACTTTAGAGAACTTCGTGGCCTCCAAGGAAGACTGGCCTATATCATGAGGTTCATATCGAACCACTCTGGGCATTGTCAGCATTCACTCAGTTTATGAAGAAGGGAGTCTCCTTTGTTTGGAGCGAAGAATGCTAGTGCACCTTCAATGACATCTAGGAATACCTCATGAGCCCTCCAGTATTGGTAGCCCCGGTTATGGGAAAGCCCTTTCTGCTCTATGTATGGGCAATAAATCACTCCCTTGGTGCTCTACTAGCCCAAAAGAGTGATGTGGGTCATGAGAAGGCCATCTACTACCTCAGTAGGATGATGGTCGATGTAGAGCACAGATACAATCTCGTCGAGAATGAGTGCCTTGCTCTAGTCTTTGGTATCCAAAAAACTTGGCATTACATGACAGGACAAACGATCCTTGTGATTTTGCGAGTCAATCCTCTCAGGGTTCTCATGACCAAACCCGAGGCACTCAACTCCCGCATAGCTATGTGGGCAATACTATTATCACCATAAGACATGGCATTTGTTCTATAAAAAACTGTCAAGGTCCAAGCATTAAAAGACTTCCTGGCCGCCCACTCGGTGCCAGAAACTTCGAAACTCTACGAGGAGATCCTCGACGAAGTTGCAGTCTCCAACACCGCGACGAGCGCAGAAGCTGTTTGGCTATTGTTCTTCGACGGTGCTTCGAGAATAGTGCCTAAAGGTGATATCGTCGCTGGAGTAGAGATAGTGTTGATCTCCCCATATGACCTGGTTATCAACCGCACCTACTCTCTCATAGAGCCATGCTCCAACAATGTAGCAGAGTACAACTCTCTCATCATTGGTCTCCAACTCGTCAAACATGTGGGAGTTGACTACTTGGAAGCCTACGACGAATCCAAACTGATAGTCAATCAAGTCCGAGGCAAGTACAAAGTCTAGAATTAAGACCTGATTCCCTACCACCGAGCCGAACTTGGAAAAATCTCTACCTTCGAGGGGTTCTTCATAGAGCACATCCCTCGGCTATAAAACATTGAGGATGACAGCCTAGCTGGTCTCACATCCTCTTTAGCTGTTCCAGCCAATGCTCATAAGCTGATCATCGTGGTCAGTCAGGAGCGGTCAGCCCAAAGAACAACCTCTCTCTGTACCTAAGCTACTCCATAGAGACAAGCACCGAATCCCAAGACTAGAGACTTCTATTTATCGACTATGTAGTCTATGGAATTTTTTTCGAGAATTCAAAGGAAGCCACTTCCATTAGAAGACGTTCCCTCCGGTTCTATTACGATACGACTACTAAGATATTGTATCGTCCTCCTATGACGGTATTCTGTTACGATGTCTATCGAATACAGAAGAAAGTAGGATCTCCGTGAGGCTCACGACGGATTTTATGGTGTCCATCAGCCAGGGCCCAAGCTACAGGACCACCTCCAGAGAATGTGTTACTATTGGCTGACATTGGTGGCAGATGCCGTTGACTACGCAAGGAAGTACCAAGCGTGCCAGATCCACGCAGACTTCATCCACCAACCCTCTTAGTTCCTACACCCAATCATTGTGTCTTGGCCATTCGAGGCATGGGGATGGATATCATTGGACAAATTAGGCTACCTTCGTCCAATGAACATCGGTTTATCCTGTCCATTATCGACTACTTCTCCAAGTGGGCGGAAGTAGTACTTGTCACGACCCGTACCCGATGTAAGGGTATGAGAATGTGGGTACGTCCAGCCTATGCCACATCATCAACGGTAGAATATTGTCTAGGTCATTATATCTAACTATCGATCATACTAATATGACTAGTTCTATCATGTACTCAATCACAATAATCTAAAGAAAGAATGAACAAGAAAGATAACTCAAATAATAATTCTAAAATAAAGAAAACTAGACAAGATATAGAAAAGAAACACTAAACTAGATCTCTACAATCTTACCTCAAGTCCACTATGTAAGAGCAGTCATGCCTATAACATCACTCTGAAATCTCAAAATGGAGAGCACAACCATCGCTAAAAAAATATTATCCAATCAGGAAAGGAGCGAAGTACAGTTCTAACAACAGTTTCAATAAATGATAAAGACTATGTAACAGTAAATAGAGAGCATATACCAGATGAATATAGCATGGCAGGAATATACTGAAATAAGGAAATACGAAAAATACATACAAGAGGTACGAACATCATATATGAAAATAAAGAGATACAACTATCTAAGTGAGTGTATACTAGTGACACATGTGATCGACTTGGGTACTGCTCAAGAACCACGGGGCTGGTTAATCATACGTGCGGTGCATGAGTAACACTATACAAAAAAAATAAGAACTGTGGGGTATGATCACATATCTACACTAAATACTCTCTGCCCCTGACTGGTATAATGGACCTAACCATGGCATGCTATGACATAGGATTCCATAAGAAGGGCGCTAATTTTCTTATGAATCAGTGTCCATACATGTACAAGAACAACAGGGATCGCACAAAAAATATGCCAGGAACTACCAGAAATAACATCTTATGACGGGATCCAGGAAATACCAATCCGTGTAACTACATATCAAGAAAATCAGGTATATCTACACTAAATAAGAAACATTGAAGATATCATATACGAAAAACTATCAGAGAATATACTCGCCCAAAATTCGGGGTAAAGTATCAATTATATCTAAAACATTGCATCGAATACCTAAATATAGAATATTACATCAACACAATAATTTGAAATGATAAAATAAGTTAACTAGTCAATTTCTAGATCATTAGACCAAATCTAAGTCAAAACAGTCAGACTATGTCAACTCTAGGTCAAAATAGTCAAACTTGATCAAATTAGCCATTTCTAGGTTGTATTAGCCTATAGCTAAGTTCTAGGTTGGTATATTGAGGATACAAGCTATACTAGCTGAAACTAGGCATTATGATACCCAATAATATCAATATATAACTTATACTAGTTAATAATACTAAGTAATAGGTTACTGTCACGACCCGCACCCGGATAATCGGGCACGAGTACGTGGTTACGCCCAGCCTACGCCGCAGAATCGGTTGTAGAACCCTGGCAGGGTCATTTCTAACTATCTAATATCTCAATAATATAACATGGTACTTGTCAATCATTTCAACTCCAAACAGTGGAACAATATGGTATCTCACAAGTATGACTAATCTCAATCACAAAATAAATTAAGGAAGATAATGCATAAATGGAATAGCGAAAGAAAGAATAAGATACAATCCATAATCTGAAATAATATATACACTGTGAATCTTCACAAATAATCTAGTCTAATACAAGCCAACACAAATAAACTAGACATCCTCAGGCTCTGTTACTAAGTTCTCCTGGTCTACAAGAGTATCCTCTATAGGTACACCGTCCTGCGGCCCGTAGAATGTGGGGAACTTCTCTATAAGCCATTCATCTGGAAAAATATATCCAGTCAGGATTGAAGCAAAGTACATACCTCTGAAAGTAGTTTCAATAACATAATCGAGCATATAAAACAGATAATAGAAATGAAATACAAGATCACTAAATATATGAATAAATGAACAATAGGTATACATGCAATATACGAGAATATAGAACAACCATATGAATATCTACAATATGATAAAATAACTGCAATCTAACTAATGTGCCTCATAATACAATTTTATTATGTGATCGGTTTGGGTGAACATGATCAGGTAAGACGATTACAAGTGAGGTATGTAACCAGAATGTATACAATGTAACAATGGGGCTTTGATCACATAATCAACTCCTACTCTCCCATCCCCAACTAATACCAATGGATCCAATCACGATACGCTACGAACATGAAATATAACCACAGAACACGAGCAGTGGATGTACACGAATATCATAACCACTGAACACGAGCAGTGGGTGTACACGAATAAGTACACTGAACAAGAGCAATATGTGCACACGAAATATAAATCAATATCCAATATACATGATGAAATACATGTACATGAGTACCCGCTGAACACGGTAGGGGATAACATCTCCTGACGGGATCCATGTAGTACCAGTTCGTGAAATCACTGTGTCGGAATCAAGTATACAATTCTAGAACATGCATATATACACTATTATGAATTAAAAAATATCAGAGAAATGTACTCGTATATAGTCCTGAGCAAGGTGTGTCTCTTGATGCCCAAGCTGGTGTCACATAGATCTATATATGGTATATTGCATCAATACAAGGTTCAAGAATGAAAATCAGTTAAGCTGATGCAATTCTAGGTCAATAAGCCATTTCTAGGTCAAACCAATTAAATCTAGGTTGTAAGAGTCTAATACTACGACACTAAGTCAATGCACCATAAAACTATGCTATATTAGCTAAACTAAGAAACTAAACGACACTTAAAAAGCCGTATCCTAAGATACGCAAGTTTCCATATATGAAAATAGTACTTTAGTTATATATTCAAGTCAAAATTTATAATACTATAACAAAACAATGCAATTATGATACCTTGGCCTTGCACCAATGCGTATCACACCTATCTCTTTATCAAAACTTAATACCTTGGGTATCTACCCAATACCTTGACATTACCTTGGTATCCCAAGGTAATTCAAACCTCTACATATAGCTAATAAACATATAACCCCTAATGCACTATATGCTAAACACATACCAAATACTTAAATAGATATCAAAATAATTATAGAACTATCCATAATACAATACCTACATATCTACATATAGCTAATATAGCTAACTATTAACATACATTACCTATTAGCATATATATACTAGACTAACTATATTAATATATCTACTACTAACATATATCACCAATAGTATACATAGATATGTATATATCTAACTTAATCAATAACGTATACACCTATATATATATATATATATATATATATATATATATATATATATATATATATATATATATATATATATATATATAGCTAACTATATAGTAAACAAGTATACCACTAACTACCTATATATACTAACCAAAACCTCACTAAACTAACTAAAACTGTGAACTGAAAGATACTGAAATACTGATACTAAAACTGTGCTCAATGCATAGTGAACTGATACTACTGCCTGATACTGAACTGAACTATGAAGACACTGATACTGCACATCACTTCTCTCCCCAAGTTGCTGTGCCTCGACTGCCCAAAGCAGTATTCAATGCTTCATGCTGTATGAGCTCCTTACACCCACCTGTGCTGATCTGCTGCTCCCTTCTTTATTGATTGCAGGGAGATCGATGCTGCTCATGAGCCCTCTACTTCTTGCTGTCAGTAATGCACTGAAAACTCTCCTCTTGCCACTGCCTCTCAATATTTCTTAGTTGACTGCTGCTTCTTTGTGCTGCCTCAAGGCCGCTGAACTATGCAATTCCTCTGCACAATTGCTGAAACCCGTTCCTATTGTGTACTTCACTGCACAGTGAGCTATCTCGAGTAACTCACTACACCTCTGCACAGTGAGCTGTTGATACCCTTTTGTTGTTGAACTGTTGAGCCACCCCTCAACCACTGACACACACACACACACACACACACACACACACACACACACTACACTCACATACCTATATACATACCTCTCTATGTATATATAAATACACCAATCTATCTATCTATCTATCTATCTATCTATCTATCTCTCTCTCTCTCTCTCTCTCTCTCTCTATATATATATATATATATATATATATATATATATATCAAGGTATCACAACTACTTATGTAGATAGATACATATATATACTCTCACACTTAAACAAATATATATACTAAAACACATATAAGCATATAATATATATAACACACATACACCTATATGTATCTATATGAATACTCATATATATATATATATATATCTAATACATATACTCAATATAGCACCTATATATACAATATCATATAACATATATATACATATACTATATAATATAAAATACATATATAAATACATAAGTACATATAAAAATGAGGCCAATAAACCAAACACATGGAGTGCACCGCACCCGTATCACACTAACTCTATGATACGCTTGCGATACGACGCCAACACACAACCAAACACATCCCGGAGGACACGAGCAAGTCTAATACACTAAATATGAGCAATACATATAGTAATTAGATTATCTATGTGTCTGTGTCACAATGTGATATGCACAAGTCCCCGTGTCGGAGAAAAAAAATCCTAAATCAATCTGTTTCGTCAAATTAACGAGATACGGCCTACACGTATCCAATTGTGGACATGACACTAGTCACAAATAAGCAATCATATTTTAATTTGATCTATTAGACTATTTGACAAACACCATATGTGTCAATTTTAGAATTCCCCCAAAATTGACACCAAAATGCACATAACTTCCACCGTAGGTCTCCTATGAACCTAAAACCAATTCCTATGGGTAGCCTATGCATATGGGTTAGTTTTTCATGATTAAATCTCAAATTTAGAGTATAATAGAAGTAGGATAATTTAAATATATCTATTGGGAGATGGATTCCCAATGAAAAGCCCCCAAATGGAAAGTAGCTCATCTCCTTGTAGATCTTGGCCTCCTCCTTGTTGTTCCTTGCTTCTTTCTTATAGATCCTTGATGTATAAGCCTCTAATGAAGAATTAGATAAGGAATTTGTTAAGAATTTGGTAGAGAATTGATGTGGGAATGAAGGAAATAGAAGAGGGGGAAAACTAGATTTAATGGAATTGGAAATAAAAATAAGAGATGCACTCTCTCTCCTCCCTCTATAGCCAGCCCTAGCCCCTTCCCCAAGCTATATGAAATATCCTAATTATTCCTTGGGGCCTCTCATGAAGAAATTAATTAGGGAGGGAAGGTTCTAGTCTAATGGTTTCACTAATTAATACAACCTCCTAATCCGTAGGCCTAATTCATGGGCTCAATCTAAACTCATATGAAATATTGGTTCATGCATCTAATTAAATATGTTAGGTCCACTATACAAGTCTAAAATAATATACATCTAATAATAATTAAATAATATAACAAATAATTAATCATGCAAGCATAATATTTAAATACAATCAATTCTAAAAATAAATTACCCATGTCAATTACAAAACTACCCTTGATTGGAAATATGAGGGTAAAAGTTACTATATATATCTATATTAATATATATAACTAATGTACTTATACTAATTAATATAGTATCAATATTATATATATAAGTTATACAATACAATATTACCTTACTATCTAGATTAGAACATAACACTAACTCAACCTGACTACCAATATCCACATATAACTTATACTAGTTATAGCTAACACTAGAGTTACCTTGGTATCATTATATACTACCCTATAATAACTAATAGCTTATTTACTACCAATTATCTTAGTGTACAATTATCTATTACCAACCAAATAGGTACTCAATACCTTGAGTATCTCAACTGATACTCAAGTCCAACCCCCATCTAACTAATACTCTAACTCACTAACCAAATACAAAAACCCATCTCTAAGTATCACCAAAACTCTAATACTCTATAACCTAATATCAACCATTACCAAGTCCTATAATCAATAGCCTACCTTAGCCTAATACCAACCATAACATTATCACTACCAACACTAATACTACCTCATCCTCCTTAACACCAACTGATATGCCCTATTACATTATCCCTTATATAATAGCTGACATTTCAAACCAACCCCATGCCCTTTAGTCACCGATACTTTAAGTATCAGTGCAACCTTATACCTATATACTTGAACTAAGAGCAACTGATACCCTCATCTAACTCGATCCTCTCCTTAAATCTACTGCCTACTGCTAGTGTTAATGCACTGCTACACTGAATGCCCCTTTCCCTTGTCACTGTAACTGATACATCCCCAAGTATCAGAACAAACCCTTTACTTACCTGTGCTCGAGCCACTACAACACTGCTGCTCCTGTTGGCTCTAATCACATAACAACACCCCTCTACTGCTACTGCTCTCTACCTATCACTACCATATTTCTAGAGTAGGGGCATTAATGTCATTGGCAATATATATATATATATATATATATATATATATATATATATTGTATTATAATTACATGATATGTATAATATATTATATTATTATTAATAATGATATGCATTAGTGGACTGGACTTGATGTGACCATGGACTTTACATTAGATTAGTCATATTTGAACCCATCCATTTTAATTAGAATTTAGTTAAACCTCTCACTTAGGATTAAAATCCTCTTATTTGAATAACTCTTCATGACTAACCATAAGGGCATTGAGGACTTTATGCATTGCAAGCCCTAGGTCCTCATGCGGCCGGCCTATATAGTGAGAGGGAGCCTCCCTCTAGTTCCTCATAGCTCATGAAGGAAACCCTAAAAATAGTTCTTTCCAAAACCCTTTTCTTCCCTCCACCAAATTTTAGAATTTAAAATCCCAAACCCTCTCATTTCCCTCATCTAATAAGCCTAGAAGCTTAGGTCACAAGGAGCCTTGGAGAAGAAGAAGTTTGCATTGGAAATCCATCTTCCAATAGGTAAAAATATGAAATCTCTCCTTTAAATTCTGTTTTAATTATTTTGGTGTCCATTAGGAGCCCACCCATGGTTTAGAAGTAGCCATAAGGGGAGAGCATGAGTCTCTATTGGTTTCCATGATATTTTCTTCATGGTGTTGAATGTAAATTTGGGATTTTATATTTTAAGGATATATTTTTCCTCCATTGTTCTTTGTAACTAATCATACTATATATATATATATATATATATATATATATATATATAAATATATATATATATTTGATATATAGATGTATTACTAATTGTATGATTGAGAGTTTTGGCAAGAGGTTGGGTTGTGTATCATGAGTATCCTAGATTATTGCACACTAGGTGTTTGTTTAAATGTGTGTGTGTATGTGTCTATGTATATAAGTGGGTATTTTGGTTTGTGTGTGTGTGTTTAGAGCTCGGGTTTGAGCAGTGGAGTAGCTGCAACCCGGGATCGAGGTATCAGCTGAAGAAACTCGAGCATTGTACATGTGTGCAGTGTGCATACTTGGTGTATCACTCGAGCATTGAAATCGTGTACAGTGTGCAGGCAGTGCACTAAGGTGCACTGCACTGTAGTCCAGTTTGGAACTGATACGTGGAGTATCAGTTGCACATATGCAAGAGAAGGAGATTACGGAAAGAAGTTAGAAATGATACAAATTATAACTGACGCAGTAGATGTACAAAGTAGTATCAGTAACTTGGTAAGAGGTGTGCAATTTTACATGCATTAGTGAATTGGATTATTGGCATTGGTGTCAATTATTCATGTAGGTACAGTGAGGTAGACTCAGGTTTTGGAGTGCAGTGATGTGCACAGAGGCATATATGAGAGTAATAGGATGTGTACAGGAATTAGAACTTAGTTTCAATCAATGTTCAGGTTCTAAGGGAGATGGAAGATCGGGTGGTGCATTACAGGGGATTTGAGTGCCAAGGAACTGGAAATCGAGGGGTAGATATCAATTCACAGTGAAGTGCACAACACCAGTATGCATCATCGGTAGAAATTGAAGGGAGACACTTGGTATTAAGATATTTTAGTTAATAAGGGAGGGGGGCACTGGACTATAGGTTCCTGTGTGTTGAGTTGCACATATGTGCAGAAAAGTATCAGCAACTAGGTGGAGTATCAGGTTGGAAGTGACTTACCTTGAGCCCAATTATGTGAAAGCATATTATCAAGGTGGCTTACATGGTTTCCTGTTGAGCATTGCTATATGACCCAAACTTTAGGAGGTCGGGTTGAGGATGGACTTGGTGTTGCTGATGCCTATGTGCAGTGCAGATTTACTTAGTAGCAGCCTTGAGGAAGAACCTGCAGGCAAACCACATCAGTGTGTAGTATCAGTTGCACACTGAATTGCTAATTGAGTGCAGCATGGTTGATGGAGAGGTTAGGTTTCCCTATGAGATATAAGGGTAAGTTCAGGTATAGGATTATGTGAGGTGATACATGTATCAGTGAGATAGAGTATCAGTGTTAGTATCAGTCAAGTATGTGTGTGTGTGTGTGTGTATTGTTTATCAATGTTTCCCCCATGGGGTGTTCAGGTACTAGCAGTGAGGAGTTGGGTATCCCTTTAAATCTGTGACTGGCAGCAGTGCTAAGCACCTGGGAGCACAACAACAACAATGTCTCTAAGGCACTATGCAGTAGGGCAAGTGTACTTTTGTTCACTTGCCTTGACATCAACTTTAGGCCCTCATCAAGTAGATCAGTAGCAGCAGGAGCAACTGAAGTTGTAGTTGGTGTTCAGGCTTTAGTTCAGTTGGGTAGGGCTGCCAACAAGTGTAGTTCAGAGTGGGGGGAGCACTTGTGGTACATGCACTGTGTGGGTGAAGTTGTATCTGATATGGGAAAACTGATACCTAGTATATCAGTTGATGCAAGTGAGTTAGTTTATGTGTAGGTAAAGTATCAATGTATAGGTAAGTTGAGTATACATGTGAGAATATCAAGTTAGCAAATTGCCAAGGTATGGGATTAATGTCAAGTATCTAGGTTGAGTATCTTGGCATGGGTATCATGGGTCAAGTGTTAAGGTATAGAGCTAGTATAAAATATTTTGCTATATACTAAGTATATAGTTAAGATACTATATGAAATACTATTCTATATAATTTAGATAATTATAAATATCTCTAGTATGGTGTTTAGTATATCTTAGCTACTAGTATGACCCAGTTAGCCTAGTAATGACTAGTATACCCTTATATAGACTTAAAAATATCCTAAAAACCTCATTCAACCTAGTTAATCACTTTTATCATTTCAAACACCAATTAACACTTATATTTTTATATTTAGGTCTTTGTGACTCCAGTTTGGACATTGATCCTCACACCTTGCTTAGGACCACATGCGAGTACATTCTGTGATAGTTTTTATTATTTTAATTATTTTTATGATTCTAGTTGTAGTGTATACTTGATTCCGATACAGCAAATATACGAGCTAGTATCATAGATATCTGTTATAAGGATTCATGATTGGAATCCATCGTACTAGCTGGAGATGGGGAAATATTTGCAAGATTATGTGATCATGCCCCACTTTACAAGCATCATAGCTCATCCCACATATCACGTAGGGTGTAGCCTGACCATTTACATGCCTCATAGCCTGTTATATATGATTAGCCTGACTATTGGTTGCATCATAGATAACCAGACGGTTAGCCTGACCTCACATGTATCATAGCCAATCATATATAACAAGCCTGATCTAGTCCCAAGTCGATCACATAGCAAACTGATATTTCATAACACTTAGCTAGAATTTTAATTCTTTTATTCCAGTTCGCTCATTTCTAGCATTCCCATATGCATGTTCGTTGCTAGTTAGTTCTATATGTTGATTACATGTCTCTCCAGTATTCTTTATTTTTAAGTATTTCTTCATTATGTATTTCCTTGCACTATTTTATAGTTTTTGTCAATATAATTGAAACTGTTGTTAGTGTTTGTGCTTTGTTCCAATCCTGACTGGATAAATTTTTTAGAGGATCTCGAGGATTTCTGCCATACCCACAATGGTCTATAAGTAGGCGGAGATTACATCCCGGAGATCTTAGAGGAGCCACTCTCCTTAGAGGAGACACCACCCGTAGTCGTTTAGACAACATTCAGCCTAGTTTATTATGTATTGGATTGTTCTAAACTGTGAGACTTGGGTTTATTTATGTTGAGACTTATTTATGTTGAGTCAGTTAGACTCTAGACTTATTATTGTTATTTGAGTTGTGTTTTAGACTTATGTCAGAACTTCTTATATCTTTCATATCTCATCGTGCCATTTACCTTCTTATAGTTATTGTGATTGAGTACCTTATATTTCGATGATAAAATGCATATTCATTGTCCTCCTTATAGAGTTGAGATCATTGATAAGTTATTATGTGAGTTGTGTTAGTTGTTTTGAGACCTAGACAGCGTTCTACCGCTGATGCTGCGGCGTAGGCTGGACGTACCCACGGCTCTTGTCCAAATTACGGGTATGGTTAGTGATACTAACTATGCTAATACCTGACACCCCTCTATCATAGCAGTGCCTGTCATGCCCCAATCTCCTGCAAGATCAATAGTTCCCGCTGAACGTGAAATCACCACGTTGCAGCTCTCCCGCGGGACAATCGTTCTAATCGGGACGTGATGCCGTACGAGCCTGGAGTTGCGCTCGTACAAGGCGATGTTGTCAAACACCAAATGTTATCATTAAATCAACCAAGTTGCAGCGGAAGTCAAGTATTGTGTACCAAGCACACATCAGAGTAATACGCAGCGAAGCTCACGATAGGGTCCAAATGAAATGCCCCGAGGCAATGCCACAAAGGCGATGCCACGAAGACGATAAAATGCTCTTGCTCTTTTCTCTAGCCCACAAAGATACTTACAGTTCATACATCTTGTCCCGTATATCCAAGCAGCGCCACTACGCCTGTGTACCTGAAATATTGCCCACAAACGTGGGTCAGTACACAACCGTACTGGTGAGCGGGGTAACCCACTCGTCTAAGCCGACACTAAGTAAAAATAGTAAATGCACACAGTTAAATGGTGATCTTTCTAGTTGAATCCTAGATTCTTTTCATGGCATAGGGATGACATGTTAAGGAAAGCTGTAAAGCAGTTTAAGCATGCAAGCATTCAACTCAAACCAAACGACAAGCAGTTTTATATATATATCCGACCCGTCTAACTCAATGCCATCGCTTGCACGATAACATATCGAACCAACAGTCTCGCCTCAATATCCATCCTCAACCAACAGTTTATATCCCAATCTCGAGTGCACACTCTTGCCGAGGCAAGGTGGCCGCGCCTACACGAAAGCCAAACCAACAAAAGAAAAGCAAGCCAACTCTTATCTATATAAAGTCACTGGCAAAGCCATAAAGGACAAAATCCAAGCATTAACGGCGCTCCCTATCAGCCCGGGTAGCAAGCCCCGCTGGAGGTCCCGCAATGCATCATGACTAGCACTGTGACTAGCACTGTGACTAGCACGAATCAATATTTCTCTCCGGATCGATACGGTCCCAGTGCCCCGGGAAGCCATTTCGAGGAAATGTCAAACCCTTGTGTACACAGGTTGTCCGTGACATGCAGAAAGTAGGTATGACGAGAGGATCGAACATTCTCGCCCCACCAAGCGATTCTAGACTCGTTTCAACCAAATATTCAACTAAAGCATCCATAACCATTCTTCCAACATATCCAACCAAGGAGTCCAAATCTCGACCTCAATATATGTATCCCAAGGCACCAAAATACTCATATGCACAATCTCTCAAGTTGTGCCCAAGTTATGCCCACACTTCACATTGCCGCTTCCCAACACAGTGTTTCACATTGGGTGCAACACCCCACACTCCGAATAATCCCGTGGCACAATGCCCCAACAGTG
This sequence comes from Iris macrosiphon, assembly GCA_036927795.1. NCBI lineage: Eukaryota > Viridiplantae > Streptophyta > Magnoliopsida > Asparagales > Iridaceae > Iris > Iris macrosiphon. The sequence continues at coordinate 25,014,260 of JAYESA010000011.1, forward strand.
GCACAATACCCTCGCCGATGCAGTTGTTCGGTTTCGAACACAACTGCTCGCTTTGCAAGACAAAGTGACCCAGTGATACTCGTGCACGGATGCACGCTCGCTCGCCCGGATTCCCAATATTTCCATTGTATCATTCCAACTTGTATAATTCCAACCGTCCAAGCATAATCCCAATTATCCAACCGACTGCCTCAAATGAAAAATTCAACTATCGTACCAACTATCCAACGCATAAATCATTTCAAGCCACAATCCTACCAAGCCAACGACGTACACTCTATGCACGCCTCAGTATAGTATTTTCGAATGTTTCAGCCCAAGTGTTCAAGCCTTTACGTGTTTTCCATATTATTAGGCATGAAGGAGTAGAGGAGAAGGGAAAGAGCCCACTCACAATGATTGATCCCATTAGACATCCTGTCCTGCCGATACGGCCAATCCCTTGAACCCGTGGTCTGATGCAAGCGCGATCTACTCAACTGGTATGACCGTGCGAGCAGGCCGTGCTCTCCAAATCATCCGACCGATCGAATTAAGGAAGATGGCATTATCGCTTCCATTCAGCTATTCAGTACTGTTCGGAACGAACACCTGATTTCCATCGAACCCGCTAGCCATCTGCACATTAAAACCAACTTGATTAATCCTTCTTCCCAAAATTCAATATTTTAAATGTAACCAGCATTTGATTTATTCAGTCCGACTCAGCATAACGCTCCGAGCGGTTGTGGGGCGTTACAGTGCCAAAGTCACTGTCCACTGCTCCTAGTGCTGGTGCTCATCAACAGCAATACTTGGCAGTTGTTGTGCCATCAGAGCTGCCGGATGTTGTTGCTGTAGGTCAAGAACATGTAGATTGCTGCTATGGCAATGCCCACATGGATACATAACAAAGTATCAGTTCAGTCCTTACCTCAAGATCCTATACAGTACATCCAGACACAACTATAATACCAACAACAACATTAACAATAGCAACAACCCGACAGTCCACATTTACTGCTGCCACTAATAAAGCAACTCCAAGTAATATTTCTCCCTTGCTCCACACATAAACTCACATAGACTAAGATATAAAATACACTAACACTACACTAATAACACTAAATTAAACCCAAGCACTCAACTTAACTCCTCATGCTAACCACATTAATGTATCAGTCCAAGCTTTGCAACACAGTCATGCACACCCACAAGACATACTACATATAAATATATACATAACACCAGTCTAAAAATATATTTATCCATCTATAGTATATATATTTATAACATTATACCATATACCTATTAATCTAATAATTTGAGCACAATATGACACAATATATATATATATATATATATATATATATATATATATATATATATATATATATATATATATATATATTATCATGGCAATTTAACAAACACAAGGAGTGCATCACCAAAATATCACACTTCTCTATGATACCTTTGTGATACACCCTTGATACTCTCCCAAATCATCACCCAATACACCACAATTGATGTAAACAAGTCTAAAATAATAATTAAGTGCAATACAAAGTTTTAGCTACCCATCCAAGTATTCATGGCAAAATATGACATGTGTAGACCCCCGTGTCGAAGAAAAAACTCCTAAATCAATCCCTGTCACAAAATATCATGACACAGCCTACTCGTATCCAATTATGGACACGAAACAAGTCTCACACATCCAAACTAATGTCAATTTGGTTTAATTGACATAATGACAAACATATGGTGCACCAATATCGAATTTTCTCCAAATTGGATACAAAATACATCATAACATTCACAATATGGGTCCATAAAGGTCAATTCTTTTTTCTATAGATAGCCCTAGTCCATAGGTGGGTTTCTAATGATTTAATTATAGATTTAAAGTCTAATTAGAAAGAAAAAAACTGAATTGTACCTATTGGGAGATGGATACAAAGAAGCCTCAATTTGTGCAAATTCTTCCAAATTGTAGAGATGTACCTAGTGCATAGGTGGGTTCCTTGCCTTCTTCTTGCTTCTAGAGTCTCCAATAGTGAAGTAGAGATGAATTAGGAAGAAATTTTATATGTATTTATTGTAGGGATAAAGGAAATTTAGGGAAAACAATTCTAGATCCAAATTGGAATAAAATGAGAAGAGGAGAGAGAGAGTCTCCCCCTCTTTATGTGGCCGGTCCCCCTTCCTTGGAATTCAAGAAATGTACAATGTCCAAAATAGTCCTTGGGGCTTGTCATAAAGAAAAGGATTAAGGATGAAGGTTCTACTCCTAATGGTTTGACTAATTAAATTACCAACTTAATAAAATGGGCTAAGATGTTGGGCTCATGTCTAAACTAATAAATTGTTGGTTCAAGAGTCAAGTCTAGTCTAGTCTAGTTAGGTCTACTAACACAAGTCCAAAATATAATGTAACATACTAACAATATTTTAAATGCTACAATAAATAATATATAACATGCACCATAACTAAACAATTATGAAATATGATTTAATATAATAAATTTTGAAATGACAATATTATAATATTACCAATAATAGGAAAAGATAAAAATATCCCTCTATGGAAAAGTGGTAGTGACAGTACCACTCACGGAAGTCAAGACATCAAACGTGATCAGCTTTGTCAAGCAACACGCCATATACCGCTTCGGCTTGCCACGAAGGATCGTCCATGACAACGGTCCACAGTTTGCAAGTAATGCGTTCTACCAGTTTTGCGATAAAAACCAGATTCAGAATGTAGCATCGACTGCCTACAACCCAGCAACGAATGGTTTGGCTGAGGCGTTCAACAAAACCATCATCAAGCTCCTCAAGAAGTTCGTGTCTTCTAATAAGTACGAATGGGACGGGAAGCTCGTTAAATTTCTATGGGCCTACCGCACAACGGACTGAACACCAGCCGACAGTACACCTTTCTTCTTGATCTATGGGAGCGAAGCAGTCCTTTCCCTTGAGATCTAGATTCCCTCGCTAAGAGTAGCTCTCTCCAACCAGTTAACCGTCGATGACAATCACCGCCGACGACTACAAGATCTAGAAGCACTCGACGAGAAACGTCTCTTAGCTCAACAGTGCATTGAGCTATACCAAGCATGTCTCTCGAAAGCCTTCAACAAACGGGTTAAAAAGAAGACCTACCAAGTGGGTGATCTCGTCCTGACAATAAGCAGGCCGATGGTTATGACCCACAAGATGGCCAGCAACTTTAAACCCAAATGGGAATGCCCGTTCGTTGTAGAATCCGTATTCTACAACGGCGCCTATCGACTGTCGAAAACCAACAGTAACTTGCTCAAAATGACCATCAACTACAAGTTCCTAAAAAAGTACTATGTCTAAGGCTAGGCTTGTAATTCTTTCTATCCCCAGCCTGACAACTAAGATGTATAAGGTTCCCACTCCTTGAATAATCCCCAGCGAGTGCCTATGCACGACAAGCCATTATCGATATTCAGGAGTCTTGGATACGCAACAGATAATGAATCCTCAAAAGCTCCCCAGCAGAGCAATCCTCAGGTCCACCTGTACATTTCCACAAGGACCACTCAAAATCTAGTCTCGTTAGACGCTAGCCATGTCCATATTACCTCTGAGCTATCGGCCTAATAATCTTTCCAGTGGAGTAAACCTCAGGTCTATCTACATTTTTGGATAGACCAAAACCAGCAAATCACTCCTCAGTGAGTTATCGGATATTGGTTCACGTCCATATTACCTCTGAACTACTGTCCTAACTTTTCTCTTCGGCCGTGTTTACCATGCCCATATTACCTCTGAACTACTATCCTAATATTTCTCTTCAGCCGTATTTACCATGCCCATATTACCTTTGAGCAAAACCTTCCTGGTTTTGCCGTCGATTATCACGTCCATACTACCTCTGATATAGGTTGTCATCTTAACTTAGTACCCGTACTTAACTCTAAGTACACCAACAGTTTTAAGTCCATAAAACCTGCCACGTCCATATCACCTCTGGCAGGGCTTATCTCGAACCTTCCACTTGCACTCCTGTACACAAGAAGTGATAGGTCCACTAAAGATCCCCCAGTGGGATATCCAAAACAGACTGCAATATTTTACTACGTCCATATTACCTCTGGTACGGTATCCAAAGCTCACACAAACTATTATAAATAAATGGAATAACTTTTATTTCTTTCCAAGGAGAAAAATTGAAAGCAAAACTATATTCGAGGGATTGTCAAGATCCTAAGCTCGAAGGCAAAATTGGGACATAAAAAGCAAAAAAAGAACTACTGGTGCTATGAGTCGGAGCATAACTTTACTATCCGCTCATGTAGACGAGCAATATGGCCAACCAGGCACCTCTGGGCCGGGCGCTTAACTTCTTGGGCCATAACCTCGGGATCCTCGTAGTGAGCGTAGGACTCATGTCTGTCCTCTAGCTATTGCATCAGAACCTCAACTCCAGTTGTATTCTACGCTACTTGGCTCGCCTCGGTTCGGATAGCCTCCTCTTCCTGCTGGGCCCTCCTATAACCTATTCCCTATCGCATCAAGCTTGACCTGGAGTCGTCTAATTTGCTCAGTCAGGCCCTTTTGCCGGTAGAGTCACTCTTCTTTGAGATCGCCCAGCCGGCCATACCCGTCCTGCAAGATTTGGAAATCATGCTAGAAATACTCCATAGACGAAGCAAAGAAGGTTTTTTTCTCTCTCCACCTTCTTTGAGAAATCGTTATATTCATAGGAGATCAGCATTCCCATATCCATCTGCTGATACTGTCATAACTCCGTTAGGAATTTCTCTACCTCTACCAGTTTATGGCCCAGAAAGTCGGCCATCTACTCAAAACCAGGGATACCACTCAGAGAGTGGACCTAGCCCTTCGCAAAGCACCATGCCCAGGCAAAATATTTGTTGCGCTCCAACACACCCTCGATCCCCTGCTTTAAGAATATGTGGAAGCTCTGGATAGAAAACCTGATGGTCTCGTCAATCTCTTCCAATGTAGCCGGAATCAAAGGCGACGGGATTGAAGAAGAGGCTGCAGGTGCATCAGGCGGCACAACGATGTTCAAAAATTTCGAAGGCAAAACAACAGTAGAGGAGCAACCAGCGGTTCTGTCTGTGAGCCAATCTTTCATGGACGCACGAAGTGCCTGGATACCCGGCAGTTGAGGCACGGATTCTAGAGTAGTACTGAGACTAGGGATAGAACTAACAGGGCCCCTCTCCACATCGGATCCCACTGTTGTAACATCCCTAGACTTTATCGCGGCAGCTTCAAGAGGTGACCCAGCAACCTCAATAATGGAAATGACCTCATCGAAAAGCTTATTACCCCGCTGTCCAAAGAGGCTTCACCCGTAGAACCCTTAGTGGCAACGGTTGGAGGATTACCCGCTACACCAGAAAGACCTGTAATAACAGGAACCTCCTCCATTACAGGCCCAGTAGGGGGCATGACAGGATGTTCCTCGCCTCTAGAAAAGCGATGGAGAGATTTGGATCTCTTTCTAACAAGCTCGCTACCCCCTTCCTCTTCTACGCCTTCCTCAGAGGCTACGTCCACTATCTGCAAGGGAGAGGTAGCACCTGCAGATTCAGAACAACCGGTGATTAGCTTCACCCACATAATGGAGAGTTGAAGCCAGAGAATCTGATTTCCCGTGATGTTGCAAAATAATATACCAGAGGCAGGCGACATAGGTTGCGACTCACCTGGCATTGTCATAGCCTTTTCCATAGAATCTAGATCATCCACAGAGATAATCTCTAGAGGGGTGTAAGGCTCCCTCAAAGCTGCGTCTAGCCTCTGGGCTCCCAAAGTCTCGGGTACATGTTCTGAGATGCCCACGGCGGACTCTAGAGTGTTCTCCTCTTCGGGTTGCCCTAAGAAACTGCCGAAGCAGCCGCCCGCTGAGGACGATCATTTCTTCCTTGCGTCTGCAAATGATCAAACAGACCAGAGGAAAGATATTTATAGAGAGGACTAGGAAGAATTAAACTAAGGGGTTATATGGGTACCGCTATAACATCCAAAAAGGGGTCTATTTTAGAGACCCTCGATGCAAAAGGCCCTACTTTCTCGCTCCTGATCCCCTTCGCAGAAGGCTTCGACTTTGCCGCAGGTCTCGTCCTATGGGATATCTCAGCCTTTGCCTTCTTCGAATAGCAGACATGGTGTGTCTCAACCTTTTTCTTATGCTTAACAAGAGGAGGGTCATCAGAAGGAGAAGTATCCTCCTCTATCGAGGGGTCCAGGTCCACAAGCAGGGGCCTGACAACACTCTTGCCTTTCTTAGGCGTCTGACACACTTTCTCTTTTGGAGGCATCAATATGGTACCTTTGATGTAGCTCCGGTCCGAGATAAAATCAGCCGGCAGGGCATTGGCCATGCAATAGTACTTTGTCACTGTATACAACATCCTTGGCACTACACCACCCATTGGCAACTAAAATCGAACATGGGTACCAGAGGCTCTATAATAACTCCATGCCCGGACCCCATCAAGCAAGTTGCTGCTATATCCGAGGGAAGCGCTCGGGTGACCCAACAGGAGTTGAGTGTAGCTGAACTGGCGAGCAAACAGGCTTGGCAGATAAGTCTCTACAAAAACCTTACCTCAGTTCTGATACACCAAGTGGGAGGGACAAATGGCTTGGAGCCAAAGAAAAAGTCTCTCAGACAAGTGTCGAGGTGCCCCCATAGTATCTTGATGGGCAATGTCCCTCTCCTCATCTGTGAACTCTGACTCGGACGCAAAGAAACTCCAACCATTTATAAAGGAGATATCATCCTACCAGTGGGGACCGAGTCAAATTTCTACTTTATCCTTCAATATTTGCGGATCACGGCGTCAGCCGCTACCATGTCCTCGTTAGTCCCTGGGCTCATCAGGGACCCATGATGCAAGAGGAGCCAACCTATCAAATAATGATAAGGGAGCTCGATCCGGTTGAAATTTCCCTTGCCAGGACATTCCTCGAACTTTTGAGCGAAGTAACGGAGCTCCCAATGGATGCATCATACCATGGCCGATAAAAGGGCCAGCTTATGGCCGAATGCCAACTTCACAGCAGGAAGGATGAGAGGGCGACTGATCCTATCTATGGCCCCGGACCCGCCCGGGATGACGTAGTTTTACAACTAGAGCATCAAGTTTCCCGCTAGCACGGCCATGGCGGATAACTTATGCATGTCCATGTAAAATTAGCTGAGTTCTTCCTCAACATTACCCAGCTCATCTGTGGGTGTGTCTTCTTCATACGTGGAACCCTCGACTTCCTCTTCCTCAGCAGTAGCCAGCTTTCGTTGCGCCTGAATTAGGTCGGCCACTTCCTGCTTAGGTCGCGGCATCTGGACGTGAACTCTGCTAGACTCCTTTAGGTCTGAAAAGAGAGAACGAGTACAAGCAGTGATATGGGAAGACAACCCCTCAGAGGACTTCTTCTTCTTCGACAGCTGCTGACAGATGCCATCATGGCACCGCAACTCCTGGTACACCGCCAGGATCTCCGGGTTCTTCGCCTCCAACTCTCTAAGTTTTTTGTTACTCGGGGTGTACTCTTCGTAGGGCTCTTTGCCCCAATAAAGTTTTGAGACTGCATGCATCTTATGCAGAGCTTGTCCCATTTTGCTGTCGGGCGTGAAGAAGGTCCCCGTATGATATTTGTATAACTCCATCAGGGCGACGAATAGGGGCCGGATCATCTCCAGTCCGTAACATGTACCCCTCACAATAAAGAATAAGTTGTCAGCCTTGAGCTCCAGCTCATACTTCCTCAGGATCCACAGAGTCAGACGACACCAGGAGACACTATAGTGTGCCCAGCTAAGAACCTATAACTGTCCCGTGGGATAGGATCTCTTCTTGGCAACCTGATTGAGAAAGGTGCCTGATGCATATATACTTAGGTTCGGCTTCAGCTTAGTGCTGACGAGGTCGGGCTTCAGTCCGAGCAAGGAGTAGGAGGTTGACTCCTTTGTGCTATAAAATTCTTCCTTGCTCTGCCCAGTCCCGCATCGGACATTGCCCAGAGGGGCCCCCTTTGGCTCAGGGGTAAAGTCCCATTCCATATGCCGATAACCCATTATCACCTTCAGGTCCGACAAAGCCAAGACAGGCGAAGGAAGGAAACGTCATCTCCGTTCCATGGTAGGTGAAAGACCAGTTCTCCCTGATCGGCCCCACATGAGAAGACTCCAGCTCGTCCTCAAAAAGGAAGTACGACTTCTTAATGAAATGCGTCCCATCCTTAGCGGGGATCTCCCCCTCGTTTATCTGACTCAACAAAAAAGAAGACGTCTGCTCGGCGATATTCTGTTGGCGTTCAGGCGAAAGATCTTTATCAAACTGCCTCCTGACGGCTCCAGCCAAGTCACTAAAGTTCATGTTCAACGACAGCAGGTTTTGCCCAAGGTCCAATTCACCGGAGGGTGTAGTGGGAAAATCACTACAAGTCAAAGAGATATGGTCAGAATCATTAAGAAAAAATAAAATAAAAATAAAATAAAATAAAAAATAAAAAATTACATATGCGGCATAGAACCTCTATGCGGCCGAGTTAGATATGCGGCATCTCTTATGCGGCTCGAGTCACCCGTGCGGCCTAGTAAGCCATGCGGCATGATAGGTCATGCGGCTTGGTCACCTATACGGAAGGGATATTCATGTGACTGGGTTGGCCATTCGGCTGGGATACCCACGCGGCAGTGAGAAATTGGCGCATAGATGAATCCATGCATCCAACTGACCAAATGTGTCTTTGTTTTTAAGTCTTCCACTTCGACTTCTCTGGCAAACTTACCCTTAATCGATGGCTGAACATCGTTAGGAAACAGGGAGGGGAAGCCTCGATAGCACGACCCTTCCCCTTGGCCCGGGCCTTGCCCTTGGGGGCCTTATTAGCAGTAGCGATGGATGAGGATGCTTTGGGAGCCATGGCAGCAAGGAGGAAGAAGAGAAGAAAGTTAGAAGACTTGAGGGATTGTAAAGAACCTCTGTCACTCCCTAGTCCAAAAATACGTAGGATTAGGAATACGTAAGCATGTCAGCCGTATGTATATGGCAACTCCAATATATGGATACCATAATACACACGTACGTTGTATTATGAATATTAACTAACATATGGTATATATTGTCACAAGTCACAGGGCATAACTAGATCTCATCCACAGAATCAAAAAACAATCAACTATATAACTAAATCAAGTATAAAATGCTTGATAAGAACAAGTAGTTGGGTGGAGACAAATCCACTACCAACTAGAATATAAGAAAAAAAAAGCACATCTAATGAACAATAAGGCTCGAAGAGAGACCTCCCCGAAAGAGAATGGAGTAGCAAGTCTTGATCCGTGCTCCTGCAAATAGTCATGATCGTCTACACTTGGAAAGGGACCAGGTCCTCAGTGGGACGTAAAAAGATACATAGAATCATGCCAATTGAATACATTAAACATGCATAATAGACAAAAATATATAAGTATGCTGTACTAGACAATCTATACAAAAATGCATAGTGAGGACAACCATTTCGACGTATGGGTAGGTATAGGATACACTATATATTCTCACAACTCACACACACGTCCATGAATATTAGAAGCCGTCATACCACGAGGGTAGCTACCATCGTGACACCAAAAATTAACATACCGCGAGTGTAGCAACCAGCACGACACAACTCCCGTAGTGTTTGCTGGTTACTACGGTTTACCAGAGTGGGTAGCCCATACGTCAACTGATTGTCCTCCCCTCCCATGATACTATGTGTCAAGTGTGTGTCAACATATATAGTATATAATTATGACTAAAAATATATATATATAATGAATATATAGACATATAATAAGCATGCAAAGTACTATAAGCAATTTGGCAAGGTATCTTGCCTGGCAAGAAAGCTGCAAAGTGTAAGCGTCTAGACGTCAAGCACAAGGGATCAGAACTATGGCATCAGAATGAACGTCTCCGGATGCTAAAATAAATATCACCAACGTTCCTAGAATAAGCGAGATAGCTAAAAAATACTACCCTTTCGTCCAATTTGGACATAGGATCAAAACGATAATTTCGGATCAAAGTGGGGTCCACATGTGGCCCACCTTACACCAAAATGAGTGCCAGAGGTAAAGGTCTCTAAATGGGACAAATTATAGGTCAAATAAATTCTAAACATCGATACGAACTCAACGGTATGTCCAATTTTGGATTCCGGTGAGCCGATCACAAATTTGCCCTTCAAGTCAACCGTGGGGCCCGTGAATAGGCGACTTGGTCAACTGTCTCAGAATCGCGTGAAACTTAGGTCACAGGACCAGTGTGATACCACAAATCAAATGGCATAAGTTTTGTCGCATTCTGATGAGCGTACACAAAGTGGGGTGGTATTTTGTAACTATCGTGATTTGGGAACTTTTTACGGATACGAGTTGATTTCGACGCACACATACGTCCGAATCAACTTCGGTGAAAGCCCACACGTCAGGATATACCATACGCGCCTTTTGATACAATTGGTACGAGACGAGGCGGTCCAGTTTGGTGGGGCACACTCCGTATCACAAAATTTTAGTTTTAAAGTATCAAGTTTTTGGTCGTTTTGGAGGTCGAATAATTTAACAATTAAAGCAAACTAGTAAAAAGTAAAAGAACAAAAATATTCTCGGTTATATAGAGAAGAAAATCCTTTAATTAGATTTTGAAAATATTATAGAGGTTAGTGGCAAATTGGGGATGAACATGGGGGTTTGGGTTGAAGTTTTTGGACTGTTTTTGGTCAATTTTTTGGCCAACTTCCGATCAATTTTTCGACCAATCTAGGGCACGAAAATTCTGCCCGCTTGAATAAAAATCCTAGAGGGTTAGGTTGTGAACGTACACGGATAAACCACTCACAAAAAGAATCAAAGATGGAGAAGATACGATACCTTGAAGATGGGGCAAAACTGTGCTGTTGCACGCGCGCGCGTGCACACACGCTGACGGCTGCGGCGGCGGCGAGGCGGTCGGCCGGAGGGACGGTCACCGGAGGTCGGGCTAGGGTTATGGTTTATGTATGTAATATATATATATATGTATATGTATATGTATATATATATAGAGAAGGGAGAGAGAGAGAGCCGCGAGCGGGGGGATTTAGATGCTGTTAGGTGGGGAGGATTTTGCTGCCGGGGGAGGGGGTGTAGTTAGTTACTTTAGGTTTTCTTTGTTTAGTTTTTCTTTTTTCTTTTTTTTCCTTTCCTTTTTCTTTTCTTTTCTTTTCTATTTTATTATTATTATTATTATTATTATTATTATTATTATTATTATTATTATTATTATTTTTATTAACATATATATATATATATATATATATATATATATATATATATATATATATATATATGAGGTTAAGAATCCAAAAATAATATTTGCACACAAAATAAATTCTAAAAAAATTTGTCACCTTTTAACAAGACTCCAAAAATAAAAAAAATAAAAAATCATTTTATGGAATAATTCTAAATGGGTATTTATATAATTAAATTAATCAATAAAATTTATTTTCTAATTACCTATAAAAATACTTTAAATAAATTCAATAATTTAAAAAAAATACTTTAAATAAAATTTAAAATATTACGGGGTTTACATTCTACCCAACATACAATAATTTCATCCTTGAAATTAACATTAACCCATATTCGTAATAAATCACAATAGTTATTAACACTTCGTTGCTAGCTAACAACGCTTCCTAAAAGGTTATGGTCAGCCACCCTAGCACTTTCCTCCCTTATTGTCTATACACTATTTTTTTATCCTCTAACTCGTCTACACTACCCAACTTACAATAATTCTACTACTAGTCAAAGTTATTTGAGGCTATTGTCTAGGTTGTAAGGCAAATTTATTCATTGGGTCAAAATTTTTGGAATACTTGTCTGGAATCTCATAACCAATATTTTTCTCTATAACCGTTAAGTATCGTAGTCTAATACTGCCATGCCACCTGGCCAGTATGTCTGCAAATAATTCGACTACTCTACTATAATGGTCTAGCTGCAATGGTCGCTACCTCGCCAACGATTTATCATAGTCATCAGTTCATAACAAGTGCCTTCAACTCTTTCCTAAGCTTAGTCTAAGTTTTAGGGCAACAATTAAGGTCTTGACTAACCTTATAAAACTATTAGAAGTATGAACTATTTCAACAATCTAACTAATTCCTGTTAGACTAAAGGAGGCTACTCATGGTTTAAAAATAGTAAGAGAATACAGATATTGTTATAGTGCATATACATATGGGTTATTATTATGAACTCATCTTTTTAGCTATTAATTATTACTAACCCATTTATGTTTTAACTAACAAAATAAGGGGTGAGGTTGAAGTAAATCAATAATTCATGATGGCACTAAAAGATGCAACTACGATAGGAAGAATTAAGCATGGGACAAGAAATGGATATGGAAGAGAAGATGATCCATCCAAGCGAACGAGATGGTGATAGAAAAAAGGTTACTACTACTGCTACTCGTATCATCCATTAGCATCTTGGGTATGCCACCTAGTTAAAACACCAATTATATCATATTGTGAAATGCCCTTAATTACAAAAGATAGTCATAAAGTAATATAATTGGCCTGTAGGGTATATGTAGTACTCTTCGTGTATCAAACTTATACAAAGCACGAACGTTCATCTTTCCGAAATAGGAGAAGACGAAAAATAATAATAAAGAATTCAAGTAGGGGGTGATAGGATACAAGTACGGGGTTCAAGGCGATTAAAGAATTCAAAAAGAGAGTTGTCAGGATAATTGTGGATTGAAATCTTATTTTGGTAAATTTCTATTTGCATGCTCATATCAGTACAATTATGTAACTGATACGATATGCTCGAACATGTCTAGAGGGCAAGTATATTCGTCTAACAAGCTGAGTCAACTATACCTCAATCCATGTAAAGTAGTCATACGAAGAGCGAACCAAGTTCATTTAGGTTGATTAGACCGTAATACCCTGATTCTAATTTAGACAATGTATTAGTAGGCGTCCCCAATAACACATATGACATGAACAAGCTCGATAAAAGAATAAGCTTGCAAAACTAGGCTATAAAATAACAACATAAGCGGAGGTAGTCCAGAAAATATAAGTGCGCTGGATTATGATGAAGGAAGGTACAAAATAATTCAAATTCACAAAGAAGATAAGACTCGTCCGGTGTTGTGCCTCTATAGTTGCCATACTAACTTCTTGTCTAATTCTATAGTCGATAAAATGAGGGTATGGGCCTCTAAGTTCTACAGTCTAGATAAACACTATCTTCTTATGCAAGCCTATAGTTGGTGTCATTTAATTACACTTCATTAATGGGTCAAAAGGACTATATGATACTAGGTTATGAGGCATACTACCAAGCTTACAAGAATTTAACTAATAGTGTTATTGAACAATAGAGTGTATATACCTAATACAAGTCATCTTCCTAACCCCTATCAAGCACGAAAGAAAAGATAAGATTGACGTTGTGAAAGGATCAAGCAAGATGCAATGCAAGCTATCAAATAAGAGAGCGAAATGAAATCAAGGGAGGTGATTAAATAAGTGGATGAGATCCTATACTCTAATCCTATGCGCATGCTTGCTCGGTACAGTAACGTAACCGAGATAATATGCTCTCGACTTGCATGGGCTACCACAAAAATATGTCACGCCCCAGTCCAAAAATACGTAGGAAGCATGCCAGCCGTATGTGTCACGTCCCAATCTCCCGCAAGCTCGATAGTCCCCGCTGAACGTGAATCATCACGTTTACAGCTCTCCCGCAGGACAATCATTCTCATCGGGACGTGATGCCGTACGAGCCTGGAGTTGCGCTCGTACAAGGCGATATTGTCAAACACCAAATACTATCATAAAAACAACCAAGTTGCAGCAAAAATCAAATATTGTGTACCAAGCACACAATCAGAGTAATACGCAGCGAAGCTCTCGATAGGGTCCAAATGAAATGCCTCATCGAAGACAAGGCCACGAAGGCGATGCCACGAAGACGATGAAATGCTCTTGCTCTTTTCTCTAGCCCACAAAGGTACTTACAGTTCATACATCATGCCTCGTATATCCAAGCAGCGCCACTACGCTTGCGTACCTAAAATAATGCCCACAAACGTGGGTCAGTACACAACCGTACTGGTGAGCGGGATAACCCACTCGCCTAAGCCGACACTAAATAAAATAGTGAATACAAACAGTTATATGGTGATCTTTCTAGTTGAATCCTAGATTCATTTCATGGCATAGGGATGACATGTTAAGGAAAGCTGTAAAGCAGTTTAAGCATGCAAGCACTCAACTCAAACCAAACGACAAGCAAATATATAAGCAACTCGAGGGAAACTAACATACAAACCGTCCTGCTCAAGTCCAAGCAACACGATAACATATCGAACCATCAACCAAGCCTCAATATCCATCCTCAACCAACACTTACAATCCAAATCTTACAGTGCACACTCTTGCCGAGGCAAGGTGGCCGCGCCTACACGAAAGCCAAACCAACAAAAGAAAAGCAAGCCAACACTATACTATATGTAGTCACTGGCCAAGCCATAAAGGACTTTGATCGGACTGATCAAATGCGGTTCTCTTCGAAACAGCGCTAAGTAGCTAACCCACCTGGATCGATTCCAACCACTGGCACCGCGCCCAAGACGCGTTACCCAAATTGTCTCCTCCATGGCCGAACGGTCCCGGTGCCCCGGAGTACCCGTTCGAGGAGACCAAATCCTGTGCAATACAGGTTGTCCGTGACATGCAGACACCAAGTAGGTATGACGAGAGGATCGAACATTCTCGCCCCACTAAGCGATCCTAGACTCGTTCCACCAATAATCCAACCAACACATCCATAACCAAAGAATCCATAACCATTCTTCCAACATATAGCCCAAGGCACCAAATCCAAGTTATTTCCATAGGCACAAATGACTCTTCTCAACACAGTGTTTCCAATGGTGCAACACCCATGCTCAAAGCAAACCCATGGCATAATATCGTTTCAGTGGCACAATGCCCCATTCGTGGCACGATGCCCCATCAAGCGGCACAAGACCCTCGCCGATGCAGTTGTTCGATTTTGAACCACAACTGCTCGCTTTGCAAGACAAAGCGACCAAGGGATACTCGTGCACGGATGCACGCTCGCTCACCCAAATTCCCGATATTCCTATTGCCTCAATGACTCATTCCAACTGTCCAAGCATAATCCCAATTATTCAACCAACTGCCTCAAATGTAATATTCCAACTCTAGCTCCAACTATCCAACGCACAAACCAAATCAAGCCACAATCCTACCAAGCCAATGGCGTACACTCTATGCACACCTCAGTTAGTGGTTGCCAATGTTTCAGCCCAAGTATTCAAGCCTTTTTACGTGTTTTCCATATTATTAGGCATGAAGGAGTAGAGGAGAAGGGAAAGAGCCCACTCACAATGTTTGATCCCGTTAAGCATCCTGTCCTGCCGATACGGCCAATCCCTTGAACCCGTGGTCCGATGCAAGCGCGATCTACTCAATTGGTATGACCGTGCGAGCAGGCCGTGCTCTCCAAATCATCCGACCGATCAGATTAAGGAAGATGGCATTATCATTCTAACTCAGCTATCCCAGTACTGCTCTGAACGAACACCTGATTTCCATCGAACCCGCTAGCCATCTGCACATGAAACAACTCAATCAATACTTTTTCCCAAAATCTAACAAATCAAATATAACCAGCATTTGTTTCATTCAATCCGACTCAGCGTAACGCACCGTGCGGTTGTGGGGCGTTACATAATATACCACTTAGAATCAGGTTCGTCGATGAACCGTGCTGGTACTCATTCCTATCACATGCCGTTTGTCCAATTCTATGGATCTGCTCTATGCAACTCACATATTTACGATTCTGACTCAGCATCTCGCTCTGCTGAACGCTCGTACAAATTTCATATTCCCACATCCTTCTTGCAGCTCAATACGAATTCCTCATATCGCTTAGTTTTGGATCGTACACATATTTAAGGTGTCCCAAAAATACATGTATTTCAGCCGAACTTTGCGATAGCGAATTTGGACAAGTTACAAAGGTATCTTTATGTCTGAGGCATCGATTTGCTTTACTCCCAATTGAACCAATCCTGATTTCCATTCCAACATATTCGCTTGAGCACTATTCTTAATTATGATGATTTCCCACCGACTCAATCAGTTCGTGTTTTCTCAATCCATCCAACTATTTAAGAATCAGTACTAGCAACATCTCCAAATATATCTCATGCACCGAACGATCATCACAACTGATACTACCCAAGCTAGGCGACTTACCCAAATATCAACTTTGCTCTCATCAGCTCAACCAAATACCTCTTCCTCAATCTCAATACCTCGCTGGGTGAACATCTATATTGAGGTTCGTGTGATCCATGAAGATCTCGCCGCCACGCCAAAGGGATAGTGTCGCCTAGATTTCAACGTGGACACACTCGCCACAATTCCTAGGTTGCGCATGGAATAGTTCTTCGCGCTGCTTCCACTGCCTCGAAGCATAGAATATCACCTTAGCCTTCTGAACGAGCACGCTCCCCAGACTAAGTTCTGAGACATCTTGTAAATCTGAGGCACATCTGTCCCTTCCAGTATTCGCAAAGATTTGATTTGAATGAGCTGCCACAGTCGTCCATTCATATAAATGCTATTCCCTTCCAGAGCACGATGAGTCAGAGGCGATGTCATCTACAAAAATCTGTGACTCTGAATCTCATCAGTTGACTTAGGCCAATCCCACAATCGCTTCGGTCTTCCGGCTGCATCTTCAGCTGAAGGCTATCCCAAGGATCTCTCAAATCTAACACTCAGTCAATAGGCCAAATCTCATTGCTCACATCTGCCCTCGACGCATTCCCAAATACGTTGCCACAAGGGTCGTTCTATGGGTCTACCATATTCATATCCGATCTGGCGGGCAAGGTTGCTTAGGGTCAGCTGTCCCGAAGCTACGCTCGATAATTATAATCATCATGATGGACAGTTATTATGAACCATGCTATATCGTATCTGCAAATCCGAATCAAAATCCAACCATTCCATCCGAGCGAACTTTCGAATCCGAGAACTCATGCACTACCTCTGCTGATCTGTCAGCCAATGCTGCTTAACCACCTAGAGTCTTGCTATCTATCCAAGCCACAATTCGAGAACTGTGCTCGTTTGAAACCGTCTTCCATCAATCCGCCGTTATGCCCTGAATCCATTAAATTTTCTGAACTGCCATGTTCGTCTTCTCGCACTACCACTGCAAGGATTTCCGAAACTCAAGACTTGCTCTAATTCTTATCCCTTTGCCGCATTCTACAATGCACGTCCAACTTGCTCAAACCGCATAGTGATTTGCTCCGACGTTGCTCCCCCGTTTAGCTATCTTTAAAGGTTAATCCACCACAAATTCTTGCCTTTAGTTGTTGCCTCAATCCGTCCACGTCTTCCGGAGAATCCGTTTACCATTGTTGCAACATCTGCCCAAAATTCCAGTTCCGCTAAACCTGAGTCGACTTCTCGAGCAGCAATATCCAAAATCCTTCCAGTCCGTTCAAGTCCATCGTATTGTCCCTCCAAACCAAGATCGCGTTTCATTGCTCAACCAACATCTCAAATGTGTTGCCCAAAATCATAGTCCGTGATCGATATGCTCAACTCAATATTTGCTTGATCCATTTTTCATTCTTCCCAACTCAACCGACGTGCACCAACCAACTTGTTTCTCAATACTCGAGTTCGTTCAGGCAATTCCCATAGATGTCCAACCAAAATATTTTCAATGCCTTGCTCAAAATGTGGTATCCCATATACCACTTCGAATCAAGTCGCTACTCGCATAGCGATTCCTTGCATTGATCCAAGATCCGTTCGAGCCATCCCTTATGTGTGATCCTGCCATTCTCAACTCAAGTCTGACACAAAAACTCAGGCAATGCTTGAATTATCCAAATATTTCCATCAATCTTATTATGCAACTCGGGCTATATTCCATTCTCAATGCTTCCAGCTATCCTCACCGTCTGATACTTTCGCTACACGAGCAACCCGTGCAACAATCGTCTTCCAAGTAGTCCAACCCAATACCAAGTGGTTCCACACATTTGCTATACGAGCAACTCGTCCCAACTATTCTGATATTCTCAAGCCAAACTCAAACCTGCTCAACTGATGCGCCACAGCCAAAATTCTAACTTATATCCAACATAATCGCTTGACGAGCAACTCGTACAAGGATCCATTCTCATCGAATACTCTATTCACAACTTGCTGCATAACCAATCTCGTATGCCAACCAACTGATCCACTGAGGCAATCAGAAACTCCCTGAACGACAAGCCAAGCCAAGCCAACCCAACAAAAGCTCTCAACTTGTTGTACAAATGCAACAACGCCCAACAACTTGCTGCACGAATGCAACCACGCCAAACGAAGCTAAGCGATCCTACGAAAACCAACCAAGGCAACAACCAAGAACAACATGCAGCCACAACCAGCAATAATATAGACTTATTGTATGAAACATCCAATACGGCACTGAGTATAGTCAAGAGCTAGACGACACGCGGAAGCTATTTAGAGTTTGTGATGAAGCGAAGGACCAAATCCGAAGAAATGAACTAGGCGCTCTGATACCAATTTGTTACGTCCCAATCTTCCGCAAGCTCGATAGTCCCCGCTGAACGTGAATCACCACGTTTACAGCTCTCTCGCAGGATAATCGTTCTCATCGGGACGTGATGCCGTACGAGCCTGGAGTTGCGCTCGTACAAGGCGATGTTGTCAAACACTAAATGTTATCATAAAAACAACCAAGTTGCAGCAAAAATCAAATATTGTGTACCAAGCACACAATCAGAGTAATACGCAGCGAAGCTCTCGATAGGGTCCAAATGAAATGTCTCATCGAAGATAAGGCCACGAAGGCGATGCCACGAAGACGATGAAATGCTCTTGCTCTTTTCTCTAGCCCACAAAGGTACTTACAGTTTATACATCATGCCTCGTATATCCAAGTAGCGCCACTACGCTTGCGTACATGAAATAATGCTCACAAACGTGGGTCAGTACACAACCGTACTGGTGAGCGGGATAACCCACTCGCCTAAGCCGACACTAAATAAAATAGTGAATGCAAACAGTTATATGGTGATCTTTCTAGTTGAATCCTAGATTCATTTCATGGCATAGGGATGACATGTTAAGGAAAGCTGTAAAGCAGTTTAAGCATACAAGCACTCAACTCAAACCAAACGACAAGCAAATATATAAGCAACTCGAGGGAAACTAGCATGCAAACCGTCCTGCTCAAGTTCAAGCAACATGATAACATGTCGAACCATCAACCAAGCCTCAATATCCATCCTCAACCAATACTTACAATCCAAATCTCACAGTGCACACTCTTGTCGAGGCAAGGTGGCCGCGCCTACACGAAAGCCAAACCAACAAAAGAAAAGCAAGCCAACACTATACTATATGAAGTCACTGGCCAAGCCATAAAGGACTTTGATCGGACTGATCAAATACGGTTTTCCTCGAAACAGCGCTAAGTAGCTAACCCACCTGGATCGATTCCAACCGCTGGCACCGTGACATGCAGACACCAAGTAGGTATGACGAGAGGATCGAACATTCTCGCCCCACCAAGCGATCCTAGACTCGTTCCACCAATAATCCAACCAACACATCCATAACCAAAGAATCCATAACCATTCTTCCAACATATAGCCCAAGGCACCAAATCCAAGTTATTTCCATAGGCACAAATGCCTCTTCTCAACACAGTATTTCCAATGGTGCAACACCCATGCTCAAAGCAAACCCATGTCACAATGCCGTTTTAGTGGCACAATGCCCCATTTGTGGCACGATGTCCTATCAAGCGGCACAACACCCTCGCCGATACAGTTGTTCGGTTTTGAACCATAACTGCTCGCTTTGCAAGACAAAGCGACCAAGTGATACTCGTGCATGGATGCACGCTCGCTCGCCCAAATTCCCGATATTCCTATTGCCTCAATGACTCATTCCAACTGTCCAAGCATAATCCCAATTATTCAACCAACTGCCTCAAATGTAATATTTCAACTCTAGCTCCAACTATCCAACGCACAAACCAAATCAAGCCACAATCCTACCAAGCCAATGGCGTACACTCTATGCATGCCTCAGTGTAGTGGTTCCCAATGTTTTAGCCCAAGGGTTCAAGCCTTTTTACGTGTTTTTCATATTATTAGGCATGAAGGAGTAGAGGAGAAGGGAAAGAGCCCACTCACAATGTTTGATCCCGTTAAGCATCATGTCCTGCCGATACGGCCAATCCTTTGAACCCGTGGTCCGATGCAAGCGCGATCTACTCAACTGGTATGACCGTGCGAGCAGGCCGTGCTCTCCAAATCATCCGACCGATCAGATTAAGGAAGATGGCATTATCATTCTAACTCAGCTATCCCATTATTGCTCTGAACGAACACCTGATTTCCATCGAACCCGCTAGCCATCTGCACATGAAACAACTCAATCAATACTTCTTCCCAAAATCCAACAAATCAAATATAACCAGCATTTGTTTCATTCAATCTGACTCAGCGTAACGCACCGTGCGGTTGCGGGGCGTTACAGTATGTATATGGCAACTCCAATATATGGATACCATAATACACATGTACGCTGTATTATGAATATTAACTCACATATGGTATATATTGTCATAAGTCACAGGGCATAACTAGATCTCATCTACAGAATCAAATAACCAAGCAACTATATAACTGAATCAAGTATAAAATACTTGATAAGAACAAGTAGTTGGGTGGAGACAAATCCACTACCAACTAGAATATGAGAGAAACAAAATAAGCACATCTAATGAACAATGAGGCTCGAAGAAAGACCTCCTCAAAAGAGAATGGAGTAGCAAGTCCTGATCCGTGCTTCTGCAAATGGTCATGATCGTCTACACCTGGAAAGGGACTAGGTCCTTAGAGGGACGTAACAAGATACATAGAAGCATGCCAATTGAATACAGTAAACATGCATAATAGACAAAAATATATAAGTACGCTGTACTAGAGAATCTATATAAAAATGCACAGTGAGGACAACCATTTTGACGTATGGGTAGGTGTAGGATACTCTATCTATTCTCACAACTCACACACACGTCCATGAATATCAGAAGTCATCATACCGCGAGAGTAGCGACCATCGTGACACCAAAAATTGACATACCGCGTGGGTAGCGACCAGCATGACACAACTCCCATAGTACATTACTACGGTTTACCAGAGTGGGTAGCCCATACGTCAACTGATTGTCCTTTCCTCCCATGATACTATGTGTCAAGTGTGTGTCACCATATATAATATATAATTATGACTGAAATATAATACATATATAATGAATATATAGACATATGATAAGCATACAAAGTACTATAAGCAATTTGGTAAGGTATCTTGCCTGACAAGAAAGCTGCGAAGTATAAGCGTCTAGACGTCAAGCACAATGGATCAGAACTATGGCATCAGAATGAACATCTCCGGATGCTGAAATAAACATCACCAACTTCCGGGATCGGGGCATCCAATCACAGGCTCAAGGCCCATTCCCAGAATAAGCGAAATAGCTAAAAAATACTACCCTTTCGTCCAATTTGGACACAGGGGCAAAATAGTAATTTTGGGTCAAAGAGAGTCCATATGTGGCCCACCTGGCACCGAAATGTGTGCCCAAGGTAAAGGTCTCTAAATGGAACAAATTATAGGACAAATAAATTTTAAACGTCGATACGAACTCAACGGTATATCCAATTTTGGATTCCGGTGAGCCGATCACAAATTCTCCCTTCAAGTCAACCATAGGGCCCGCGAATAGGCAACTTGGTCAACTGTCTCAGAATCGCGTGAAACTTGGGTCACTGGACCAGCGTGATACCACGAATCCAATGGCGCAAGTTTCATCACATTCTGACGAGCGTACACAAAGTGGGGTGATAATTTATAAAAGTTGCGATACGGGAACTTTTTACGGATACAGGTTGATTCCGACACGCACACTCGTCCGAATCAACTTCCGTAAAAGCTCACACGTCAGGATATACCATACGCGTCTTTTGGGGCAATTGGTACGCGATGAGGCAGTCCCGTTTGGCAGAGCACACTCCGTATCATAAAATTTTAGTTTTAACGTATCAAGTTTTTGGTCGTTTTGGAGGTCGAATAATTTAACAATTAAAGCAAACTAGAAAAAAGTAAAAGAACAGAAATATTCTCGGCTATATAGAGAATAAAATCTTTTAATTAGTTTTTGAAAATATTAAACAGGTTGGTGGAAAATTGGGGGTGAATATGGGGGTTTGGGTTGAAGTTTCTGGACTGTTTTTGCTCATTTTTTTGGCCAACTTTCGGTCAATTTTTCGACTAATCTAGGGCACGAAAATTCGGCCTGCTTGAATAAAAATCCTTGAGGGTTAGGTTGTGAACATACACGGACAAACCTCTAGGAAAAAGAATCAAAGATGGAGAAGATAAGATACCTTGAAGATGGGACAAAACTATGTTGTTGTACGCGCGCGCGTGCGCACACTCGGACGACGGCGGCGGCCCGCGTATGCGGCGGCTTCGACGTCGAAGCGGTCGGCCGGAGGGGCGGTCGCCGGAGGTCGGGCTAGGGTTAGGGTTTATATATATATATATATATATATATATAGAGAGAGAGAGAGAGAGAGAGAGAGAAGGGAGAGAGGCCGTGAGCGGGGGGGGGGGGGTGGTTTAGCTGCTGTTAGGGCGGGGATTTTGCTGCGAGGGTGGGGGGTGTAGTTAGTTACTTTAGGTTTTCTTTGTTTATGTTTTCTTTGTTTATGTTTTCTTTTCTTTTCTTTTCTTTTTTTCTTTTTCCTTTTCTTTTTCTTTTTCTTTTCTTTTCTTTTCTATTTATTATTATTAATAACTTTATTTTTATTAACATATATATATATATATATATATATATATATATATATATATATATATATATATATATATGAGGTTAAAAATCCAAAAATAATATTTGCACACAAAATAAATTCTAAAAAATTTTCACCTTTTAACAAGACTCCAAAAATAATAATAAAAAAATTATTTTATGGAATAATTCTAAATGGGTATTTATATAATTAAATTAATCAATAAAATTTATTTTCTAATTACCTATGAAAATACTTTAAAGAAATTCAATAATTTAATAAAAATACTTTAAATAAAATTTAAAATTTTAGGAGGTTTACAACCTCTCTCTCTTCTCCACCCCTTTATGTAATGTTCGAATATGCAGCTATGGATCATTATGGCGGCTGTTCGAATCTCGATCCGCCTCGATCCAAGGGACGACTATGACTCCTCGTTGGTTGTGACGCTTCATCTTCTGACGACGCATAATTCCAAGAGATTCGCTCGAAGATCGAAGAAAATATGAACTTTTAATGACTTAACAGCCTGTCAGAGACAACTATGCAACAACATGGCTATGCGACATGTCACCCATTTACGGCCAAAAGTACTCGACTATGTTTCTTATTCATTCAAACTTGTCATTAAGAAAACTTTGATGGGGGTCGTGTAGAAGCATAAAAATTTTACAGGCCGTATACAATTCATGCCTCTTGGAGCCACATTCCCCTTGGAGCTGCATAAGTGAATAAATAGCCTTCATGCGGCTTGGACAACCTCATAGTAAGAGACCGCATACAAAGTCCTCGACACAGTCTTCGATGACTGACATAAATTTCTGAGCGCCTCGAGAATCATGAAAGGAGAGGCATAAAAAGGATAGAAAGTCACATCATGCATTAATATCCTCGACAGACACGCCATGCCACGTGTCCTCACCAATGCGGCTTCGGCCTTATGCGACCTGGTCATCATATGCGGCTACGGCCCCATGCGGCCTCGTCAACATGCGGCCAGAGTGTCTATGAGAACAAGGCCAAACGAGAGTACGTATGCGGCTACAAGATCCATGCGGCCTTCTCAACATGCGGCCAGAGTGTCGATCCGACCAAGGCCAAACGAGAACACGTATGCGGCTACAAGACTCATGCGACCTCGCTATTATACGTCCAAAGTATCCATACGACAAAGGCCAAACGAGAGCACGTATGCGGCCACGACAGTATATGGCCATGACGTTATGCGGCTCTCGACTTGTAGAATCTTTTTGTTACAACCGAAGATAATTTCTTGCGCAATAAGTGTTGATTATGTGCCAGCTAACCAAGTTACACATGCAAATACCTCAAGATCTCTTCAATAACATATCTCAACCAAGATCACGTGACAATCTGCCCATGGCATGCGGCTACAGTTGCAACCAAATTCTGTTGAAGGAGTCCTATGCGGCTACCAAACAGAGCATATGTGACACCTATGGCCCATCAGCACGATGGCTATAAATAGGAGCAACTTGAACATTCTAAAGTTTGGCATTTTTCTTCTTCAAAGAGACCAAACCACCCTTAGGTGAGCAACAGACACAGAAGGGAGAACAGAGAAGAGCTTCCTCGCTCCCGCATCGGACCGTCAATAGAGTAAAAGAGTCACTGCAACACTCAATCTCCTTCGTCACCTCCTAGAATCAAAAATTGTACTTAGATTGTTTGTCTAGGACCTCTTTGTACTTTCGTTAGTTTGTTATTAAAAAATCTCGATTTGATGGCAAACAATCAACACTCTGGATTTGAAGATGCATTCTGAGGGTGAGAAATTATCTGAGTTAGAGTCATCACGCTTAGAGCTATTTTCAGATGACACTACAGAGAATCCAGTTATGGAGGAGCCAATACATAGAGATGCCCCCAAACTTGATCATCAGGATGCTGATGGTGATCAAGGCGACCCTCAAGACGATGAACATACTAAGAAGATAGTTCCTGAAGCGAATAAGGTGGTTCATATACAACCTGCATCAAAAGTTTTATTAAGGAAGAGCACTAGGGTGAGTCGACCATCTACTAGATACACACCATATGGATATATGCTACTGACTAATAGGGAGAGACCAAAAGTTTTACAGAGGCCATGAAAGACGAACACATGTAGGAGTGAATACAAGCCATGCATGAGGAGATGAGTTTTCTACAAGCAAACTCCACTTATGATCTGATATGATTGCCAAAGGGCATAAAGGCTTTGAAGAATCGATGAGTGTTCAAAGTGAAGTCGACAAAAGATGCTACTCTCCCTCGATGCAAAGCAAAATTGGTAGTTAAAGGCTATATTCAGTGGAAGGGCATGGATTTTGATAATAGCTTATCGTTGGTCGTCAAGTTGTCATCTATTAGGATGGTGCTAGCGCTGGCAGACTATTTCAACTTAGCGGTTGAGGAGATGGACGTGAAAAATATATTCTTATAAGGTGATTTAGAGGATAAGTTATACATGGAGCAGCCAGAGGAATTTTGTGAGCAAGATAAGTCACATTTAGTCTGCTGGTTGAGAAAGAGTTTGTATGGTCTGAAGCAAGCTCCGAGACAATGGTATAGGAAGTTGAAGTCATTAATGAGGGAGCATGGTTATATATGGACGACGTAAGATCACTATGTATTCGTGTAGTATATTGTCGATAATAATTTTAACATACTATTGCTCTATGTAGATGATATGATATTGGTGGGTCAGAATGCCATCAGGATCGCGAACTTGAAGCACCAACTGGGTACGACCTTCTCTATGAAGAATTTGGACACAGTAAAGACTATTCTTGTGATAAAAATTAGTCGAGAGAGAGTCCAAGCTGCTTTACTTATCCTAAAAGAAGTACATTTATCGGGTACTTCAATATTTCGGGATGGACAGGTCGAAGAAAGTGAGCAACCCCTTTGTGGCTCACTTTAAGTTTACTTTGGAGTAGTGTCTATCTACCAAAACAAAAATAAATATATGGAGCGGGTTTCATATACTTCAATAACGGGGTGTCTTATGTATGCCATAGTGTGTACAAGGGCAGACATTGCTCATGCATTTGGTATGGTTAGAAGATAATTTTCCAATCCAGGAAGGGTACATTGGAGTACGATCAAATGGATTCTAGGATATCTTCAGGGCACTGTTGATTGGAAGCTTTTATTTGATGGTAACGAGACAAAGCTGGTTGGTTATACTAATGCTGATACGGCTGGATATGTAGACACGCGGAGATTGACTTTTGGCTATTTTATGATATTAATTGGTATAGCAGTTTTATGACAATCGCAATTGCAGAAGTGTGTTGCTTTGTCTACTATAGAGGCAGAGTACATTGTGGCGATAAGGGCTTGCAAGGAGTTATTATGTATGAAAAATTTTCTGCAGGAAATGAGGCTTAAACAATAACAGTATGTTCTATTTTATGATAGTCAGAGTTTAATCCCATCTTGTAAAGAATTCGATGTTTCATAGTCGATCTAAGCATATTACAACTCGGTATCATTGGATACAAGTTTTTTTGAGGTGAAGGATGCGACGCTTGAGAAGGTTCGTACAAAGAACAATGGATCGGATATGCACACAAAGGTTCTACCAAGAGAGAAGTTTGAGTACTGCAGACGGATCGTCGATATGACGAGCTCCTCGACCTAGTTGAAAAAGGAAAGTTTTGTTGGTGTTTGATGGGATTCCCAGCCTATGTAGAGAATATCCTATAGTGCGACGAACGCCATCCGTGCGTCGGAGAAGCTCGGGGAGTGCGACAAGTGTCGTATATTGGACCATATATGGTAAGCAAATATATGATTGACCCCATATATATATATATATATATATATATATATATATATATATGATTGGATCTTTCATATATTGGATATTCCATATAATTAGACTTCTAATATATGGTAAGCCTATATATGATTGGATTTCCATATCTTTGAATTTGACCATATATATATGATTGAATATATTAAACTTTTCATATATATTGGACTTCTATATATTGATTTCTAATATATAGTAACTCTAATCCATGCAAGGGTTTAATGAAAGTTGATGCTTTACAACTTTTGGAGAGAGAAAAAGGGGATTAAAAGTTATTGCGAAGGAAAGAACGTTTCGGGTAATTCTTCTCGTCATCTCTTGTTCTTCGGAGTCTTTAATCAGGTCTTCTTTCAAGTAGTTGTGGTAATCCATTTTGGATCAACAAAAAGTTTGTAAGGAGTTAGTGTACATTTATTCCAATTGTGGAGGATTTTCAGAGTTAGACTACGATTGTCCAGTAGTTTTTTCCATCTGAATTTTTCACGTAAAAATTGATTTGTTTGCATTTGTCATTTTTGTAATTTTCACGATTTGGTTTTCATGTAATTTTCTTCGGTTCTCTTGCAAATTCTTGGTTTGGAAGAATGATTTTTGTGTTTCGTTCCCATCGAAAAAGATGATATTAAGATAATATCAAACCTTTCGTTCTACATTTCTTGAAAAATTTACACTGGCCCAAACAAGTACAAGAAAATACAAAAGTAAACATGAAACTTGTTGGAGTATGGTTAACACCACCATTGCTCAAAATAATTTGACCATGTATATCGATGACAACCATGAACTAAAAAGTTCATAATAAACTACTGGAATGCTTGTAGCTTCTGAAACCATTTCTATCTGCATGTACTAAATCGATTATGATTAGAGAAAACTTACTATGACTTTTTTTTTTTCCATGTGTTTGTACCACGATGTTTATTCTTTCTTTATATAGTAATCAGTTATGGTCAGTTATAGACTTGAACAAATTTGAATCCAAAATTTCGCTTTAATATAGTACAATAAGACCACCAATAAGTCCAAGTATAACCCTGAGATCCGACTTAACTAATCATAATAGCCAATCACTTCAGTTCACTTGTATACTCTGACCCCTCGTTGCTTGTCATGTAAGCAATCATGTGGTATCCACAGTGACGTCAATTTTGTATTCAAAATGTGCCAACAAAGCATCATTTTGCATCTTAAATTTTATGTTCAATTTTGAATTGACCAAACAAAACTTGAACAGAACCAATCATATTCAAAAACTCAACTTATATTGGGCTAACAACAATCCCCTCTGCTAGTGATATCCAAGGTTCAACAGGAGTCCTTGGTTTGGGCTAAAAACTTATATTGGGCATGAACCATATGCAAATCATTTGGGCGCGTTCAAGCCCATTACTTAGAACCTCACGAAAAGAAGGAAGGATAAGAAACTAATATTAATGAGGCAGAAAGGAGAGGAGTAGACAAGGATGTAGAGGAGGAAAAACCCAAAGGAGATGATGATAATGACATAATGATAGCAGATGATGCAAACGAATAAGACCATTAATCAAATGATGGAGGAGGCGAGAGCGTTTCCTGCATACCATGGCCGTCAGAATATTCAAAGGAAAAGAACATGCAATAACAGTCAACATGGCGATCAGTCACCTATGTAAGAAGAGAATACATTGACAACCATAGGCTTGCAGAAACTGTCACGTCCTAGCCTCAAAATATGTAAGACTATATTAAATAACAATGGTTAACTACGTATAAATTGGACTCCATTTCAATCCATGTACGTATATGCTTTCCAGAATAGGATAATCTAGCTATCTATAGTATATATTGTCACGTCCCAACTCTGTAAAGTCGATAATCATCCCTCGGACGTGATGCCATGAGTGCCTAGGTTGCGCAACGCACAAGGCAAGAATGTATATTTTTGATAATTCGTTTGAAACACAGAGTATAAGTCACGTTGCAGTAAAAATATTGAGACGCATCATTTGAATAGGAAGAAACGACTTTTCATTCATAACTTGAAATATATTACATTGATATGAAGTACATTTCTTATACCGTATCAGCTACATTGCTTGAAATAACAAAAAGAACAAACAAGATGCCATAAATAATACTTGTTGTCCCTACTTTACTCCCTTCGTATAGATTGTTACAAAATACCTTCAAAATGAATTGTCCTTCATCTATAATTAAAAATAGTAAGAGCTTCAAGGCGCATCTTCATTCTTTAGCTTCAGTTTAGTACTGTGCGCCCTCCGCATTTTTGACGCCTGATATGCTGGGTATCAGTACGCAACTTGTACTGGTGAGTGGGACGATCCCACTCACCTAAACCGATGCTTCTTATTAAAGGGACGCATGCATTGAATGTTATCGTGCTATCAGGAACTAGATTGGATTTGCAGTTCATATCATTGGCACATTTGAAAGCAGTAAATTAAATTTATATCGCACGCATCAGTGATAGATTATTCCCTGACGCGCGCGTCCCTGCATTGAAACATAAAATACTTACCCCTGCATAAGATAATACGTTAGCATGAATACTATCTTATATGTGGTCATTGGTGATAATGTTGACACCATAAAGGACTATTTTATGGCATTGTGATGATATCCTCCTAGTCGAGTTACGAGCCCTCTAGAGGTCCCGCAATGTCCCGCGCCTTATCACATTCCATTATTTCTCCTAAGTTGATTCAGTTCCAGTGCCCCAGATACCATTTCAAGGAAACATTAACTTTATACAAAGTTTTCCTCTGCATATGCATGACACGAAGCAAATTTAAGCAATATTATTTATGAACTCATGCACTGGTTCAATCTTTTCTCCAAGATGTATGTTCTGATTTGGCAAACCCGTAGGCACCAAATATTCCAAGACACCATGCCAAAATTAGTATTTCTAATATCGTATTTCTTTTCAACAGTTTCGTGGTTCAAACCACAACTGTCGTCTTCGGGTACGAAGCTTATGTTATAGGCCACGTGCATAGATGCGCTCGACGATTATTATAGTTATCCCATGTTCTATTCCTTAGTGGTAAGCATGCATTATGGCTAACATTTATATATTTATATTCAACTGGGAATCGTCGATATGAACGTATTCGAGGCAAAGTATGTATTTTACGCGACCGAGTAGAGAAGAAGGGACCGAACCACCCACCAATTAGAGAATGTAATGACCCATTTTTTTCAAGCAGACAGTCGATTCAAATGACAAAAGTGCAATGATCCGACCCCCTTTGCTCAGCGAGATGACTCATTTGAGGCAAAATATTTCCAGACTTGGCCCTTCATGTCACGCCCCAGTCCCAAAATACCGAGGGACTGGACGCGTGATAATGGCCAGCAGCATGCACCGTTGGACAAACCCAATTTAATGGATCCAGCGGGCATACTTAAGCTGTATTACATCAGTCAGGGTTTTACTATTCTCATCCACAGATATAAGATAACAACATCAGCAGAAGAAATATTAACTACAACCAGATAAAGTAAATAAAATCGGAGAATAATCCGATATTAAGTCTGTTACAAAGTTCTCAGATTCAGGAAATAAAGAGTTCATTTAAACAGGAATAAAGTCTAATTGCCATAAGACTGAGCATGGTACAGCAATTGTTCAGGAAAAGTCCTCAGCGATCACCTCGTCGTCAGGTTCAGGTACTGCTCCGAGTAGTGCCCCTGTTCCGTACACCTCATGATAGATCTCGTCTGCTATAACTGGAGAACAAAACCAGGTCCTCAGAGGGACGTAACAAGGTACAGAAGAATACGAGCCATAATACAGTGAATGAACATGCAAGTCAACCAAGATGTTAAACTCAAGAGTAGCATCAGAAATTAATAAGTCTAAGACAGTGGCATGCCGATATTGCTATCAAACAAATCTGGGTAAATAATTAAACTAGCTAAGTGATCATGCAAGTGAGAGTTATTATTCATACTCAGGCTGAGACTACTACAGAATCAGTGATAAGAAACCATAGCAGTGTTTTCTCGAAGGGGCAGTACAGGTGCCAAAGCTCTGTGTCAGAGACTGGGACACTTCCAGATAACAGTATATAATATATATATAATCAGCCTTGATATGGTAATACTCTCCCCACCCCATGTAATCATGCATCTCATGTCCACGATGTCTCATATCCATGCCATACAGGATCAAAACTAATGCAACTAGTCAGGATAAAAACTAAGCTCAAGTCATGAAATCTATATCCTATACAAAACCTCGTTGAATAATCAGGAAGATTCTATATCATGCTTTGTGTCAAGTGTCCTGGGTATAAATACTGGATAGGGCAAGTACAACAGTCACAGAAATTTAAGCAAGAGAATCAAAATGAATCAATAACTGCATTTTATGGCAAGGTACACTTGCCTGAGTTTCCTGCTCCAATTGTAGCTCGAGCTTCAGCTGGGTTTCCAGGCAGTACTCCGGTTGCTGAAACAAACATCACCAACAGATCCAAAAAATATTAATCAGCTAGGAACGCCTGTCCTTGAGTCCAATTTGGAGACAAGGGCAAAATCGTCATTTTCGGGGCAAGGCGGGGTCCAAATGTGGGCAACTTTGCACCGAAAAATACGTCAGGGTCAAAGGTCTCAAAATCAGTCCAACTTAGTGTCAACAGGTCAGGAACGATGATACGAACCCAACGGAACTTCCGGAATTGGATTCCGATGAGCAGTTCTCAAAATCGCCCGTCGGGTGGAGCCTGTGGGGCCCACGACACACAATTTTGTCAACGTTCTCAGAATTGAACCAAACTTGGCTCACAGGACCAGCGTATTGCCACGAGTCCAATGGTGTAAGTTTCGTCTCGATCTGACTTGTGTACACTAAGTTACAGCTAGAAATAGAAAGTACGGATACTAGGCGGTGTCCGCGGATACGCACTGATTCCGGGGTGCACGCACATCCGAATCATCTTCTGCGAAATCCCACACGTCCGTATCAACGACGCGCACGTATCTGTGAAGACCGCACGCGACCAAGTCGTCCCGTTTGGCGGGGCGTACTCGATACCGGGGTGAAACAGGGTCTGGTTTTTCCTGTTTTTGGATCGCGGTGTACGATCACCACAGGACGCGATGCCCCGAGCGGTTTGTCCGGACATCGAGAGGGTCATACAGGCTACGCGATACAATTTACGGAATTGAATTCCGAGCTACGAGCAAGAAGTTATGGTTACCTGAACAGGGCCTGAAAATCAAGTACGTATCGTGTCCGACACGCGACTGAACTAGGGCTGTGTCCTGGATCCGTGTCCGGTCGTGTCCAGGCTCGAACTCGCGTTCTGGGTCGTGTCCACGTCTGCCGGAGTCGGCCTGGGGTGCAGGCGGAGGCGGCGCCGGTTCTGGGGTGGTCGGCGACAGGTCTGGACGGCCAGATCAGCGCTGGAGGTCGGTGGAAACACCGTAGTCGGCCGGAGAAGAAAGGAAAGGCGTCGGGTTTTGGGAGTCCGGCCTGATCGAGGGTAGCCAGGAGTCAATGCTGGAGGCAGTGGACTGGGCGAGGGTCTGGGAGGTGGCGCCGAAGTCTGGAGGTGGTGGAGGAGTCGGCCGGAAGTCGGAGCTCGCCGGAGAAGAAAGAGGCAAGGGAAAAAATCCGGTCGGGTGGTCTAGGTTTAAATAGGGCTCTAGGGGAAGGGAAACCGACGGAGGTTCGCCGGAAGGGGAAGAGGACGGGTCGCCCGTTCTAGGGGAGGAGAAAGGTGGCGGTCGGCGGTTGAGGGAGCCGAAGAGTGCGTCGCCGGCGGCGGTAACGGCTGCCGGAGGAATCGAACGGTTTGGGGTTAGGGATTCACACAGTCGGGTCGGGTCGGTTGCTGGCGGGTCGGGTCTGACCCGGATCCGACCCGCTAGCCTGAGCGGTCCGGGTTGGTCAGACCGGCCGGTCCGGTCCGGGTTAATCACTGGGTTGGGTTGGTTTATTATTTAATTTTGATTTAATTAATCAGTTAAATTTTACTACAGTTTTTAATGCTTTAAAAATTCATCCGGTGTCCAATAAATTCCCGAAAAAATACCCCAGGCTCGGTTTTTAATTTTACAATTGAAAATATAATTTTCATCATATTTTAATATTATTTAATTTCATTTAAAAATTCTTTAATTATAAAATACCTTGATTTAATTTCCAAAAAAATCCAAGAAAATTCCAGAAAATTCAGAAAAATACAATTTAAAATTCTTTGAAAATCAGGGGATTACAATATACTCCCCTTAAGAGGATTGCGTCCTCGCAATCAAAAATTAACCGGTCAACAAAGATGACACGGTTGCCAATTTTATTTGAATCACAATACAATAAAGAAAGTCAAGGTTCAGGGCTTGAACACATAGGAAAAATTATTTTCCTAAGTAGAAATTATACAATTTCCCAAATGTGGGAAATCTAGAAAATTATAGTTTTTTTAGAAAACCAGGTTATATTTAAAACATTTTAATTTAACAATTCTAGGTTATTATCAAGTTCAAAACTAGATTAACACTAGGTTATCAATTATTAACAGGTTAAAGTTATCAGGTTAAGCCTGGGGTCACGAACCAGCAGGCACGAACTACAAAAATGCTAGAAACGGAACAACTATAAAGACTTACTCGCATTAGCAACTCCATGGTTCTGCGCGTCTCCCACAGTCATCGCGAAAACTTGACCGCGTCCTTGAGAAGGATTCCTCTGCTGCTGCTGGATCTGCTGAAAGAGTACGGCTTGGGGTATCAAAGGTGGCCTCGGCTGATTCTCTCCTGAAGATGGTGGTAGAACTTTTTGAACTTCCGTTTGTGGTGCTCCCAATGCTGAACAGGCTGGCCTTAGTACTGGTACCGCTTGTTGGTTAACTATTGATGCTTCTCCTCTGTGCATCTTGCAACTTCTGGCTAAATGGTTACTGGATCCGCAAATCAAGCACAGTCCCAACTTGCGTCTGCACTTCTTCTCAACATGGCCTACCTTGCCACAATAGTAACAAGTAGGAAGGAATGAGGCTCTGGATGCTGCTCTCGGGGGATTCGTCTGGGGTCGCTTTGCAGCTCCTTCCTGCTGTACTTGGTCTGGTGCATGAGGCCGCTTCTGGCTGGACTCTATCCTGGTGATGCACTCCATGGCCCGTGCTACAGTAACAACGTCCGTTGCAACGGAGCTGATTAACTTCCGTAGCTCTGAGCTAAGTCTGCAAACGAACTCCTCCGTTTGGCTTTGCTGAGCCTGCTGATAAGCTTGTATCATCGGGTAGTAAATTTGGAACAGCTGTTGCACGTCCATAGCTTGCCCTTGTGGGATGGTAGGCATTGGTGGAGCAAACTGCATCGATGGTGGAACGTCATCTTCCTGGATTCTCGAGGCAGGCTGTCTTGCTTGACTGCTTTGTTGAGCTAATCGACCTTCATCAACTGGTGTCATTTCATCTTCCTGGGTGACCACAGCACCTTGTGGTGTTTCTGGATGAGTCTTTTCGTCGGCTTGTGGATCCATAATTCTGCAACCAAAATAACCTATAAGAGGCACACAAGAATTAAAGCAGGATGCAAGTCAAGAATGAATTCGAATCCGATATAGATATCAAGAACGATTCAAGCAAGTGGATGAGATCCTAAAACTTATCATATTCTTATTGCAGGTCTGTTCGGTCCCTAAGTTGAAACCGAACAATTTAGTCGTAGACCTGCATGGGCCACCACAAAAACCATGTCACGCCCCAGTCCCAAAATACCGAGGGACTGGACGCGTGATAATGGCCAGCAACATGCACCATTGAACAAACCCAATTTAATGGATCCAGCGGGCATACTTAAGCTGTATTACATCAGTCAGGGTTTTACTATTCTCATCCACAGATATAAGATAACAACATCAGCAGAAGAAATATTAACTACAACCAGATAAAGTAAATAAAATCGGAGAATAATCCGATATTAAGTCTGTTACAAAGTTCTCAGATTCAGGAAATAAAGAGTTCATTTAAACAGGAATAAAGTCTAATTGCCATAAGACTGAGCATGGTACAGCAATTGTTCAGGAAAAGTCCTCAGCGATCACCTCGTCGTCAGGTTCAGGTACTGCTTCGAGTAGTGCCCCTGTTCCGTACACCTCAGGGTAGATCTCGTCTGCTATAACTGGAGAACAAAACCAGGTCCTCAGAGGAACGTAACAAGGTACAGAAGAATACGAGCCATAATACAGTGAATGAACATGCAAGTCAACCAAGATGTTAAACTCAAGAGTAGCATCAGAAATTAATAAGTCTAAGACAGTGGCATGCCGATGTTGCTATCAAACAAATCTGGGTAAATAATTAAACTAGCTAAGTGATCATGCAAGTGAGAGTTATTATTCATACTCAGGCTGAGACTACTACAGGATCAGTGACAAGAAACCATAGCAGTGTTTTCTCGAAGGGCCAGTACAGGTGCCAAAGCTCTGTGTCAGAGACTAGGACACTTCCAGATAACAGTATATAATATATATATAATCAGCCTTGATATGGTAATACTCTCCCCACCCCATGTAATCATGCATCTCATGTCCATGACATCTCATGTCCATGCCATACAGGATCAAAACTAATGCAACTAGTCAGGATAAAAACTAAGCTCAAGTCATGAAATCTATATCCTATACAAAACCTCGTTGAATAATCAGGAAGATTCTATATCATGCTTTGTGTCAAGTGTCCTGGGTATAAATATTGGATAGGGCAAGTACAACAGTCACATAAATTTAAGCAAGAGAATCAAAATAAATCAATAACTGCATTTTATGGCAAGGTACACTTGCCTGAGTTTCCTGCTCCAATTGTAGCTCGAGCTTCAGCTGGGTTTCCAAGCAGTACTCCGGTTGCTGAAACAAACATCACCAACAGATCCAGAAAATATTAATCAGCTAGGAACGCCTGTCCTTGAGTCCAATTTGGAGACAAGGGCAAAATCGTCATTTTCGGGGCCAGGCGGGGTCCAAATGTGGGCCGCTTTGCACCGAAAAATTCGTCAGGGTCAAAGGTCTCAAAATCAGTCCAACTTAGTGTCAACAGGTCAAGAACGATGATATGAACCCAACGGAACTTTCAGAATTGGATTTCGATGAGCCGTTCTCAAAATCGCCCGTCGGGTGGAGCCTGTGGGGCCCACGACACATGATTTTGTCAACGTTCTCAGAATCGAACCAAACTTGGCTCACAGGACCAGCGTATTGCCACGAGTCCAATGGCGCAAGTTTCGTCTCGATCTGACTTGTGTACACTAAGTTACAGCTAGAAATAAAAAGTACGGATACTGGGCGGTGTCCGCGGATACGCACTGATTCCGGGGTGCACGCACATCCGAATCAGCTTCTGCGAAATCCCACACGTCCGTATCAACGACGCGCACGTATCTGTGAAGACCGCACGCGACCAAGTCGTCCCGTTTGGCGGGGCGTACTCGATACCGGGGTGAAACAGGGTCTGGTTTTTCCTGTTTTTGGATCGCGGTGTACGATCACCACAGGACGCGATGCCCCGAGCGGTTTGTCCGGGCATCGAGAGGGTCATACAGGCTACGCAAAACAATTTACGGAATTGAATTTCGAGCTACGAGCAAGAAGTTATGGTTACCTGAACAGGGCCTGAAAACCAAGTACGTATCGTGTCCGACACACGACTGAACTAGGGCTGTGTCCTGGATCCGTGTCCGGTCGTTTCCAGGCTCGAACTCGCGTTCTGGGTCGTGTCCATGTCTGCCGGAGTCGGCCTGGGGTGCAGGCGGAGGCGGCGCCGGTTCTGGGGTGGTCGGCGACAGGTCTGGACGGCCGGATCAGCGCCGGAGGTCGGTGGAAACACCGTAGTCGGCCGGAGAAGAAAGGAAAGGCGTCGGGTTTTGGGAGTCCGGCCTAGTCGAGGGCAGCCAGGAGTCAGTGCTGGAGGCAGTGGACTGGGCGAGGGTCTGGGAGGTGGCGCCGAAGTCTGGAGGTGGTAGAGGAGTCGGCCGGAAGTCGGAGCTCGCCGGAGAAGAAAGAGGCAAGGGGAAAAATCCGGTCGGGTGGTCTAGGTTTAAATAGGGCTCTAGGGGAAGGGAAACCGACGGAGGTTCGCCGGAAGGGGAAGAGGACGGGTCGCCCGTTCTAGGGGAGGGGAAAGGTGGCGGTCGGCGGTTGAGGGACCCGAAGAGTGCGTCGCCGGCGGCGATAACGGCTGCCGGAGGAATCGAACGGTTTGGGGTTAGGGATTCACACAGTCGGGTCGGGTCGGTTGCTGGCGGGTCGGGTCTAACCCGGATCCGACCCGCTAGCCTGAGCGGTCCGGGTTGGTCAGATCGGCCGGTCCGGTCCGGGTTAATCACTGGGTTGGGTTGGTTTATTATTTAATTTTGATTTAATTAATCAGTTAAATTTTACAACAGTTTTTAATGCTTTAAAAATTCATCCGGTGTCCAATAAATTCCCGGAAAAATACTCCAGGCTCGGTTTTTAATTTTACACTTGAAAATATAATTTTCATCACATTTTAATATTATTTAATTTCATTTAAAAATTCTTTAATTATAAAATACCTTGATTTAAT
Organism: Iris macrosiphon; assembly: GCA_036927795.1. Lineage (NCBI taxonomy): Eukaryota > Viridiplantae > Streptophyta > Magnoliopsida > Asparagales > Iridaceae > Iris > Iris macrosiphon. Next base: position 25,051,642 of record JAYESA010000011.1, read on the forward strand.
TTCCAGAAAAATCCAAGAAAATTCAAAAAATTCAGAAAAATATAATTTAAAATTCTTTAAAAATCAGGGGGATTACACTTCAGGAGTTCAGACTTAGACTTTCAGCGGCTCGCTTAGAGTATCGCTCGACCGAGGCGAATCATCGCTAAGGTGGGTGCTACGATGAACTTATCTTTGCTTAGCCAGCACACTTAAAATATGGACGATACATGATAGTCGCTAGGTGAATCACCCCTGCATGCTAATAAAGAACACAACGCACATAGCTAAGAGAATAATTTTAACTTGTATTGCTTGTGTTAGAACATGAAAATAAAACTTTGCTTATAAATGGACCCTCGCATGCTACCTTTTTCTTGTGCAAGTAGACCCTGCTATGCCTCGAGTAGAATAATATTATACTCTTCGTAGTGCACTGTTCACCTATTTACACTGCACGTCCCTAGATCATGTCGCTCGGTATGTCCCTTTTACGGTTTCACTCCTCGTTGTACCCTTAGACCTATATAAACGTAAATGCTTATGTTCATATAGACGCATGCTTGCCTGCTTACTGTAGTTGGTACTCGTTGCCTCGATGCAATGCTTGTCACACAAATTATACCATAAATCGAGTAACACTATCCGTATCGTCACTACCAGAAAAGTCAATTTAGCGACGTAAAAAAAAATCGCTAAATGACAAAAAAATATCGCTAATCACTTTTAGCGACGTAATTAGCGACGTTTTGAAGAAGTCGGAACTCAGCTAGTCGCTGAAAGAAAAAACGTCGCTATATCGATATTTTTTAGCAACATAAATGTGTCGCTAAATTAGTGACGTTTAGCGACGCAACGTCGCTAATTAGCGACGTGTAGATATGTCACTAAACGTCACTAATTAGCGACTTAAATAGCGATGTTACAGTGACGTCTTTAATGATTTGGCAATAATGCCATGTCAGCAATTAGCGACGTTGTTAGGGACGTTTAGCGACATTTTTAGTGACGTCATTAGCGACGTGTAGAAATGTCGCTAATTAGCGACGTATTTAGCGATATGTATTAACGTCGCTAAACGTCGCTAAAAATGTCGCTAATTGTACAGTAAAAAATAAAAAAATGAATTCTGAATTATTTCCAAACTATTATTCCTGCAGTTTATTAAATCACAATCTGTACAAATAGACCCGAAGCAACCCTCCGTTGAATTTTTTAGGTTTGCCGACCCCCTTGGGTTGAACACTCAACACCGAAAAATTAACATATATTTTATATGAATAATATAATAAAATTTGAAGAAAATAAAATATCCAGCAAATATCATCGTAAAGAATACAACAAATATATATCCATACAATGAGTCTCATCCTACATAATACAAACAATACAAATATCCAGCAACTATACTATTGTGGATCTGCAGGAGGATGATCATCGGCGCGCAAGAAGGATAAGAACAGATCATTCTACTCCCGTAAAATTGACACAGTTGTCGATTGAGAAGGCAGTGACGTCGGTGGAGCCTGTGTCGATGTAGGTGCACCAGAAGGACGTATCCGCTACAAGTCTGGGAGTCGCTGGTTGTAAGAATCCATGGTAGACAACAGCCTCGTACTGCTATGAACTATTGAATCCTGCATCATCGTCAGCCTCTCACCCATGGATAGCTGTGATGCCTGCAGCTCCGTTACGTTGCGCTCTATCGAGGCTCTAAGATTATTTGTCAAATCTTGGAGCTCCGTGATACTGCGGTCGAGCATATCGAATCGTGCGATGAGCGTCGGATCGTCCGCCTGCGGCTGGGACCGGGGCTTCTTCTCCATCCTTCGCAGCAACTCGTCACGGAGAGACACAATCTGATGGTCAACGACCTCCTGGACTCTGGCCGAAGACTGTGAGGGTTGTGGGGAATGAGCACTTATCGGGGAGGCCCTAGATGACTACATCGCAACCAGGGTGCCATAGGATCCCATACCGTAGTACGTACCCCTGTGGAGACCACCAGCTGCGGTCACCCACAGGTTGTCGGCCGACGAAGCTGGAGAGAGCTGCGAGGAAGTACCAACCTCTCCAGCTGTAGGAGCACTAGCAGTCGTCCGCTCACGCAGCCTAAGATACTCGGCCTAGAAAAGTTTAGAAACTCGATAATTGCCTAAGTTATATTAAAATTAACACAAAATAATGTAATACTTACATAGGTCTGTGAGGCCCTCTCATCAATGAGATTTTCGTCCTTGCGATGGGTGGCCAAGAAGACAGTCACCATGTTTGCATTCTCACCCCTCTATACCTGTTCAAAATATATTATTTAGTACTAAACTTAAATATTTTTTCTACTATCATTTTATCGTACTTATATTAAAATAATATATCTTAAATAAAAAATATACCAAACGACGAAAATATTCTGTCATCGGAATCGAGCCACCACACCACTTGACAGCATTTCGCATAGCCGCCTTGGCCTTCTCAGACCTTTTCTTGTAGCTCGGATCGTCGAATCTAGCACTAATCGTAGTCCACTACTCAGGCGTGATCCAACCTTGGATCGGTTTTTCAGCACGATCACGAGCCTTATGGTCATCCAGAGCATCACGGATAAGCTTGGCGGCGACGGTAGGAAACAGCCGCTCGATCAACTCGGCCCAGTGCGGAGAATAGAAATACGTTTGCTACAATAAATAATTTAGTAAGTGATCATCACGGATAAGTTATATAATATGCATAAATTAGAGAATTTATATAATATACTTTTACCTAGAAGTGTGCAAACCAGAATGCCTTCCTCTCCTTCGGAGCTTCAGAGTAGTTGATCCAAGGGCTACCGTAGTTGTTCCTCAGAAATAGGCCCAAGCGTCTCTGAACCGACGATGGACGATATCTATACAGAGATAATTATTTTGATCAAAAAAGTCAATATATGATGAATAAAGAAATACACGATATATATGATGCTAAACCATCTAATTGACTTACTTTGTACCGTCGGCCCAAATCTCTGTCCTCGTCTCCTCCGGAGGTGCGCATGGAGGATCTTGTTGATGCTGGGACAACGTCGGCACGACCTCCTCTACATGCTCATATGTCTCTATGGTTCCGTCAACAGAAGGAACTTTGGACGAGGGAGTACTATCACTCCTGGAACTACTCGTCCCAGGAGTGATGCCACGTGACATCGTCGCAGTCGGAGATGTGACTGATCGATATACTGGAGTACTGGGCGACGACGATCCAGAACCAACAGTAGGCAGTACCGGAGGAGCACTCTGTCTACCTCGGGACCTGCCAAATCCTCTGCGTCTTCTTGTCATACCTGATAACAACATATGATGAATAAAAAAAATTACAAATATATATTATATTCTACAGTCAAAATGTGATATATATCTTACATCATTCTAAAGTTAAAATATAATACATATATTCATTAAAATAGTACATTCTACAGTTAAAATATAGTTATATTCTACAGGCAAAATATTTTACTTTCAATCATCTTCAGAAAATTTATCTTGTTCGTCTTCCTCGTCCTCATCTTCCTCTTCCTCCTCCTCGTCTTCACTTTCATCTACTTCATCTTCGTCTTCCTCTTCGGATAATTCTACATCTTCTATATTATTACTCGTGTAATGAGTAACTTCTGTTGAGTTCATATCTATAATATTTGTTACAAGAGGTAGATCGTCCTCCTGATAAGCTATTTCGTCAATGTCAAAGGTATTTCTAGCTTTAGTATTGCATATTGTCCACCAATCCGACCTCACTGTCCCCCGTCTAGGATAAGTCGTGAAGTACACGAGCTGAGCCTAACTTGATAGGACAAATGGTTCGTAGCCTTGATATCTACGCTTGTAATTTATATCTACAAGGCCATGCTTGTCAATTTTCCAATCTTGATCTTGAATCGGATCGAACCATTCACACTTGAATAGCACGATATTAGTAGGTTTTATGTCATAAATATATGTCAACTCTACAATCTCTCGTAAGATGCCAAAGAAATCAGTGCATGGATCGACGTCTTTGTAGTTCGATGATTTGATACACAAATACTATTTTTTGTGGAATCAAGATCTAGAAGCTATCTCTGATTGAAGAATTTGTTGGCTTAAACCTAAACCCATTCACACAGAAACTTGGCCATATTTTAACGGCAGTAATTCGTCCCTTACTTAGAGTTCTAATAGATTCAGTCTCGGGTGTTATTAGATGATCGACCTAAATACCAAAGTAGCGATAGTAAGTTATTTGTTTTACAAGTGCAGAAATAAAAAGTAATTACCAAGCACCTTACATATGCTCTCAACCAAGAAGGAAAATGGCATATTAAAATCAGACTTGATGCTCAATAATCTTGTAACCACCTCCAACGGTGAATGATCCTCACAACTAGGATATAGTGGAGTCCTTGCATTCTCCAGCAACTCCATAAAATTTGCAGCATCGGCATTCGGTGCCTCTTCAGCTGCATCATAACTGTCCGGATTGAAACTAGGTCCCACCGTATCATAATTGTCCAAATTTAAACTAGGCCCCGCCGCATCAAAAACCATGCTCACCCACCCGTCGTCATAAGCATCGTGGTCGTGGACATCCATATATGGCTATATATAAGGCTCCGACTCTGATGCTAGAGACACAAGTTCTCCATGCGCGGTCCACTGATAGTAATTTGGCGTAAAGTCCTTCGGGTACAAATAATATGTGACTTCCACTTCTGGATAATATTTCCTGTTGTGACATCTCACACATGGACACTTAATTTTGGTACCGTCCATGTACTGAGGGAACGCATTGGCGAACTGCAGGAACTGCTGTATACCCTCAATGAATTCATCCCGCATACTGCACACGTCATCAGGATGACGGTTGTACATCCACGAACGATGATGCAGATAGTAATTTATATCCATTTTTATATACTTCTGCAAAAATTTAGATAAGGTTACAAGCCATCTCATATTTAGTATAAAACATATTAATTTTACGCACTTATTTAACCAAAGAACTTATCAATGCAATAGCCAAGTGACTGATTACTACTCTCCTTTGGTAATCACAAGGTCTTATACAAAGTAGCCATCAACCTTTTTAGACAGTGAGCTGGATGACACACACATCACTCATTATTTCTTCTTAAATGTCAATTCGTTTGGGTGGTTGCTGCTTGTGCCATTTTGTCAACCCACAAAAGTTTTAAGTTGGTTGTGTACTGTTATGCAGTTATGAGAGCAATTAGTTCTCGTTGGTTAGATGGTGTAAATTATAATGTCATGCGGAGAGCCCTACTTACATTAATGGCTTGCTTTGACATTGGAGAGTGGAGACCTTATACTGAAATAGGCTAAAATATGGTTACTATGTAATTTCTAGGTTAAAACTATGCCATACTAGTCAAACTAGGTCATTACCCCAATTTGGTTTCATAACTAGCTTTTAAGTTGGTTTATAGAGCCATACTAGTTAAAACTAGGTGTTACTAGGTTATCCCTAGGCTAGGTCATTCCGGTAGGTTTCTAGCTTATTATACTATAATATACACTATTACCTACTAATACCTACTAAAACCTTGGCCTATAGATAATTTTCTTAGTATCCTAATCAAATATTTTAGTTGTACCTCATATACCTTAACTATGGCCAAATACCTTGGTTATGGGTCATTGCCTTAGCTATGAGTTAATATCTTGGCTTTGAGCCAATACCTTATCCTCGTATCTTAGTATCTTATGTCGTATCATGATAACTACCTGAATCCAATACCTCAGCTAAAACAACCATATCTTAACTTAATACCTATTGGTATCCCATACCACTCAACTAGTATCTCAATATATATATATATATATATATATATATATATATATATATATATATATATATATATATATATATATATATATACCTTAATACTAACTAGTATGACATCATACACCTGTACTAGCACCCTAAACAATCCCTCACACACTCCACTCGAATCCTTCTAACCTACTGTTCCTTCCAGACTTCGACTGCATAAGCTCTGCAATCCCCCCTATTGCTGCTGCATACAACACTTCCATAACAACACACTTCCTTAGGCAGTTTCTGGATGCAACAAGCAGTTGCTACTACACAGGGTATTGGTATTTACTTTGTGGGTTTAACTTAAGAGTTCACCACCTCTGATACCTCTTGAATCACCCTTAAAAGTGTTTTATGTTGTCCAAACATTACTCTAGACACATATCCATATACCCCATAATCCCAACTTCAGGCCCCAATGCTAACAGCTCAACTCCTTCCAACTGCATTCCACATGCAGTCCCCTAGCACTGCTGCTTGCTGTTCTCAGATGTGCAAGGGCACATCTCAGTGAAACACTACAGGCCTAACTCGATACTCCCCCCTTCAATACTAAACTCGAGCCCCTAATAACCCTCTGCCTGTACTGACTTCCCTCCCCCACAACTAATACACAAAATAGTTCCAATCCTGCACTCAGATAACCCTCTCCACACACAGGCACATACACTTGCCCCCATCTAGACTCATTATCTAAATCTTGGTATCCATGTTACCTTGATTCTTCCTATGACACAATACTCTAATCTGATACCTCAAAACTTAACTGATACATTAAGTTCAACAACAAACTTTATTCTCCACCCAAACTCACATCCATCCTAGCACTCGTGTACATAAAATCTGCAGTAATGGATGTTACCTGCTTGCTAAAGACTTGACAAAGCCCCTATATTCTCTGCTATCTGCCAAGGCCTGAGCAGACCCCTTACCTCGAGCTGCTGAAGGAACCTTTCCCCTCTCTCCAAGTACCTGCTGTCAAACACAGGTAACTCATCCATCATACCAACATACTCAATATTATCCTATACATATGTAGACCCACATCAACACACACAAAATACACTAATGCACATGATACACTACCTAAACAACTTGGTTTGTACACTGATACCCATATATACTCTTTAAGTTTTGCACACACCAAATTCAAAAATTAACGTGTTGTGTTGTGCTGTATCGTGTCCGTGTTAGAGAGAAAGAGAGAGATAGAGAAAGGAGACAAAGAAAGGAGCTCACCGAGGAGGGGAGCCGGAGGAAGGACGCCGGAGGGAGAGGGGGAGCCGGAGGAAGGAGGCTCTGATGGCAGAGGGGGGAGGACGCGGCCGAGGGGAATCGCCGGAAGGAGGAAGGAGGAGCCGTAGGGGGGTCGCCGGAGGGAGGAAGTAGGAGCGGGCGGGTTTGAAATTTGGGAGAGGGAGAGGGATCTGATCGAAGGAAATGGGGGGGGGGAATCAACCCTAAATGAAAATTTTAGCGACGTTTTTAGCGACGCCAATAATGACGCCGCTAATTAGCAACGTCTTTAGCGATGCCAATAATGATGTCGCTAATTAGCGACATCGTTAACGTCGCTAATGACGTCGCTAAATGTCTAATAATAGATAGTCTCTAAATACGTCGCTAAACGTCGCTAAACGTCGCTAAATGAAATATATTAGTGACGTTTAGCGACCTTAATTGAACTTATAGCGACTAATCTTTTAAAAACTGAATAAAAGTCGCTAAACATCGCTAAATATCACAAATTAGCGATATTTTTACATGGAGTTGCTAATTTATATTATATTAGTGACATTTTTCGTTGACGTCACTAATAAATATCGCTAATCTCGCTTTTTCTAGTAGTGCGTGCATGCATCGAGTTAGCCAGAAGACTATCAAATAATTCTTCTGTGCAATATGAACTTGAAAGTCTCCGGGACTGTTAGGTCACGAAGGCAATTCCCAAACCAGGGGAATGCATCAAGTCAAGTTGAACACTAAACTAGAATCATGTCAAGTTTACATCTGAACGAGAATTATGTCAAGCAAATCAAGAATCACAACTCGTGGAGCAAATGCTCGCTCAGAAAAAGAATCATGGATTATCATGTCAAGTTGTGTGAATTTGTAAGACCCAAGACTTGTATGTCGCGGATAACTTGGAAACAAGGAAGATCTTTGGGTCTCGTTCAATGGACGATCTCTGGGGCACCGGGGCCGATCTAGATGGAACTCATGTCACATGTAGCAGGATGGCGTATGCGCTTCACGCTGCACCATTCTCGCTAGAAGGGTGATAGTCTTATGTGCTTGGATGGGATGGCTTGCAGAACCTCACGTGCTTTTCGTTGCATACCATCCTCGTCATCGACTATAACTCATCCTTTATGTCTATGCCAGCGACCACATGTTTATATAAATAAGTCATTCTCACTTAGCGGCTATCCGCATGCGAGTCATCGCATCGCATCTAGTAAGCAAAAAAACCTGAACGATTATGAGTATAAGTCACCTATACAAATTGAGCAATCCATTGAACACTTGAACATCTTTTGCAACACTTCTGGATAACATGTATACTCGAGCGCCCGAAATATAATCTCACTCACAACACTTGTTTTTGCATATGCTATTTGCCCCTGGATTTCATAATATATGCTTGTGCTTGATTTAACTTGGTTTGTCTTGGATAGGGAAGGATGAATGGTAAGTTGGTAAGTCTCACCGTGTTCCTTTATATTATACAGTGCACTGCCACATAAGTTAGAATTCACATCATTGCCATAAAACTGATCCTAAGGCAAGACTAGAAAGATAACTTAATAGATGGTGTACGGAATCTATATAACATGTTTGGATTTGTCGAGCGGGCGAGAAGCCTCCCCACCAGTGCATTCATGTACTGATAACCTACCAGATTATTTGCAGGGTGCGGGAGAACCTCTTTTGGTGCGGATGCCTCCTTCGTGCGTGCTAAGACATGGAGTTCACTCTAGACCCTTGGAGCGTTGCATCCATAACTGAAGCACATATACAGGACATAATGTTAGAATATCACCTATGTATTATTCCACAAATGTAGCCACTTGGCACGCTTTTACTATTTCAGAGAGAGAGGCTTGAGTGATTTATAATCTCGGCCAAGCGCTGCCTGTAACACTTATTCATATCAATAAAGAGCTTATTTTATTTCTATACTTGTGTTATTCAATGCTTCCGCTATCAATGACTTTATGAACTTGTTACTAATTGCCTATGAATTTATTATTCTACTGTACTCGGACAATCTGTGCGACTCGGTGGCTTAGACTCCTGACCGCTTGTTCATATCACGGCCTTATACGGACATGGCTTACAACCATGCGGCATCACACCAGATGGGTCAAGCGATCATCCCACGGGAGCGCTGGCACGGTGATTCACGCCTAGCGAAGACGACCAATTTGCCTGAGGGAGATCGGGGCATGACATATTGGTATCAGAGCATGGCTTTACGCCTTTGGATTTTGTTTTGATTTTCTTAGTTTTGAAAGCTCATTCCTGCGTTATGTACATACACACTCTCTCAATATCCCATTGGAATATTCCAAATAATGAGTCTAAATAATTTTAAAAGTGTATGTGAATGATGTGATTGCTTGAACTAAATTGTGATGCTAAGGCTTTTGTGCCGACCTGTGTTAGGCTTGGTGGGAATTGACTCATGCTAGAATTTGTAAGTTATGTGCGAACCCGAATACCTATACATGATTACCTAATTGGTTAATGTACAAAATAGAATATCGTTCGAATGGTTAGCTTGCACACAGCCTTTCAGCTATGTTGTATTGAGTATCACACGTCAAGACCCTTTGGTGCTAGCAAGTTGCAAACGAGATTGGGATATCGTTCAGATAATGATAAGTCATACTTAGATTGGTAACCGATAGAAACATTATCAGATTTATCCCTTAGGCGAATATAGATAATCGTGCTTGGATTTTTGAAAAATAGCTTGAACGGTATTTCGTGTCGACAGATACAAATTGAAATAGTTTACTTGGATAACTATCAATAGGGATATATACGAGATAAGATTTATCAGGCGATACCTAAGTATTGTACAGAAATTCTAAGGAACGACTTGGTGAATATGCTAACTATTGATGTGAATAACCGATTGAGGATTTGATTCGGTGACTCAATTTCGAGTGGTGTATGGATCATTTAAAAATGTCCAAACGGATTCATAGGTCTCGTACGATAATTGGATTGAACAATTTGGAGAATGTCTTGAACTAAATGATAAGGCTTATATCGAATAGGGATTCATGAAAATGAAAATCAATATCTTGGTTAAGGAAAACTTGTTGAAAACTTGGAGGATCGTGCGAACGATTTCATATTTGAATCAAATAGAATAAACTTGAATACAATATCGCTTGAATAGAAGTTAACCCGAGAATGAATATTATGGTTCGATGAAAGAGATAAGCGATAACGGATTTGACTTGAAGTTGGAAGAGCGATCTTGAATCTAGTTCAAAAAGATAACGTTCAAAATTAATCCCAACGAGAACGATTATCCTGCGAGAGCATCGATGTGGTAATTTCACGTACGACGGGGATGATCGAGCTCACGGAAACATGTTCGATGATTATTTCAAATGAACTTGATGAATGGAACGTATCAAAAGTGGATAGACTTTGGCTTGAATAATTGAAACTTAGTTTCTTAAGGAATGTTAGAAGTAGACTATGGATTTAACGAATGGTAACATTGAAGTTGGATGATTTTACTAGACAAATTATAATCACTGCATGAATGGACATGACTTGATGGATTTTATATATGTATAACTTGCATGGAGTAAAGTAAAATAATAAGGTGTCTCGATCATTTTGAAGATAACCAAAATGTTTGACGTTCTTGTCTTGTACGAGCGTAACTCTATGCTCGTACATGCATCACACACGGATTAGAACGATTATCCAGCGGAAGCGTTGGCGTGGTGATCTCACGTCCAACGAGGATGATCGAACTTGTGGGAGACTGGAGCTCGATAAATAATAGATCGTCTTAACTTTTGGTTCGACACGATAAGACAAAAATTAGAAATGCAAGTGAATCAGAAGTATTTCGATGATAAGTTAGCCTAGAACCTGGAGTAAATCAAGCTTGATGGTTTTATGAACGAATACATGAATCTTGTTGGACGACTTGGAGTTATAATCAAAAGATTTAGAATTAAATCTTGGCTTGGTGGTCTAGACTTGGAATGGATATATGGATACTATCAAACATGTCTTAAGGAGACAGACTATGCGAATTACTAGGCTTGTCCTACAACTTGGATATATCATGGATTAACTTAACGGACTCGAACCCTGTGTGAACTAATGTATTTAAAGAGTAGGATGATATGTGCTCGATATTTAGAAATCTGAGTAAAATGAGCTTGGGTAGAATATCTCGTGCAAATGAACAATGGTTTAACCTTAGGAATTGGGGCGAGCATCATGCGACAAATTTGTATGATAAATTATGTGCTTGAACTTGTACATATGACCTTGTGAGATGACCTAGTAATTAGGCAGATGACCATGTGCCAAGTGCAAGAACCTGTGTGACCGACTTTAGCATATTGCTTGAACAAAGCAATAGATCTGGGGTAGCAAGACTTAGTGTTAGACTTAAAACGGTAAGCGTGTGCTATATTTGACACAAACGGATGGACGCTAGTCGGTAGACCGAATAGATCGTGCTTAACAGTAGTACAAATACTTATTTTGAGTTAGAACAGAAAATGACTTGGAATTTGGTCGATCCTGTTGGAAGTATCATCGTGATTCATAAAACGATAACCCTTAAGATTTTTGTAAGTAGCTTGTCCGATTTCACTATCTCTAAGTTTGGTTGAATGCATATATTTGAGGGACGCCTTGAACGTGTGCACGATCCAAGACCCAGTGATATATTGAACTCGAGTGCAAAAGATTTTTTTTATCGCTAAGTTGGTTGAAATACATATGTTTGAAGGATGCTTTTAATATGTTCACGATCCAGACTCACGATATATTGATCTCGAATGCTAGTGCAAGTAAATATCCACATGAATAAGTATAATAACTTGTATAAGTTTGCCTCAGCCATATATCATCATTCAAGATGGATTATAATGTACCCTGTGTTAAGCGATATATGTTCCACCCTTAGGTGCAATAGAGACCGAGTTAGACCATGGATTGAATGATATAGTTATTCCATAAGATCGACACAACATACACACAATATGGTATAAGGAACGAGTAAAAAATTATGTTCAAATGGATCTAGTGGTACCGATTGCTACACTTGGGATAGATCTGATAGTGCGATAGAATGACTTGCGCTCAGAAGTCTCGAGGACGAGACTTTTTCTGAGTGGTGTATAATGTAATGACCCGTTCCATTCAAGCGAACAACCGATTCAAATGGCAAAAGTGCAACGATTCGACCCCCTTTGTTCAGCGAGATGACTCGTTTGAGGCAAAAAATTTCCAGATTTGTCCCTTCAGGAGTTCAGACTTAGACTTTCATAGGCTTGCTCGGAGTATCGCTCGACCAAGGTGAATCATCGCTAAGGTGGGTGGTTATGATGAACTTGTCATGTCTTAGCCAACACACTTAAAATATGGTAGATACATGCTAGTCGCTAGGTGAATCACCCATGCATGCTAATAAAGAATACAACGCACCTAGATAAGGGAATAATCCCAACTTGTATTGCTTGTGTTAGAACATATAAATAAAACTTTGCTTATAAATGGACACTCGCATGCTACCTTTGCCTTGTGCAAGTAGACCCCGCTATACCTTGACTAGAACGATATTATACTCTTCATAGTTCACTGTTCACCTGTTTATACTACACGTCCCTAGATCTTGTCACTCGGTATATCCCTTTATATTTTCACTCCTCGTTGTACCCTTAGACCTGTGTAAACGTAAAAGCTTATGTTCATATAGATGCATGCTTGCCTGCTTACTGTAGTTGGTACTTGTTGCCTCAATGCAATGCTTGTCACATAAATTATGCCACAAATTGAGTAACACTATCCGTATTGTGCATGCATTGAGTTTGCCATAAGACTATCAAATAGTTCTTCTATGCAATATGAACCTGCAAGTATCCGAGACCGTTAGGTCGCCAAGGCAATCCCTGAACCAGGAAAAAACATCAAGTCAAGTTGAACACTGAATGAGAATCATGTCAAGTTTACATCTGAACGAGAATCATGTCAACCAAATCAAGAATCATAGCTCGTGGAGCAAATGCTCGTTCAAAAAAAAGAATCATGGATTATCATATCAAGTTGTGTGAATTTGGAAGACCCAAGACTTGCATGTCGTGGACAACTTGGAAACAAGGGAGATCTTTAGGTCTCATTCCATAGACGATCTCCGGGGCACCGGGGCCCATCCGATCTGGATGAAACTCATGTCACGTGTAGCAAGATGGCGTGTGCGCTTCACGCTGCACCATTTTGGTTAGAAGGGTGATAGTCTCATGTGCTTGGACGGGATATCTTATAGTGCCTTACGTGCTTTTTTTTCATACCATCCTCGTCATTGACTATAACTCATCATTTATGGCTATGCCAGCGACTACCTGTTCATATAGATAAGTCATCCTCGCTTAGCGGCTATCGCGTGCGAGTCATTGCATCACATCCAGTAAGCTGAAATACCTGAACGATTATGAGTATAAGTCACCTATACAAATTGAGCAATCCATTGAATACTTGAACTTCTTCTGCAACACTTCTGGATAACTTGTATACTCATACACCCAAAACATAATCTCACTCACGAAACTTGTGTTTGCATATGCTATTTGCCCCTAGATTTCATAATAAATGCTTGTGCTTGATTTAACTTGGTTTGCCTTGGACAGAAAAGGACGTATGGTAAGTTGATAAGTTTCACCGTATTCCTTTATATCGCATGGCGCACTGCCACACGAGTTAGACTTTACATCATTGCCATAAAACTGATCCCAATGCAAGACTAGAAAGATAACTTAATAGATGGTGCACGGAACCTATATAACGTGTTTGGATTTGTCGAGCGGGCGAGTAGCCTCCCCACCAGTGCATACATGTACTGATAACCTATCAGATTGTTTGCAGGGTGCGGAAGAACCTCGTTCGGTGCGGATGCCTCCTTCATGCGTGCTAAGACGTGGAGTTCACTCTGGAGCGTTGCATCCGGAACTAAAGCACATATACAGGACATAATGTTGGAACATCACCTATATATTATTCCACAAATGTATCCACTTGGCATGCTTTTATTGTTTTAGAGAGAGAGGTTTGAGCAATTTGTAATCTCGGCCAAGCGTTGCCTGTTACACTTGTTCATATCAATAAAGAGCTTATTTTATTTCTATACTTATGTTATTCAATGCTTCTGCTATCGACGACTCTGTGAAATTATTACCAATTGCCTATGTGTTTATTATTCCACTGTACTTGGACAATCTGTGCGACTCAGTGGCTTAGACCTCTTACTGCCTATTCATATCATAGTCTTGCACTGGCGCGACTTACGCTCGTACGGTATCAAGACCAGATGGGTCAAGTGATCGTCTCGCAGGAGCGCTGGCACGGTTATTCGTACCTAACGTGGATGGCCGATTTGCCTGCAGGAGATCGGGGCATGCAGAGAATGTGTCGAGGAAGGAGACTAGCTTTGCTATTATCAAATGTCAATTTCGCGTATTCCTGTAATGGCACCATCATTGTGTTAGATCCGTTCCTAATCCATCCTAACAAAATCCCTAGAAAACAAAAGCAGAAAATGACGCGAAAATACTTTATTCAAAATCTCATAATAAAAACGTTCAAGAAAAAAAACAGTTGACCGGTCCCGTCGAATGGACTCTTATATGGAGCTCACTCACCAAGACGCAATCCACTGCATCTTGGACTTATTCCAACAGAAGCCAAACCATGAGTTAGAATGATTCTCTTTTATTCGTCCGAACGGAGTCGATACCGAAAGGATCATTTGATATTAAGTTTATATTTTAAGTCAGACTAGCCATAGGCCATTACGTATTCCATCTTTCGATCGGAAAGGGGATGGGACACTACATAATATACCACCAAGAAAAAGCTTTGTCCTGAAATATTAGAACGAGGGTCCTGCCTCCGATTCGATAAAAAATGAAGGGTACTTCTCCTACATCTTTGCCTCTATTTTCTATATTGATTCTTCGACCAAATGTTCCTCTACTGCACGCGAACTAAGAGTGTTGAACGGTTTCGCTGAACCTTTTCCTTGCGGTCCAAAATTTGCACATGTTCCTCCGAGTATGACAAATCTGCACTCAGTACCAATTGATTGAAGTTAACTACGTGACTTGGATCATGTACGTACTACCGAAGTTGAGAAACATGAAAGACATCGTGCATATCCACTAAGGCTGGTGGTAGTGCAATCCGATAAGCTACCGGTGCCACTCTCTCGAGGATCTCGCAGGGACCAACAAACCATGGACTTAGCTTGCCTTTGACCCCAAACCACATTACACCCTGCATCGGTATAACCTCCAAGAATACATGGTCCCCGACCATGAATTCTAATTGTCGTCGATGGGTATCTGCATAACTCTTCTGACGACTCTGTGTGATGCGAAGTCTATCTCGAATCATACAGACCTTCTCGACGGCCTGCTCGACTAGTTTGGGTTCGAGTACCTTTCGCTCGCTGACTTCTTCCCAGCATATCGATGATCGAGACTTTCTTCCGTACAGTGCCTCATATGGTGCCATCTGGATGCTCGACTGGTAACTATTGTTATATGCAAATTCTGTCAAAGGCAAGTGTGTATCCCAACTAGTCTTCAAGTCTATAACACACAATCGCAGCTTATCTTTAAGTATTTAGTTCATTATCTCCGTCTGACCATCTGTTTGAGGATGATATATGGTGCTAAAGTTAAACTTTGTTCCCATTGCTGATTGTAGGCTCGTCCAGAAATGCGACAAGAATTGCCAGTCTCTGTCTGAAATTATCATGGTGGGTACCCCGTAGAGTCGAACAATCTCGTCAATGTAAATCTGCGCTAACTGATTAACGCTCCATGTTACTTTAATCGCAATAAAATATGCAAACTTTTTCAATTTATCAACAATAACCCAATTCACATCATTCCCCTACGACGTATTCAAAAAACTGACGATAATGTCCATTGCGATATTGTCACATTTCCATTCAGAAATAGCGAGATTCTACAGCTCCCCGCCTGGCCTCTGAAGTTCGACCTTTACTTGTTGACAAGCCATACAAGGTGACACAAAGGTTGCCACATCCAGTTTCATGTTGTGCCACCAAAAAGTTGTGCGCAGGTCCTTATACATCTTGGTGCCCCCCCGGATATAAAGAATACTTCGCATAGTGGGCTTATGATAATATTTTTCTTCTGAGTTTAAGATTGTTAGGAAGAAACAATATTTCCTTCACTTGCAACTTTCCACTCGCTTCTTCCGTGAAGTCGATTGCCTTTTTTGTCAAAATCAGCTCGCGCATCTTCTTGGGGAATAGTTCTCCCTTCTGAGCGAACTTTATCTTTCCCCTTGACCTTTAACTCTGATTTTGATCGAGGAGGAGTTTTCTGTCGTCGTTGCCAAGCTGATCCATGATGCGATCAACGACCAGAAGGTATGTGATCGCGATGGTGAACCGATCCACAGTTGGATCACGACTGAGTAGTAGACTGCGATGAAGGCGAGATTCGACAAACCCAAGTACAAGGAACGGTCGGAGAAGACAAAGACGGCTTGGTCGAAGGCAGGAAAGTGGTATGGTGGTGCGATTTCCATGACAAAACATTTTCGTCGTCTGGTATGTATTCTATTGAATATATATTCTTTTAATAAAATTAGGACAAGATGTATAATTTAATAACAAATAATATAATTTTTAACAAGTACAGAGGGGTGAGGATCCAACATGGTGACAGTCTTCCTGGCCATCCATCAGAAGGACGAAAAGCTTATTAATGACAAGGCCATGTAGAGTTATATACGTTTTACTATACTATGTTAGTTTTAATGTAACTTAGAAAATTTGTAAATAGATATCTACATAGTTAGTAATAATTAACTTAGATGTTCGTAACCAATTTTTTAGGACGAGTATCTTAAACTACGTGAGCGGACGACAACTAGTGCACATATAGAGGGAGGGGCTGATACTTCCTTGTAACCCTCTACAGCTTTATCGGCGGACGAGCTCTGGATGACTACCGTTGGTTGTCTTCAGAGGGGTACGTACTACGGTATGGGATCCTACGACACCTATATTCCGATGTAGTCATCCAGGGCCCCCTCTGTCAGTATGCATTCCTCGCAGCCTTCGCATGCCTCGACACGAGCCCAAAAGAGCATTGACCGTCAGATTGCTGACCTACGTGACGAGTTGCTACAGAGGATTACGGAGTAGCCACAGTCTGTACCGCATGTAAGCCCCCTGATTTTTCAAGAATTTTTCTGGAATTTTTCAGGATTTTCTGTCATTAAAACCAAGGTATTTTCTAATTAAATAATTTTTAATTGCTATTAATTAATATTAAAATATTATGGAAATAATATTTTATGGTGTAAAATGGAAAACCAAGCACGGAGTAATTTTCGGTGAATTTATTGGACTCCGGAAACCCGTTTAAAGCCCTAAAAACTATTAATAATTAAAACCAACTCAGACCAAACCATACTGAACCAAACCGGACCCGGTCTAGTGAACCGCCCCTAGGTCCTAGCGGGTCGGATCCGGGTTCGACCCGACCCGCTGAGTAACCGACCCGAACCAAACCCTAATCCCCAACCGGGTCGGAAACACTGTTCCGACCCGGCGGCGCCGTATAAAAACCCCCTCCTCGACTTCCGTGCCCAGCCGCGCCGTCATCTTCCTCCGATCTCCTCGTCTGAACCCTAGGCCGCCCCCGACATCTCCTCCTCCCTCGTTCTCACCACCATCACCTACTCCTCCCCTCGCCGTCGACTCCCCCTCTCATCCACCCGACGCTGTCGACCCTCCAGATCGAACTCTGCCGCACAGCCGACCAGCTCCCTCGTCTTCCTCCTTCTTCCCCGCGTCGCTGCCTAGCCGCCCCCGCAGCCTTCCTCGTCCGCCTCACAGAGCTCCAGCGTTGCCGCCCTTCTCCTCCGGCGTCTCCTCCTCCAGAACCCGCTCCCAAGCCCAGCTTCGCATCTCCCTCTTCCCCGCTCCGCCGACGACCCCCGCTCGCTGCAACCGGCCGCCCGCAGCCACCTCTCCGCCCAGAAGCACATAGACCTCTCTGTCCAGAACCCTCTTCCTCGATGCCCTAGCCGCCGACGATCCGTCCCCGGCCGTCTCTGCCCACCTCCGGCGAATCCCCTAACCGAAACCCTAAACCTTGAAGTAGGGGACACGGATACAGTGGATACAGGACACGAAGCTCGACGCGGACACAGGAGCCCTAAACCCTAACCCTAGGCGTGTCAGGCACGTGTCGGACACGAGATTTTTGGGTTTTTCGGACCCTGTTCAGGTACGCGTATCTTTCTGCTCGTAACCCCATTTTCAATTCCGTCAGTTGCGTCGCGTAGACTGTATAACCCCCTCGGTGCCCGTGTAAACCGCTCGGGGCATCGCGTCCTATGGTGATCGCAAACCGCGATCCAAAAACAGGAAAATCAACACCCCGTTTCACCCCGGAACTGAGTACGCCCCGCCAAACGGGACGACTTGGTCGCGTGCGGTCTTCACAGATACGTGCGCGTCGTTGATACGGTCGTGTAGGATTTTGTAGAAGTTGATTTGGATGTGCGTGCACACCGAAATCAACGCGTATCCGCCGACACCGCCCCGTATCCGTCAATTTTGGAACACGCTGTAACTTCGTGTACACACGTCGGATCGAGACGAAACTTGCACCATCGGACTCGTAGCGATACGCTGGTCCTGTGACCCAAGTTTGGTTCAATTCTGAGAACGTTGACGAAATCGCGTGTCGTGGGCCCCATAGGCCCCGCTCGACGGGCGATTTTGTGATCGGCTCATCGAAATTCAATTCTAAAAGTTCCGTTGGGTTCGTATCAGCGTTTTCGACCTGTTGACACTGAGTTTGGTGAATTTGGAGACCTTTGACCCTGACACGCTTTTTGGTGCAAAGTGGCCCACATGTGGACCCCGCTTTGGCCCGGAAATGTCGTTTTGCCCTTGTGTCCAAATTGGACGTAAGGACAGGCGTTTCTAGCTATTTGATATTTTCTGAATCTAATGGTGATGTTTATTTCAGCAACCGGAGTAGTACCTGCAGATCACACTGAGACCAGAGCTACAGTTGGAGCCAGGACCACAGGCAAGTGTACCTCGCCAAAACTTGCAGCTATGCTACCTATTTCCTGGACTTAGTTATACATCAGTGGGCAAGTGTACCTTGCCAAACTTTGCAGTATTGTTATATATTTTCTTTGCTTCATTATATTGCTGTGCATGCTTAACCTAGGACCGTGTGACGTACTTAGCGTCCGATTATAGTCGGGTGCCAACATCGTACGCGGTGTTGGGTACTGTCATCTAGAGATGGATATTCGTGACACTTTACATTCTCGTACTTGTCTTATCAAGTACAGTATACCCAGGATACTTGACACCATTCATGAGACAGAATCTTCCTGAGATATTCATGGTGATTCTGTATAGGATACAGGTTTATGACATATACAGTTTACATGCTTAGATTATATCCGGACTTGTTGCATTAGTCTTGATCCTGCGTGTCATGGACATGAGACGTGAGATTTCATTGGGTGGGGAGAGTATTACCATATGAAAGGCTGATTATATTATATATTGACATCTGGATGTGTCTTAGTCTCTGACACAGAGCTATGGCACCAGTTCTGGCCCTTCGAGAAAATACTGCTATGGGTTTCTCCGACACTGATCCTGTAGTAGTCTCAGCCCGAGTATGGAATAATGTTCTCATTTGCATATCACTTAGCTGGTTATTTATTTACCCTATTGTTCATTTATTGCTGCACTGCATTTATTTTGGCTTGTATTTTCTGTACCTTGCTGTCCTCTGAGGACCTGGATCCGGACTATGTCCCCAGGTATAGCTGACGAGATCTATCCTGAGGTATACGGGACCGGAGCATTAGCATTAGCAGGAGCAGGTGCCTACCTTGGAGCAGAACCAGGATCTGAGGACGAGATTGTACCAGAGGACTTCTCTTGAGTATTGGCGTGAGATACTCATTTATTTCAGTTTTTAGTTATTTCATTTCCAGTCTATTTCATTGATGTACCAGACTTGTACTCGGATTGTTCTCCGAGACACGTTTATTGAGACATTGTTAGTTATTTATTTACTTCATTTCTGTCATTTGATCTGTGATTATTTGCTGTGGATGAGATTAGTATAGACTATGACTTGTACCACTGGATCTACTTATTGTTATATTACAGCTTAAGTATGCCCCGATGGATCCATTAAATTGGGTTGTCCATCGGTGCGTACTGCTGGCCATTATCACGCGTCCAGTCCCTCGGTATTTTGGGACTGGGGCGTGACACCGCAGACGGACGATGCGACGATCATCGCATATTTTGATTCGCTCGAGTATAGCCTTATGGAGATCAGGACTCTGAGCCATACGACAGAGCACAACCTTACGGAGCTTAGGACTATAGCCCAGACGACAGAGCACAGCTTGGCAAATTAGGCCGCGTCTATGGAGCGCAGACGGACGAAGCTGGAGGGGCGCATACGGCCATGAGCGACTCTTTTGTGATGATCCATGCGGCGCAGGATTTGTAGAGCCGATCGGTGGCGGAGAACACTTCGAGGGTAGTATCTGCCATAGATTCATACAATGCTCGACTACTAGCATTGGAGCAAATACGTCCTCCTGGTCCATCGGTATCGACACTGCCTCCAATACTGCCTCCTCCATCGGCATCCGTGACGCTTTCACAAAAGTAGTATGAGTTTCTTCTATCCCAGATGCGCGGCGATGCTCCTCCTCATCAGTAGTAGTCCTTGTTTGGACATGTTTTAGTGTGTTTGTGTGTATTGGTCCATTCTTGGGTCTTTGATGTATTTATTTCATACTTTTTATTACATTCTGAGATGCACGTGATACTTATTTTAAATTCATTTATCTACTTCTTGGGACATATTTAGTGTAATATAACTTTGAAGATTTCTTTCTATGTGAGTTTAGTTTATTATTCATATTAACTGTACACTAAATTTTTTTGGTGTTGAGTGTTCCACTGAAGGGGTCGACGAACCCAGGAAATTCAACGGAGGGTTGCTCCGGGTCTATTTATATAAACTATGATTTTATAACTACAGGTGGAGTTTTGTTGAGAAATATTTAACAAACTGCAGCCTATTTTTTTAATTTATTTTTCAATTTTGCGGTGTTCACCAACATATTGTTACGTCGATGGATGTCGCAAACTGGAAAATATGTATGTCGCTAGTACGTCGTTATATGTCGCTAGCATGCTGACCTAGCAAAACTTGCCATGTCAGTATTCTTGTAGCAAAATGTCGCTCATAATGTCGGTAATATAGCGACGTGTTGCGACCAATGCTTGCATCACCAATTTAAAGACGATATGTCGCTAACCGTCGTATATTCTGTGACGTCATATCGTCCCAAATATTTGTCGCTACAGCAACGACTAGCGACGTTTTGGTTGTCAGCAACCATGTAATACGCGACGCCATAAAAATGTCGCTAATTACGTCGCCAAATTATTTTAGCGACGTCATTTTACATATTAGCGATATTTTTTGACGTCGCTAATATGTGTTATTCTGGTAGTGGATCTCACCAACCTTTAATGTCACCGATCTTTATAAGTATCTTTTTTCCTAGCGAACCTCTTTATTTTGACGAGAACTAATGGACGAGTTCTATTAAAGCCGGGGAGGCTAATTTAATGTATAATTTGTTTCCTTCTAGGAATTTTTTAAAGTTTCTCTCTTTGTTATGATAGAGTTGTTAAGAATCCTATTTTTTAGGAATATAATTTTGACTCTATCATTTATTAGATTATGCTATATTTTTAATTTACAGTGTTTGATTAGGATTTGTCATGTAAGTCCTATAAATAGGTACCTTCTGTATATAGTTGGACATAACTTTTAAATCAATAAAATTCTTCTTTTGAGATTTGAGATTCATTCTTTTATCCTTTTGGTCATGGACTTGACTGATCCGTGAATTCAAAAGGCCCTCGCTTAAGGTCTTCAAGCAACCTTTGTGCGGACCCATTATGAGGCCATTTGTTGGACTATAAAATACTGCAAAATAGCGATGGATCGATCCATCGCTATTTCATCATTTTTCATCTTTAAACAATAATAACAACAGATCAGCGATCGAAATAATCTACCACTGAGTTATATGTTGTCATTTTATTTTCTTCATTGATCTATCGTTGTAGCGATACCCAATAACAGAAATAGTGACAAAAAATCAGTGATGACATAGCGACGTTGATATCCGTCACTATATTCAGCGACTAATATAGCGACAGAATAGTGTCCATCTCTGATACTCTTTGATTATCAAACTGCATCTTAGCGACGAAAATATTTCAGTTTTTTGTTGCCTATCCATCGTTGATCCGTCGTTAGTCCGTCGCTTAGTCAAATTTTTTAGTATTTTGTCGCAGATCCGTCACTAATCCGTCAATGGTCAGTAGTTGCCTGGGATACTTTTTCCAGAAATTAATATTTTTTTGCTATACCCATCATGTAACACAAAATAACATTGACACATAAATATCCATATCCCAATATAGACACAATAAGCACATTCACACTATTTTAAACAAAACAAAGCTACAAACGATATGAAACACATCCAACAGATATATAAAATATCTATTGGTCCATAGTCTGACAATAATACCAAAGTTTCATAATAATACAATAGTACAATAATCATACAATACAATACATCAAACAAAAACTACAATACATCCATCATTAATAAATGAATCAATACATCAAAAAAAAAATCGCTCAGCCTGTAGATGGGGTGGTGGCAGCGACTGTCGTCTCTGTACGGACTGTATCAGAAACGCAGTGAATGCCTCATACATATCGACACGAATAGCGACGGACGTCGGAGCAGGAATCAGAGCAGTAGCATGGCCAACCGAAGAAGCAGGATTTGGAGCACGAGCTGAAGGAGGACTAACTGCAGTAGGAGGAGCATTAGCAAAAGTCGGAGTTGGAACAGTAGCAGGAGTAGTACGACTCCCTCTCAACTCCCTCTGAAATTCATGTACGTCATCGTCGTGACCTGCTGCAAAGTGAGTATGCTAGGAGGACTAGCTTCGGAGGCATCAAGCTGTAAAGATGTAGGTGGAAGTGGAGGAGGAGGAGCACTCGAGTATACTGTTGACTGCGATGCTAATGATCAGGTACCGTATATGCTCTCTCTCTCTCTCTCTCTCTCTCTTGCTTGTACCCACAGATCATTTCTTCCAGCTAGTGTACGTGGTTGACTAGTCTAAGTGCCCCCAGCCCCCTACCCAGCTACCGGAGAGGTCTGACTCTCTAAGATCTCATAACTCTCCTATATTTATATAAAAAATTAGGATTATAACTTTTTATGGTTAGGATTAGGGTTAGGTTTTGTATTGTTAGATTTTTTATTTTTAGGGTTTTGGTGGCACCGCTTTGCTCTTACCAAGCAACGGTGGTCCAGTTATCATCATTACTGATCGACTTTTTCATTGTCAGGCACGAAAATGAACTCGTTCTGCTGTATTATAAACGATTCAAATTTCTACAGGTAGTCAAAGATACTACATCTTGCGAGTATGGTATGTCTTGGCTCTCGTAAAAGGTTTCGTGGTTCATTGTATTATTTGAGGATTCGATGTTGTCGTTTGTAAAATCCGCCCTGTACGTTTCTGATTTCCTACAATCTTCAGCTCAAACTTGCACTCCATCTCTACTTTCCTTTGGAGAGGATGGAGCTATAGCAGGGTGGTCTCTCAAAGTTCGACTCATATAATTGCAAAAAAGAAAAAAAAAAAAGAAGAAGAAGAAGAAGTAACAGCATAATATGGAATACAATACTTGTCACCTTGAACCGGTTTCTAAGGAACAGGTCTCCGTCAGCCAATATTCAATAGATTGCGACAAGGTGCTAACCTTCCTAAATCTTATTTATTCGCTAACAACAAATTAATATGATCAAAATATTGGTTTAGGTTTTCGCTTGTTGACAAAGATAGCCCCATAGTGGAAGAACCCTTTTAAATTTCTTAATACATGGAATATTTAAAACTTTTTACAAAATAGTTTAATTGAGCTCATGGTTTTGGAGAAGAGCATCGAAATAATTTATAAATAAAAGGCGATGAACCCAACATGTTTTTGATGAGTAAAAATGGCCAAAGAATATATGTTAATGCACATAGAAATGGTTTAGGTTTGACAAATGCATGTTCTTTTTTTTTCTCCCTCCTTTTATAATGAATGCTTTGCAAAAGATGCCTTAACTTTACAAAAACTATGCAATTTTAATAATCGACTGACGGTCATGAAAGTTTAAGAAAGAAAACTACAAACTACTAATAAATGGTTGAATAATAGAGTTTGTTTAGTCTCGCACGAAAAGAAAAGTGGAGTTAGTTAAATAGTGAGACAATGAAATAATTAAACATCTATCCATATAGTGACCATTTCCATGATCATGATTTGTCTCATGGCTGTCTCTTGTGCAGTAGTCTTGATATTTATTTGCTCCTTACAGCTGTGTCGCAATGGACAACTATGAACTTTTATGAAGATGTATGTTTAATTGTTGAGCAGGAAATTTGCCAAACATACCTTCAACTCAATCGATGGAAAAATTATTGTATGGATCGGACGCAGTATATTCGTTTTGAAAAAAATAAAAAAAAATTGTCTTTGTGATGAGATAAAATAAAATAGAAAAGAAGAGAAAAGAGAAAACATAGACAAGATTTATCGAGATTCAGCTTAATTTGAGCCTACGTCCTCCGCCTGTCTCTTATTCACCGTTTTCACTATAATCAGATGAAAAATTATAGAGACATTCTCTCAAGTTGGTACAACTTAATTTAAGGATCACTTTCTCTCATAAACTCACTTGTGGTGGATTACAAGTGTGAGGATTACAAGTTGTGTATTGTTCTTATTGTTACTTGTTGTGTTCAACCTTCACCATCTCTCCTCTATTTATAGGAAGAATATGCCTCTTGGGTACATCACATAGGTTGCATGGAGAAGTCCAAAAGAAAGATTCGTTCCTTCTTCCAAGATTCGTTCATCTATCATCAATATTGCATGCAAGCTGAATGCATGCAGAATATGAATAGATAAGCTACTTCAGATGGTCATAACTTCTTCAATACACTTCCAAATGACATGGTTCAAATCCTGGATAAAAGAGAAAACTTTTCTCAACAACTTTTGTATTTAAGACCGAGTCAAATAATGATTGCAACATCTTCGAAATAGCCTCCCAAAATTGAAACTTGTCACAGAAACTGCACCAAGAAAAATGGCTAAGTACTTGGCCGAACCCAACCATGGGTAACTGATTTCCATGGATCAAATCCATGTTTATTCATCATGGAGATGGACCCCGTTCCCATTAATTCGATCCCTCCTCAACTGTTAGATTGCATAGAAATATGTACATGTACACATCTTCATAGTAATCAAACGATTGGTATGTGAAAGTTATATTGCGTCCGGCACACTCCAATCCACACCATTCCCTTTTTCAGCTCATCCTAAGTCCCCATTCTAGTTCATCCAAGCTCAAATTTTGGTTCTATTCTTGCCAATATGAACTTGGTGACATGACCGGATTATTTTCAACTTAAGCTTGGTTCTCTTCTCGATTTAATATAAATTTTGAGTTAAGATTTGATCCTATAATTGTCTTTCCCTGTAACAAAGGACTCTAACCATTTAATTGCCTCTTTCTTTTATTAAAATATGAGGACCAGCATGATTTGGTTCCCAATATTCTCTCTTGAATCGAATTTTAACCTACCTCTAATTGGTGTTGATTGGGAGAAATCTTGGCCGGATAGAGGACATGTAAAAATGTTATGACCAATTTTATACAGCAGAACTTATTATATGAATTGTATGCCAATACACATATCTTGAATTAACTAAATTGCCCATACAATTAACAGTTCCTTCATAGTGCCATTTCATGCATAAGAAATTGGAATCATAATTTTGATTTCACTTTTGGGCCAATGATCCCCCAAAAGAGGTTGGGTCCATACAAGGAGCACAGAACTTTAAATTGTGCACAACATGTGCCTAAAAGGAACCTCATGTCATGTCAAAAACTCAATTCCATATATTTGACTCTTTTTTACACTGTCACGGAAATCCTAACAACATTTGTGTCCCATTTTGACATAAAAATCTATGTTTCATACACAATGGGTGGAATCAAATAACTCTGCCTCCACCGTCCATTGAGGCCTGCGGACGGCTGTCATGTGTCTCAGTATTAATCCAATTTCGTTTGATTCACCACAAGTAATGACATTTGTCAATGATATATAAAATCGTTTGTGTGACGTGGATATCAATTTTTGGACAATATCTATATCCATATACATATCGAATGTGAAAAAAATTTACAAGATATCATATCCAATTTTAGGGACGTTTTGATTGCGTGTAAATACAACTACATCATTTACATCAATATCAGTGTTTGTTTCACTGTAGTTTGTGTCATTTATTATAGCAAAATTTACGATAAATATCCATATATCATACAACAAATGTTGTAGTTAAAATGAATGTAACATCGTTAACGATAGCAAATGCTACAAAATGCAACAAGACAGCCTCCTTATTGAAAAATTATGGTTAGAAATCCAGCGGAATCCCGAAAAAAAACCCCACCAAGGACTAGTCCAGTGGTAAGTTTTACAAGATTTCGAGTTTGGACAACCTTCTTAAAGGTTTTGAATTTGGACAACCTTCTTATATATGGCAACATCTAAGAACAACTTATTTTTAATAGGGCCGATCCATCTTAAAACCTATATTTATATTCCAATGTCGACCTATGTTCCGGATAGGACAATCCAACTCCTGGGCCGGCCCTCCCTGCTGCAATCCTAAATATCTATCCATATTCAAGTGCGGAAATAAATAACAAGATGTAATGTATATGTTCATGTCAGTTGCTTGATTGCTTGTAGATAAAACTGCATCATTTACATCAATTTAAGTGATTGTTTTACTATAATTGGTGTCACTTGTTATAGCAAAACTTACAATAAATATCCATATAACATGCAAAAAAATTGTAGTTAAAATCATTGTAACATCATTTATGTTAGTTTCGGATTAATGATGGTAGAATGCGGGCCATAGCAGAGCTGCTAGTGAGATCCGAAGGTCCGCTCTCTACTGGAATTTAAGTTGTCGACGAGATCAGAGATTCACACAATAGTTCATCATCTGATATTTCTCGATTCCAACGAAGCATGAACCAAGAACATGTTACAAACTGGTTCCGAAAAAAATAAAGATTACAACAAGCAACAAGTAAAACGTCTTCTTCTTACGTTCACAGACGCTACAATGAGAAAGAACAAAGTAAAGAAAAAACTGAAGAGAAGCTCCTTGCTGGGATGGTCAAAACCACCGTTGCTCAAAAAAAGATTTATCGTACATACGATCTACCCCCAGGAACCAACAAGTACACAAATAAACTTCTGAAATGCTCAATGTCACCATCGAAAACACTCGAAAAATATCATGTGAGAGGGAGACACAATGTGCCGCATATGATCTGTTGTTCTCGGTTTTTCCATTTGTTTGTTTCTCACCTCAAATGAAATAGGAGGTCCTCTATATATAGAGGAAAATAACACATATGCGGCCGGAGGAAACTCCAGGCCGCATACATGCTGACCGACCATATCCCCCAAATCCGGGTGTCAGAGCCATCGGCGCCGCAAATCACGCTGCACTGCACCAGACAAACAACGCCGCTAAACGCCGAAAGAAGCCGCTCGCGCCGCCTGGCACGCTATACTGTACGAGGCAGACAACGCTGCCAAACACCGAAAGCCGGCCATGTCCCCTCCACGTCAGACTCTCCACATAGCACCTTACCTCATGTCGACCAGGCCGCAAGGCCCTGGTCGTATGGGCACAGGCTGCATGGGCACCATGTCGCATGGGCACCGAGCCGCATGGGCACTGAGCCGCATGAGCACCGAGCCGCATGTGCACTTGGCCGCATAGCGCCATGAAGCGTGCGCCCGAGCTAGCAACCGTGCATGCAACTCGCGCAAAAAAAAGAGCGCATGAGTGCATGCGACGATACAGACGTGCTAAGTGCAAAGTGCGCCAACAAAGCGTCAATTTGCGCCCTTGAGCATGAGCACGAGTCCGAGTCCGAGTCCGAGTCGCCTAAGAAAAACTTTCCAAAGGTGGTGAGAAAACAAAGATTGTCATAATGGAGTTCACACTTAATCCCTCTAGAAAAAATCCACCCACATGGACCTCCACCCTATGTGCATGTACCAATACTAAGCATAGCTATATATTGAGATATACACATTGGTGATTTTCCAATGTGAGACTAAAACTCCCAAAACCAAGTAGAAAACACCAACAATTTACAATAACAAATACTGCAAAAAACGCAACCAAATAATCTCCTATTTGAAGATTTATGTTTTAGAAAATCCAACAGGATTCTGAAAACAAACCACACCACTCCCCGCTCCCACCCAGGAGTAAGTCCAATAAGACTTCGAGCTTGGACAATCTTTCTTTATAGGACAACTTCCGAGGCAATTTGTTTTTTGTTAGTGGACGGTCCAACTTAAAACCTATATTTATATCACAAGGTGAGACCTATCCCGGACAGGAAAACCAAACCGGGCCGGCCGGCTGCCACCCTACCTCTGGCCCTATATATGGTCCTCCAAACCTCCTCCTTCACTCTCACTGTTCCCTATCGTTTTCCCTTTCTTTCTCTACCGACCAAACCAAAAGCCATAAGCTCATGGACTCCACCACCAGCCCCGCTTCCTCTTTCGTGTCCCACTCCACTTCCTGCCACTATTCCCCGGGAAGAAGCAAGGAAGTCACGAGCAGCTGCCACTTCCTGGATTCTTGCTTCCTGTGCAAGAGACGCCTTGCGGCCGGCGACGACATCTACATGTACGGGGGCGACACGCCCTTCTGCAGCGAGGCGTGCCGGCAGGACCAGATGGATCAGTTCGACAGAGCGGACGAGAGGAGCATGAAGTCAGTCCACAAAGGAGGGAGAGAAGAAGAAGAAGAGGAGGAGGAGAAGGAAGCAAAGGAGGACCAGCGCATTTTGTTCTTTCGGCGGGAACACGCTTAATGCTAATGCCACTGTTTCTAGCTAGCTCACTCCACGTACGGAGTAATAACCAGAGAGAGACATTATTCCTCTGCATATGCATGGCTTCTTCTTCTTCTTCTTGTACTTCATTCTGTACTTATATTAATGAGTTTGTGAAGGGGGGAACTTAGAGAGAGATTGTGTACTTTCACTTCAGACCCATCAAGCAATGACTTCATCATTGGAGTTGTCCTATCCATAACCGACTTGCTCTGATCTCTTCATGGTCAGGAAGAGATCGACATGAATGTGATACCTTGTCATTTGGTGGTGTAAAATTTATAGTAACAAATAACAAAAATCCATGATCATACATTCCCACCAGGATTTTTTTGTTGTTGTTGTTTATTATTTTACTAGTTTATATCCACACGTATCTAAACTATTTTTTAATTAACGTTTTTTTTTTTTTCTGTGTTTGGGAAGAACAAAAGACGTCATAACTACGTACAATTTTGTTAAAAAGATTTGGGCGTCATTATCTAGACATCTTCATTAAATTTAATGAATAATTTTAGTTAGTAAAATTAGATAAGGACATGAACTGATGAAAGAAAAAAAAATTACGATGAAGCCAACTTTTCTTATTATATAGTAGTATAGATTTACAAATTATTCAGCTGCCTCCTATTTCAGAAATAAGTAATGATATTTGTACATCCAAATTGTCGTTCCAAATCATCATTTCTTATGTGGCAGCTGACGTGACGTATTAAATAGCATTATATGGCAGCTTACATGACAAATTTTAGCAAAAAAAAAAAATATTAATTATCCAAATTTTTAATGTCAATATTCATGTTAATTTTTATGTTAATTTTAACGATCAAAATTAACATTAAAATTAAATTTAAAATTAAAATTAAAATTCATATTCATATTAAAATTAAAGTTAAAGTTAAAATTAAAATTCAAATTCAAATTCAAATCAACATTAAAATTAACATTAATGTTAATATTAACATTAATATAACCGTTAAAAATTTTGGATAATTAAATTTTTGGACTAAAATTTGTCATGTCAGTTGTCATGTTAGATGTCACATAATGCTATTTAACGCACAACATCAGGTAGAACATAAGGAGGGATGGTTTGGAGGGACAATTTGGAGGTGCAAATCGCATTACTCTTTCAAAAACTATACATACTATATAATGAAAAAAAAAAAATCTCCCCAAATATACTCTCGTATATGTTTTCTAATTAAAATTAATAAGGACAACTAGGTAATTACAAGAGCTGTCATTTTGTCTTTCTAAATAGTCTCACAGTCATCTATAAAATAATATAATAATAAGTTTAGAACAATTAAGATATTTTTGTTTTAGTCTTACTAAGTAGACTTAATAAATATTAGAATAATTATAACAGTTTTTTAGTCCACCTAATAATAATCTACTAAATATGTGTTTTTTAATAATAATATGTAAAATATGTACTTTACACGTTCATATATACTAGTTAAATTAATGAGAGAAATTAATATGTAGAGTAGCTCATTTGAATTCGGGAATAGATTTTTATCTGGACAGCAATTTGAGATTCTTCATTCATAATGTAACTGCACCTTAATTTGGTAATCTCAACACCGAAATGAGGGGGGAAATAATTCTAATGCCTTCCATGGATATGTATTCCAAATCACCTTCTTGTCCCAATTGAAGAACAAAGTATTTCGATAGATAAGACATTATGTCTAATTTCTGAATTGCCAATTTTCTTTTCTAATTACTATGGATTCGAACAATGATTTGTTTTATCATTTACATCATTTTTTAGTGGTTGTTTCACTACAAAATTATGTATCTTTTGCAATAAAAGATAAAAGATGTGTTGATTTTTCTAATTCTATCAACATTTATTATAGCAATATGACTGCAATACCGCTTACAATAGTTTTATTGCAAGAGAATTTGATTTACAAGCAACCAAATAGTCTCTAAAGGTCTGTTTGGATTGAGTAAAAAAAAAACGGTTAAGTGGAAAGCAGGGTTAAGTGGAGTTATAGTGAGCTAGAGTTAAGTGAGGGAAAAGAGAGTCAATACATATAACCTTATATGGATTGGAGGGAGAGTTAAGGTGGATGTATTTAATAACTCTTGTTTGGATTTGAGATTTTTATTGGAAAAAAAAAAAGTTAAGTGGGATGTATTTCTGACTTTTTAAACAAAATTTCTCACTTTTCTCTTGTTAATCCTCCGATTTGGGAAGTTAAAAAATGGACAAAAGAGAGTTAAATAAATTTTCACTTAACCCTCTATTACTCTTCCTCCTAAATCTCTATGCTCAAACCAAGCATAATTCTTTTTTTCTCTCACTTAACTTTTTCTCATTTAACTCTCTTAAATCTCAATCCAAAAAGACCCTAAGTGCAAAGGCCTAATTGTGGATACAATGATTATCAAACAGAAGAAGGTATAAGTTACAAATTAATATTAGTTCATGAATATTAATTAACTGCAATATCTAATATAAATTACAAAATTAACACTCGTTCAAGGATATTTAAAGGCAAATATATCTAATGTTAAAGTAGAGTTAGAAGCTCTTTCTTAAAAAAAAATTTAATAATAAAGAAATAAAATAAAATAAAATTTTCTTTCTTTTAATTCCCCTTGAGAATCCTTGGGCACCCTGTAGACACCCAATATATATTTCCTTGGTTAGATTTGATTCACAAATTAAGGAAAACAATATATATAAAGAAAAGGGCCTAAGACCTAACTCAATACTCATCATTTGCTATTCTATATAAAAAGGCTTTTTAAAGTTTTCCTGAATTCTAAATAAGTACCAAATAAGTCTGTCCAAGTTGACTAAAGTGCAAGTGTTATGTAAACAAGAAACCTTGATTCAATGATTATGAGGGAAAAACTTATAAAAATGAACCTAGTAACCTAGAAAATAATTCAAAAAGTATGGATGACCATCATTCTAACAATTTGGATCATCTCGTCTACAGGATCCATAGAAAAGAAAACTTTGTAAAAATCTACATGGTTGCCATTGTTGCAGGATGGGATTATCCTGTCTGAAATCTACAACTGTTTCTAAAATATTTTTTCCATTATATTATCAAATTCTAACCACCGCACCTACAAAATCAAGGGTCACCCAACGTGAGCTCATGGGAATCCGATGCGAATTTTCAAAATGAAACATCTATACTCTATGTAAAAAATTTAAAAATATTTAAAAATATTCTTGCCAGCAAAAATTTAACTAAAGATCTCTAATATGCAATGCAAGTCTAACATAATAACCACTACGCCACTAATATTTATTTTAAGGGTAGACAAGGATACATACTAATTCTATTTTTGGTGTCCCTTTAATCATCGGTCCTGGATTTTCGTCCAGCCTGTCGTGGACTAGGGTCGCACTTGGGATCACTCTAAATAATAACAAAATCAAAAATAGTCTAACTTGCTTTGAGAAGATGTCTCAAAATCTCAGAGTAAATTCTTAGATAAATTTGATAAATTAATTGTTTTAGTAAACTTTTAGATACATTACTTTTGAAGGCACCATAATAAATTGAGTTATTTATATTTATTCCTCTAATACTATTCCACAATTCTATTACTTTCTATTTTTAATTTTATTAGTACTATTCCATTTATTATTAAATAATGGAGATAACTACAAATAATATTTAAAAAATATATGAAATAAAAATAGTAATAATTAATTCGATATGGAAAACTAACAGAATTAAAAATTAGTATTGAAAATAATTTTAATAAATATTTCAACAAAGATTGGATGGTGTATATATGGCCACAATTATATCAATCAAACTAATCTCCCTATAAGAAATAAAAATATTCTCCTCCATTCATAACAAGAACAGCAATACTAAAAGTGCAAAATCTAGGGAATGTCGATACATCCCCCCTATCAATGAGAATCGTTTGTGCAACCAACACCACATGAACAGCATATGTTGGAGTTTCAATTTTTTTTTTTCTTGGGAGGTCCAAGAAAGTGAGAAACCAAGAAATGATAGAGAAACCTTAGGATTCAATTCCCAAGAACCAATAAGATTCTTGTGTCCCCTTAGGAATGGATACTTTGGAGTAAATAAAGAGACAAGAAGTTAGGTTTGGCAGAGCCTAACACCTTCTTACACTACAAAGCATCAAGCTAAGTGTTGTTCTTTAGTGTTGTACTTGTCAAGTGTTACCAGGTGGTGTGATTTTGGAACATCAAAGAAAGAAAATTGATGGAACAGTGATGTGGAAGAAAAAAAATCAAAAAACAAAAATGGGAGACGTGCACTGTGCCATTGACACAAGGTGGTGTACTAAAGTTCTGGAGGAGATGTTGCATAAGTTTGAGGGATGTAACATTGAGGATTTTTTTTTATTTTTTTTTAGATGCCCGACGATACGTACGAAATTTTGTACATGCTGCGGAGCATGTTAATTGGGAACAAGTTGTCAAATGAGGCTCGACTTACAATAGTCCTATAATCAAAATAAACTGTAAAATTATATAACAAAATATAAAAAAATCAGATATAATTGTAGCATTCTTCTTGTGAAGTTGAAGCAGTGACGTAGTAGCAGTGACGTCCTTCTTGTACAATCTTTAGTTGCATCATATTGTAGCATATCGAATCATAGTTGTCACGACCCGCGTCTGCGAAATCGGATATGAGTGCGTGGTCAAGTCAATCCTACACTGTCGTCGACAGCGGTAGTCAACTGTTTATACCTTATCAATCACCAAAATCACGTAAATCAATCCAAGTCACAGCACTATAACGATAAACAATCAAAAACATGCATCCACGATCACCATGTTCCACTAATATGAGCTTTGTACATAATACATCTCAATACCATCTGGAAACAAATCCGGTAAATCATAAATAAAGTACAGTCATCCAATTAAATACATCAAAGAGTAATACATCAATAATGTCTATATTAAGTTCTCGAAATAGCTCCACTGATCTCGTGTCAACTCCCTGCTATCTATATCAACTGTCCAGTCAGGACGGAGCAAAGTAAATCTATATAATGTTAGAATATAATGTGAAATGAAACGAAAATGAAACAATAAAGTACAAGTACAATTAATATGCACAAGTAATCTAACATGTGGTTTGAATACCTTTGTTGTGGTGGATAACTAGATGTTATCTGGTGCCCCGCATGTGACGTGCGATCGCTACTCTCCACGGTTTAAGAATGTGGTCATCCACATACGACTCTGGTATTCCCCCTCCCGACACCAATGACAATCACAATACGAGACATGACACAAGGTACAATCAATACGACACGAGATATAATGAACACTACACACAATCATCGTGTGTCCTACTTTGTCACGAAGCATGCAATAAAGCGAGTATATAATAACAAGATGCACAATGTGTAGAAACTTGCAATAAATAACAAATAAACGAATTACGAGAATTTAAAGATGAACTGACAATGGAAAATCAATACAATAGAAATATCGAAACTTGCATTAAAATACGAAACAAAAGAAAGCATCGTATAAAGTACTTGTCTCTGATCCAAAGCTGAAGTCACTCTAGTTCAGCTAGAAAATAATATTACCTCATTAGATTCCATTTACTAAAATTCCTATTTAATTCTTAAGCCTAAAATCCAATGAATTTCCTTGTCCCCATTCTAAATCCTTTAGTAAATAATTCTATAAATTCAATTTACACTAATTGACCTTGAATGTTTCACCTTAAAAGTCTTTATAAAAACCTTTATTCACTAATCACTAATTACACTAATCAATCCCCTTATTACTAACCAATCACTAACTAATCCATTAATCATTACTAATCAACTTGGTAATTAATTTTCTTCATTACTAACTAACCATCAAACCAATTCATTAATTAACTAACTAATTTTTATTAACAATTAAACTAACATATTCCACTGGTCCAACATTGAGCCCAAGTCCACTGACGGGTGCGGACCAATAAACTTAGGTCCACAACCTGTGCCAAAGCCTTAACTCAAGTCTTTGGCAAGACTCAGTCACAGAGCCTTAACCCATGGATTTAAGTCAATATGTACAAAAACCCATTAATCCACGAATCTGGCTTAGACACCAGTTTTGAATTATATTCCCCCCGCTCTGTGTATCCGTGTCGAGTTGGTGTCGAACCCGACACTGCACTGGACACGAACTCGTATCCTCACTGAATTCGAACTCAACACTGGATACAGATACAAAACACAGAGCTCTGTCTTGATCTGCACAACATCGGTTCCATGAAACAGGATCAAGAAGAGAAGAAATTAATAGAGCATACCTATGTAGAACAACCTATCCATTTTATCCAACCCAAATCTTGAGGATACAATCAAGAAATGATCGTATCGTATCCGTCCTGAGGGAATCGAATTGGAATGACTCCCCTGTTGCATTTCATCGAACATGTGATGTTCAGAACAAAAAGGAAACATTCAAAAATTTCTTTAAATGTTCGGATGATCGAGACTTAAGAAAGAAATTCAGAAATCAAAATAGAAGAATGTCCATTACAAAGGAATTGAAGAAACTCACTAATTCAAGAACCCAAACTCTCGACCCCGAGTTCGTAAGCTCTGCAACTCTGGTTGCAGCCGACTATCGATCGATCGATCACTGAGAATCAACCCACCACCATCTCGATCGAGGTCAATGCTCGTCGTCGTCCTTATCACAGATCCGCCGATTACCACCGCCGGAGAAGAATCATCACCGTGCTTGTCATTTGGAGAAACGTTGTTGAGATCATGGTCGTGAACTGGAATGCCGCATCGACGTCGGATCACCGGAGAACTCTGTCGTCGAGAAGAATCATGTCACCGCTTGTCGAAGTCGCTGCCGAGATGTCTTCTGGACGCGGTGGAGAATCATCGTCGGAGTTCTCGTCTTCAATGCAGCCGTCGATACAGAGAAGCCGATCTACGGTGGGGGTAGTCACCAGAGCGCCATGGCGGAAGTGTTGGAATAATTCCTAAAGAATGCAAATTGAAAGATGTAAAATTAAAGACAGAAAATATGTAGAGGATTCGAGGCACGTTACATGCTATCCTTAGAATAGAATTTTGCCCCCACGAACAGTGCAGTGGGTTCCTGGCGATCTATTCCCGAGATACAACGAATCCCTTTGATCCACTGCACCGTGCATCCGGTGGTGAATCCCATGAACGATCACAGTCTTGCCCGAAGAAGAGAGATTGGACGGAGGAGTTTTTGGAAAAATTTATGTTCTGGTGGTTTTTTTTCTTTTCCGTCTCTGTACTATTTTCCTTTTCGTTCCGAACAGAGAGCGAGAGAGAGAAGAAAGAAAATCAATTCTGGTTCTAAGATCTCAGGATCGTGTCTTGGATATATCTCTCATGTAACATTTTCCACTCTTTCCGTAACGGGATTACGTGAGAACGGTTCCGCGGAAGACCAGCAATCCACCAGACCAAACCAACGAAAATAAAATAAATTATAAAATTACCTTTGTATCCATGTCCGTTCCGCGGCGCGCAAGCTTGCAAAGTATTAAGTGCGCGGCTGATAAACGCGTAAAAATGGGCATTAAATTGTGTACCCGCTTGCGGGTTGGATGAGATCTAGCCCATCCCCCACAAAATCCACTTACCCACTAAGAGGGGTAAATTAATATATGGAAAGGAGAATGACTTCTCCTTTCCAATGTGGAACTAAAAAAAGAGGAATTGCCTTTATTGAATCACATGGATTGGTTTCAAAGTAAAGTCAAAACAACTCTAACAATCCCCCACATGATTCAATAAGGGAACAAAGAAGGTATAACACGATAGGATAATACGAAGAAAAACAAGATATGGGCAATCACACTGTGTATCAGAGGAAGGTGTCTTCCGGACTTGAACCCCTCCTTAGTGTTATACTTCTCATCTATACAGACCCAAAGTGACATATGTCTTAAACTTAGGATCTTATTTGTACAGACTCAACATACACACAAACACATTGTAGGCATTTGATCATATCAATAGTTGTGAACTTTTCGGCCATGTGTTGTCTCAATTTCTTAAGAGCTCTAGAGAACAGCCTGAGTTCCCATAGAAAGTGGCCCCACTTTCACTCTTAAATAGGTGAATCTTTCTAGGTATTCTGCAATTTATATACCCTGCTTTACAAGCCACAGATTCATTAAGATTTTATAATCACCATTTTATTTATTGTAGATCAACACTATACAGTAGAGGAATGGTTCTTTACAATTACTATCATATAGTGTTTTCAGTCACACATCAATTTTGTTGTTACCCATTGAACCTTTTTTTGGTGCTTCCAATCGAAGGTCGGGTTGCTTTTGAGGTGACTCAATCTATGGGCTTTAACCTCATTCCTCTTGTCGTCTCCAATACTAGTCTCCTTGAAAACCCTTTAGTTAGAGGATCTGCCAGATTGTTCTTTGATCTGACGAAGTCAATTGTAATTACTCTACTGGATCGCAATTGCTTTACCCGATTGTACCTCAGGCGTATATGTCTGGATTTTCCATTATAACTTATCCTTTGAGCCTTTGCTATTGTAGCTTGGCTGTCACATTGTACAGGGATAGCATGACCAGGTTTGCTCCATAGAGGAATATCTGTTACCACATTCCTAAGCCAGTCTGCTTCCTCAGTGGTGAGGTTAAGAGCTATGAATTCTGCCTCTATAGTAGATCTAGAAATATAGGTCTGCCTGGTAGAGTTCCACGCAACAGCAGCTCCGCCCAATGTGAATACGTATCCACTTATGGCTTTGGTCTCATCTGTATCGGAGATCCAATTTGTATCAGTATACCCTTCTAATACAGATGGGCATCCTCCATAGAATAATCTATGGGATATCGTGCCCTTTAGGTATCTCATTACCCATTCTAAGGCAGTCCAATATAAACTATTCAGATTGCTAGTGTACTGACTAAGATTTTTTACTGCGTAGGAAATATCAGGTCTGGTATAATTAGCAATATAGTTCAGGAATCCGATTTGCTGAGAATACTTCAACTGAGCCATATTGTCTCCTTTATTCTTCTTCAACCTGATACTTGCATCATATAGAGTGCTTACAGGTTTAGAATCAAAATAGTTAAATCTTTTTAGAACCTTTTCTATATAGTGAGATTGGGAGATACCAATTCCCTCAGAAGTGCGACTTAATTTAAGTCCTAAAATTACATCAGTAGGTCCTAAATCTTTCATATCAAAATTTTGAGATAGGAATCATTTAATATCATAAATAATATCCATGTCAGTACCAAAATAAGAATGTCATCAACATACAGGCATAATATTACACAAGTGCTACCAACAGTTTTGCTATATGCACATTTATCAGAATCATTAATAGCAAAACCATATGATAGAATTACCTTATGAAATTTATCATGCCATTGCTTTGGTGCTTGTTTCAGCTCATAAAGAGATTTAATTAATGTACATACCTTGCGTTCTTGCCCTGGAACAACAACCCTTCAGGTTATTCCATATAAATTTTTTCCTATAAATCTCCATTCAGAAAGGCAGTTTTTATATCCATTTGATGAATAAACAGTTTATGAACATATGCAATAGCTATTAACATTCTAATTGTAGCAATTCTAGTAATAGGAGAGTAAGTGTCAAAAATGTCTACCCCTTCTCTTTGTTTGAACCCTTTAGCCACCAACCTGGCTTTGAATTTCTCAATAGACCCATCAGGTCTTAACTTCTTTCTGAAGATCCATTTGCAACCTATTGGTTTGCAACCTACAGGAAGGTTAACCAAATCCCAAGTTCTATTTGATATAATAGAATCCATTTCACTATTTATGAAATCTTTCTAAAATAAGGAATCAACTGAGGACATAGCCCCTTGATAAGATATATGGTCCTCTTCAACAAGGTAGGTGAAAAAACCTTCACCTAGGGCTGGTTCTCGTCTTGTTCTTTTACTTCTTCTGGGTTCTACTGGGGTAATCTTCTATGGTTGTGAACTAGAGGTTACATCAGGGACTTGTGTAGAAATAGAAGATCTAGGAATTATATTTTTTAATAGAAAATTATTTTCAAAAAATGTAGCATCCCTAGATTCCATGACTGTGTTAGCATCAATACCATTTACCTCACTCTTAATTACAAGAAATCTATAAGCAATACTATTTTGGGCATATCCCAAAAATATACAATCTACGGTCTTGGGTCCCAATTATCTTTTCTTAGTAGGAGGGACAGTGTCACGCCCCAGTCCCAAAATACGTAGGATTAGGCACATAAGCATGCCATCTGCATGCTATGGTAACTCCAATATATGGAAACCATAACACATGCGTATGCTGTAATATGAATAACAATTCACTAGTGGTATAAACTATCACAAGTCACAGGGCATAACTAAATCTCATCCACAGAAAATCATAAATAGATAGATAACCAATAACTATGTAACTAAATCTCAATATGAAGTATCAAAGGATGATAGTCGGGTGAAAACAAATCCACTGCAAAACTAGAATATAAAAGAAATAATATAAGTATATCAACTAACAATCAATGCGACTCGAAGAGAAGACCTCCTTGAAAAATAAGTAGCAAGTTCGGATTCGCGCTCCTGCTAATACTCATGAATATTTACACCTGGAAAGGGACCAGGTCCTCAAAGGGACATAATAAGATACATAGAAGCATGCCAATAAAGTACTGAAATAAACATCCAATGGGTTGCCTAACCGTCTAAGTGAATGCAGTTTGAGAACAACTTTCTTACAAGTGGGCTATCTGGCCATAAATGGGATTGGCATGATTCTCTCGGAGAATCAGGGGCCTATAAAGCATGTCGTCTTTTGAACGCCAGAGGCCGCTAGTAATATAGGGGTCATCACCGCCACGTATCTCCGGCGGAGCATACGGGTTACAAAAAAGAAAGTGCAAAGGAGGCCAAATGTCGTACTTGTTGTTCTCCCCACCCCATGCTCTAAGTATGTTGTATCCACAACACGTTTTAGCTACTACGTCGAGACGGGGTGCAAGTATCGGCGTCGTAACTTTGGTTCATAGCCTATCGTTAGTACAATAACCCAACCCTACAACAAAACAAGGACAAGGATTGGACCATCGTACTACAATAGTTTATGTCCATGGACTACTAATAACTGCTAAGTCTTCTAACATACAATTTCTATCAGCAGTTATCCCTAACGCACGTCCCATACGTACAAGTGGCCAATTCCGTCACGCAAGTCCGTGATCTATATGAGACTCACACTCGTGTAACAACTGTGTCACGACCAATGAAACCTAATAATGCCTCATAATAATAGGATGGTCTCATAAACTAGGTCAATGCATATACATAATAAAAACAGAATACGACGCTACCGTCGTTGCATCCAAATTTCCTTGGAGCGCAGTTTATATAGCAGTTAAAATATATGAACTAATAAGCAGAAATAAGATGCATGCATCATATGGAATATAAATTATAGTACAATGGCAAGGTATACTTGCCTGGCAAGAAAAGCTATATAGTACCAATAACCTGCTCCTAAAGTCGTGTAGAACAATCCGATAGTCCTATATACATGTAATATAATACAATACAATATCAGCCATTACACTAGCACATACACAACCATAATTACACTGGACTCAGAGGGTACGCTAGGGGTGACACTGGTCAACTAACAGGGTCAACTATGCGTCTAATTACGCAGGTGTCCTATCTTAAATATTGTATCAAAATCAGACAGTTAACTAACATGTGTCTAAGCCAGTACGTTAATGTACATAAGGCAGTCAACCAACATGTTCTTAGGGTTACTTGGTCAAATGTAAATATGGGATATCCATAATTAACCTAGGGCCTCACAGCAATATATTATAGTCATAATTATTATTTAGCATCTAATTACCTACGTATATATATATATATATATATATATATATATATATATATATATATATATATATATATATATATATATATATATATATATATATACATACATATCAATCTGATTATAATATGCGTATGTATACGCATACAAGTCATTGGGTTCACCGACACAGGTCTGAAATCAACCAACTATCACGAAGTATTCTAACCCTAATGTTATTCACACAAGTACACATAAAATAAAAGGAGAGGGACGGGTTCGAATCTTGGGGTTAGCGTGTACGCACGGGAATTGAGGGTGACTGCTGCAGGTCGTCTTCGGCGAGGGTGACGGGTCCACGATGACGACGATGATGTCGATGTTGATAACGAGGGTGATGATGATTGTGATGACGAGGGTGATAATGTTGATGATGTAGGTTATGATGATTATGATGATACTATTGATTAAGGTGATGATGAAGATGGTGATTAAGGTGATGATGATGATGATAATTAGGGTGGATAATGATGATGATGAGGGTTATGATAATGATGGTTATGATTATGATGAAGATGATGGTGATGATTATAATGAAGATGATGGTGATGATGATGATGAGTCGATGAGATGATAATGGTGATAATGTCTGGAATGGCCGGAGGTGTACTGTCGGAGTCCGACGGCTTCAGGCGAGGAGGACAGGGTAGAGAAGTAGTGGTCGGGTCTGAGAAGGGAGAGGTGGTGGTGTTAATGGCGGTTCAGGGGGTGCTGCTCCAGCCAGGGGGAACTCAGGCGGCCGAGGAGGAGGACAGGGAGCAGGGAGAGGTGTTAAAGGTAGTGATGATGGGAGGAGTCCGACGAGTGCAGAAGCTAGAAGACGGTGGGCAGTGGTGGTGGTCGATGTGCAGGGAGGCGTCGAGGACAGCGGGTCGATGAGGGAAGGTCATGCTTCTATCTATTTTGTTACGTCCCTCTGAGGACCTGGTCCCTTTCCAGGTGTAGACGATCTTGACTTTTCATAGGAGCACGGATCAGGACCTGCTATTTCTCTCTCTTTCGAGGAGGTCTTCTCTTCGAGCCTCATTGATCATTAGATGTACTTATTTTGTTTCTCTTATATTCTAGTTTGGTAGTAGATTTGTCTCCACCCAACTACTTGTTCTTATCAAGCATTTTATACTTGATTCAATTATATAGTTGATTGGTTATTCATTTCTATTTAATTATGTGGATGAGATCTAGTTATGCCCTGTAACTTATGACATAAATATATACCACTTGTGAATTGTTATTTATAATACAGCGTACGTATGTGTTATGATTTCCATATATTGGAGATGCCATATACATACGACTAGCATGCTTATGTATTCCTG
Organism: Iris macrosiphon; assembly: GCA_036927795.1. NCBI lineage: Eukaryota > Viridiplantae > Streptophyta > Magnoliopsida > Asparagales > Iridaceae > Iris > Iris macrosiphon. The sequence continues at coordinate 25,094,144 of JAYESA010000011.1, forward strand.
GTCCTACGTATTTTGGGACTGGGGCATGACATTAATACCAATAACTTATATACTTACACACATACACATAGGTACTTAATGAATATGTGGGCACTGAACCTACTGATACTATTAAGTATCAGTCCTCTCTATATCACTTGTAATGCCTCGTCTCCAGCGGTTCACTAATGGAATACTTGTAACTTTCACTCTGTTGAGAATCGAGTCTCGGGGAAACCTTACCACCGAATCAATCACGGACAAAATACAATGAACACCCTTCCAACTGATGGAACGACATATATTAAAATAAGTCCAAGAGTTTTCGTTGGATATTTTGTTGCTTGGTTTTGTATTGCTTTGTGTTTTATCTTGCTTTCGATGATTTGGTTTTCATGATTGGCTTTCCTCGCTTGCGCATTCTTTTCGAATATTAAGAGAAAGAGATCGAAGAATTCTAACCAAGTGTTATCTTAATGTCCCATCGACATGAATGCACAATCTCGTCCATGCTCTTGCTTCGGTTCTCTCCTCAAACTTTAAAATCTATCATCCATAAGTAAACCTGATTTGATCCTCTCTACTAGCGGTGACTGCACCTGCAAGTTGGCTAGTATACTATGTGCTTTGAGTAATACAACCTGTATACCGAGCCCATGTAAGTCATCTAATATCTCGCTTTAAGTCGTCAAGAAGAACGCCATAGGCTTACGACTCAATGCATCTGCTACTACGTTAGCCTTACATGGATAGTAATGCACCTCAATCTCAAATTCTTTCATCAACTCTAGCTATCGTCTTTTGTCATGCCCCAGTCCCAAAATACGTAGGACTAGGAATATGTGCCATGCCAGCTACACATTCGACCAGACTCTGGTCCGACTAAAATACGTATAAGCTGTACTATAATGGTCACTATCTATGTCTCAATCCACAATGAAATAAAGACAAGAATGAACTACTTGTGCTAAAATCGACCGTCCAGTAACACACAAGCTACAATAGACTCGAAAAAGAAATATGAGTCTATTAAACTAGGCTATAACAATATAAATAAGTAACAAGAAACGATAAACATAAATGCGGTAGAAATGATAACAGTACCTGAGTCAAATATATGTATGACGAGGCGATAAACATCAGCAGCCCCAGAAAACTCTACCACCATCTATGCTACAAAAATGGCAAGGGGCCAGGTCCTTAGAGGGAAGTAACAAGGTACAAGAAACAACATGTCAGAAGTAAAACAGTAATATAATATAAAGCTCAGGGGTAAACTACTGCAACCATCTAAGTGCTATGCAAGTTAGAGAATCACTCATACTCAGGCAGGAGACTCTCAAGGCTCTGTCTGTGTGAACCCCAAGAAGTCTAATAATAATAATAATAATAATAATAATAATAATAATAATAATAATAATAATAATAATAATCACTCAGGGCTCGTTGTCACGAGCCCAAAGTAGGCAAGTATATCACTCAAGGTTCCTGATCAGGGAACCTAGTGTACACATGTAAATATCACCAAAGCTTTGCTAAAGAGACTAAGGTATGCATATATATAAATTTCTACCCAAAGTACAGTGTAGACTCTCCCCTCCTATGTAATCTCACGTATCATGTCATAAGCTGGTGAGATGAAGACCTCTAACTATCACAACGAGACATAGTACTGTATAAATAAGTATTATGTGACGAGTCCTAGAATCCTTATATATAATCCATACACGAAGAATATATCATGAAAGAATCTGTCATATGAGGTCGTGTCGAGTGTCCTATGATCTGTCGTGCTAAGAATGCAAGCACGTATCATGGGTTCAAGGTAATGACTCTCTATCTTCGATACTCGACTCCGCGGACGGATGTCGGTACCCGAATCTGGTTCGGACACAAAGTATTGTATAACGGTACTAGGGTAAATAGATATATCAACAATAGCATAAAAGAACAATATCTAATACATAAGTAAATATTTGAGGCTGTGATACAACTTGGCAAGGTACACTGTCATGTTGCCTGCTACTGCAGTGTTGCCTGACGGATGTCCTCTAATGAAAGTACGAAGAATCCAAGTTTTCCTATATTACATATTCTAATCAATACTAACACAACTAATCTACTTAATATAAAAGGGTAAGATCATCGTACAACTAATATTGTGATATCCATGCCAATAATTCAACAGTCACATGTCATAAGATATCGTGCCAATAAATACGTACCATGCTACTGTCTCTTACGTCGCGTGGGTCTCGTACAACAGGTTATCATATGTACGTTTAGAAAATTATATGAGTTTCGATAAGCATGTTCCTTGACGTACGTAGATATGATACGATGTCCCAAGACTCGCAACAACGCTAAACTATACTTTGAACATGCATGTAGTCAATCAAACACACATGTAGACCTCAAATAATAATGAATTAAGGATGAATTAAATTCTAGAATTATTATTTATTTAGTGAAAATACTGAAACAGTCATCGTTGTATGCACAAAGTTCCGTTGCGCGTCGACTAGGTGTTCTAGCAACTCCATAAGTTAAGAAAAAAGCCTTTACCTTAGGCAATATAGAGAGAGTTTTGCTCTAATATATATATATATATATATATATATATATATATATATATATATATATATATATATATATATATTTCTATTTTAAATTTCTTCCTCTTAAAAAAAAATCTTTAAATCTTTCTTTTTAATAAAAATATATCTTAAAAAACAAAGAACAAATTATCTATCTCCATTTTTAAAATATATCAAAAATAGAGATAGATTTCTTTTTTCAAAAGTCCTATCCGTCGATTTATTTTTTAAAATAAAGATAGATTTCTTTATTTATTTTAAATAGAGAGAGATAGATTTATTATTTAAATGAAGATAGATTTTTTTTTACTTTTTATAAACATATCTTAAAACTAATCTATTTTTTAAAACAAAATTTAAAAATAATTTTTCTTTAAAAATAAATCTATCTTTAAAAACAAATCTATATTTAAAAATATTAATTTTGATGTTAGTGTTAATTTTTATATTAATATTAATGTTAATTTTACCTTGGCTGACCTAGAATCTGTCCGGACTAAGCCAGATCCAGCTCGGACCGATTCTACCTGGATCATAGACTCGAACTTGATTTTATTACTTTGGTCAAAGGTTGACCCTATCCAGATAATTTGACTTGACAAGACTAGTCTGATATGAACTGGACCCGATAAAAATCGAAATGAATTGGCCCTAGCCCGGCCCTCCGAAAATCTTGATGCTAGCCCAAAGAATGAAAGAAAATGTGAAGCCCTCTATTTGATAATATTTTTAAAACTAATTTTATCTTAAACATTCTCCAACATTATGAGAACTTGTTAATTGTTATCTATTTGTAAAATCATCATCTATTTGCAAACTCATCACAATCATGATCACGGTCACCTTCAATGTCACTTGTTGATTTATGGGAATTTCTCTCCAAATTTTAGTCTTCCTTCATTATTTAAAAGTATATTTCTTAAAAGTAAGACAAACAAACTACTGGACAGCCAATGAAAACGCATTGCTAATGATTTTTCCTTTAGACCATCTCCCATTCACATATTTAATATGTCTTCATCTTCATCATCAGGTTCAACAATTCTATTTGGATCAAAGAAGGCATCAACTGGTTCCAAATATCTCTGAACATAGGGGTGATCAATGCAAAAACTTTGTTGATTTGGATTCTGGAGAATGGAAAAAGGTCCAGTTGGGTGCTTCGATAGGGTGTACTAGATGTTTATCAAAGTATTGCCAAGAGCCTGAGTCTGAAGAGTTTGGCGATGATCAGAAGCACGATTGCATATATCTTCTTTGTGAAAATGATCACACAACATATTGAAAATAGACTCTAAGGTTTGCGGTTGTTCATCAACAGGAGGCACAGAATCAGCATGATGTATGTTGGAGTTTGATGATGAGTTATATGGTAGAAGCATAGATGGATTAATTCTCTGAACTCTATTGAGGGATAAAGGTTCCTGAAGATGTGGACAAGTATCCAATGGAATGTCAAAGTAGTTGAAAATGGTTGGCAAGTATATGACGAAGAGTAGTGGATGCCATTTCTTGTGACATTGAACCATTTGAGATAAGATGGTCTGGGGAACATTGAAGTTAATGCCAAAATACAAGTGGTATAAGGCTGATATTTCTAGATAAAAGACCTCATCAAAGTAAGTCTTTTTAGGTAGAAAAGTTGAAAAGATAATACGATGCATTTCAAAGAAGTGACCATTCAAATATCTAGCGTAAAATTTTCCAGGTGAACATTCAAGAGGATGACAAATGATATTTTTGAAAGAGTCTAGAGTTAAGTCATGGTCGAATTGAACTTGGCGTGATATTGACTAAGGTTTGTCCGTCAGTGGGAATGCGTAGAATTTCACCCAAGCCGTACGCATCGAATTCAATTGGAATACCACGAACTCTAGATGAAATAGTGTTATGTTCATATGTTAAGTTATAATAGAATATTTGAATATCATTGGTGTAAATATTGGTACGGGTCGTAACAAGCTCTTCAAGTTAGTATTTTTGAAGAATAGGTAGATAGTCATTGTGTTGGAAGGAAAAATCAATAGGATGGCCAAGACATATGTGTCTCTTAGAGAAGTCAATAAACCAATCATTTGAAATTTTGAGGCTTTGAAAAGTGAAATCGTCGAATTCTCCTATATTTGGCATAATGTGATAGAAAAGAGGGTCGAAAAAGGAATATATTTTTCTTTTAAGGGCTATGTGGGAAGGATGTAGGAAGAAGAAAAAAGTTTATTGTGGAGGAGGGGATATTTTCCGTTGGTCTGAATGAATGAGCCACGAAAAGATGTATAAATAGAGTAGCAGAAACCCAAATTAGGAAGAAGATTAATGGCATAGCATATTCTGAAATTAAACTAACCGAGTTCAGTCCGAGCTCGGCCTGAGTTCAATCCAAATTCTGTGTACATTTATTTCTAGAATCTCAATGTAACTTTAATCGATATTATGCCTTTCTTGACTTGATATAAATACAGAATAATAAGTACTGAATTAATTTATATATTTTTAAGAGTTTAGATCATCTCGGAGTAGCTGTAGGGGTCGGATCCCAGCTAGTGATGGTCCGAAGATACTTAAATACCGTATCACTTAAGGTTATTTATACATTTTTGACAGAAGGGCCCTTTCAACTTCTATCCAAAATTTCAAAACTTTTTTAAAAATATGACAAAATTTTTAAGGATCTTATGATTCTTATATTTTATCAGAATCCAAATGACCTAATTCTCGACGGATAAAGTTGAATCAATCTTCAGCTAAATATTTAGTAAAGATGTCTGCTAATTGATGTTCTCTGTCAACATATTCCAAACAAATATCTCCATGTAATTGATGATCCCTTAAAAAATGATATCAAATTTCTATGTGCTTAGTGCGTGAATGGCATACTGGATTCTTGGTGAGATTAATGGTGCTAGTGTTATCACAGAGAATAGGAATATTCTTATAGTGCAAATTGATGTCTTCTAGGGTTTATTTCATCCATAAAATTTGAGCTCAACAACGTCCTGCGATGATATACTCAGCCTCAGTTGTTGATAATGGAACAAAATTTTATTTTTTGCTAAACCTGAAGACTAGAAAATTTTCTAGGAAATGACAGGTGTCGCTGGTGCTTTTTCGATCGACTTTGCATCCAGCAAAATCAGCATCCGAGTAACCAGCAAGGTCAAAGGACGTGATTTTGGGATACCATAAGCCTATCGACAAAGTCCCTTTAAGGTATCTAAAGATATGCTTAACTATGCACAAATATGATTTCTTAGGATTAGCCTGATATCTAGCACAAAGGCATACAACAAACATAATGTCTGGGCGACTAGCAGTTAGATATAACAAACTACCAATCATACCTCGATACTTACGTATGTCTATTAGTTTACTGCTTTTATCAAGGTCAAGCTTAGTGGATGTTGCCATTAGAGTTCCGATAGGCTTTGCATTGTCCATGTCAAACTTTTTGAGCAAATCTTTCGTGTATTTAGCCTGATGGATGAATTATCACGTCACAGTCCCAAAATACGTAGGACTAGGAATACGTAACACGCCCAGCCGTATGTATACGAACTCCAATATATGAAAACCATATACACACGTACGCTATACATGAATATCCAATCCACCAGTGGTAAACAACAAGTCACACACAATCTATATCTCATCTATAGCACAAATAATAAGTAGGAATAAAGAGCTGAATAATAACTGAATATCCAAGATGAGTATCAAGTCTGATAGTCGGGTGGAAACAAATCCACTACAAAATGACTATACTGAAGTAGCAACAAGGATCTCTAAACAGCGGTAATAAAATCAAAAATACTCCGAAGGTAAGACCTCCTCAGTCTGGTAAGTAGCGTCAGGTCCAGGTCTGTACTCCTGCGGATACTCCTGCTCTCCTATATCTAGAAAGGGACCAGGTCCTCAGAGGAACGTAATAAGATACATAATAACATGCCAATAAAGTACTGAAAAATAAATATCCAATGGGTCGCCTAACCGTCTAAGTGAATGCAGTTTGAGAACAACTTTCCAACACGTGGGCTATCTGGCCAAAAATGGGATTGGCATGGTTCTCTTGGAGATCCAGAGGCCTACAAAGCATGTCGTCTTTTGAACGACAGAGGCCGCCTGATAATATAATATATAGTGGTCATCACCACCCGTCTCTCCGGCGGAGAATCTGGGCGCACAAGAGAAAAGTGCAAAGGAGCCCAAACGCCTTACTTATTGTTCTCCCCACCCTACGCTCTAAGCAAGCCATATCCATGACACGATAAAACCTTTAAATAACTGCCAGGTCTACTAGCATACAAGTTTCTATCGACAGTTATCCCTATCCGTCGTACGACCTATACGTACTAGTGGTCAGCCGAATACGCAAGTCCGTGTCCTACATGTGACTCACTCTCGTGTAAGAATAGTGTCATGGCCAATAAAATATAAGATGCCTCGTGATAATGGGGAGGTCTCATAAAGTAGGTCCAATACAAATACATAATTAAAAACAAAATACGACGACACCATCGTTGCACCCAAGTTTCCTTGGACGAACAATTTATATAGCAGTTAAAATAAATGAACTAAATAAACAGCAACAAAATAAGCATGCATCATATGGAATGTAAATACTAGTACAATGGCAAGGTATACTTGCCGGGCAAGAGTTCTGTATAGTACAAGCGTCCAATACGGTGTTATGTTTGGTGTAAGAAGTGGGGTTAGGGTTTGAGAGAGTTTTGCAATATATATATAGAGATAAGAGGTGGTGGAATAATTTAGTGGTTTAAGAAACTACTGCTGCTGTTGTTTCTTCTTTCTTTGTTTGGTTCCGGTTGAGGAGAGTTTAGTAATAAAAGATATAAGAGGCGGTGGAATGAGAGGGCTCACATGCACGGAGAAGGGAAAGAAAAGTTGGTTTTTGCTACTGCTGTTGTTGATATTTTCTTCTCCTAACGGGTCCGGGTAAGGGTTAAACGGGTAGTGGGTTTAGGATAGAGGGTTTGGATTTCGGGTTGAGATCCAATAGAAATTTCTTTCTAATTATATATCTATATATATATATATATATATATATATGTATATATACATAGAAAATTCTAAAAATTATATTGGTGCATACTATTAAGCTAGCAACTGTCCAAAGGGTCTCATACATGGAATAAATTAGGAAAAATTTATAATGGCTCCATAAATCTCCTAAATGCACAAACATCTCAAAATAAAAATCTATCTCCTCTATTTAGCTCATAACTATTATAAATAAATAATTAATACAGTTTTCAGAATTAAGGATTTTACATTCTACCCAACTTATAAAAATTTCGTCCTCGAAATTAAAACTAAGCCATAGTAGAAAGTCAAGAATGGTATAAGGTATAAATTAACAAAGTAATTTCATACCTTGGACAATGAATAGGTTCGAAAAATGTTGGCGCATGTCGTCCTCGCGCTTCCAAGTAGATTCTCCTAGCGCGCCATGCCTCCATGCCATGCGAACCAAGGGAATAGACTGGTTCCTCAATACTTTTTCTCGACGATCGAGGATTCCCACGGGTTGCTCTTGATATGACAAACTCGGCCCAATGGTGATCTCTGAATGGTCGAGAACATGACTACTGTCTGCCATATATCGCCTGAGCTGCGACACATGAAATACATCGTGTACTCCCTCAAGTGAAGGTGGTAGCGCAAGTCGATACGCCACTTCTCCCACTCTCTCTAGCACGTCAAATGGTCCAATATACCTTGGACTCAACTTGCCGCGCCCTCCGAATCGAATTGTGCCTCTGGTAGGTGATATCCTTAGGAAGACATGATCGCCTTCTTTAAACTCCAAGGGACGACGATGAAGGTCTGCCCATTGTTTCTGTCTGTCTTGCGCTGCTAGCAAGTGTCCTTGTATCTTCTTAAGTGTCTCAATGGTGTTGACCATAAATTCTGGTCCCAGAATCTGACGTTCTCCCACGTCACTCCAACACACAGGAGACCTACACTTTCTTCCATACAATGCTTCAAACGGAGCCATCTGGATGCTCGCCTGATAGTTATTGTTATAAGAAAACTCCATAAGATATAGGTGGTCCTCCCATGATCCTCTAAAGTCCAACATACAAGCCTTCAACATATCTTCCAATGTCTGAATAGTACGCTCTAACTGCCCATCTGTCTGTGGGTGATAAAATGTACTGAACTTCAGACGAGTTCCAAGACTCTCTTGCATGCTACTCCAAAAGTATGATGTAAAGCGTGAATCCCTGTCTAATACAATGCTGACTGGAATGCCGTGTAATCTCACGATCTGCCTCATATATAAGTCAGCCAAAACTTCTGTAGATTGGCCAACTCTAAAAGGCAAGAAATGGGCTGACTTGGTGAGTCGGTCCACTATTACCCATACTGCATCTCTTTCACTGGGACTCTTGGGAAAACCCGTGACGAAGTCCATAGTAATGTGCTCCCACTTCCACTCTGGAATCGGAAGTGGTTGCAATAACCCTGCTGTTCTCTGGTGCTCCGCCTTTACTTGCTGACATACCAAACATTTAGCTACAAAGCGAGCTATCTCTCTATTCATTCCATGCCACCAAAAGTGTTGTCGTAAATCACGATACATCTTGGTGCCTCCAGGATAAATAGAATATATCGAACTATGAGCTTCTGTCATCAGCTCCTGTCGAATCTCTCCATTTGGAACATACAGACGATCACCACATCGTAATGTCCCATCATCATGAATACGCAGTCATTTCTGCTCTTCGGCCTCTGTTCTTTCCTTTAATCTTCTGAATCTGGCATTTGTAGGCAATGCTGCTTTGATTCTCTCTATAAGTGATGATTGTACTTGCAAGTTGGCTAGTGTCCCATCTGTTCTGGGTAATATCACTTCAATGCCAAGATCTTGCAAGTCCTTCAATAATTCCCTCTGTGTTGTCAAGAAATAAGCTGCTGGCTTCCAGCTTAATGCGTCTGCTACAACGTTAGCCTTGCCTGGGTGATAATGTAGCTCTATCTCAAAAATTTTCATCAACTCGAGCCATCGATGTTGCCTCATATTTAACTCCTTCTGCGTGAAGACATACTTGTGGCTTTTATGGTCTGTATAGATTTTCACTTGTTCTCCATATAAATAATGTCTCCATAGCTTCAGAGCAAATACAACGGCTGTAAGTTCTAAGTCATGAGTTGGATAATTCTTCTCATGTACTCGTAACTGTCTAGATGCGTATGCAATTACTTTGCCATGCTGCATCAATACACATCCCAAACCTTTCCCTGATGTGTCACTGTAGATCACATAGCCTCCTGATCCTGATGGGATAGTCAATACTGGTGCTGAAGTCGGTCGCTTCTTCAATTCCTCGAAAGCGGCTTGACACCCGTTGGTCCATATAAACTCTTGATCTTTGCAAGTTAACCGAGTCATAGGTGTTGCTATCCTTGAGAAATTCTCCACGAACCGTCGGTAATATCTCGCAAGTCTAAGGAAACTTCTTACCTCCGCTGCTGATTTAGGAACAGGCCATGTCTCGACTGCCGAGATCTTTTCTGGATCAACCGAAATACTATTTCTTGTAACAACATGTCCAAGAAATGAGACTATGTCCAAGAAGAACTCACATTTACTGAGTTTTGCATATAACTGCTCTCTCCTCAAGGTCTCTAGAACAATCCGCAGGTGCTTCTCGTGTTCCTCGTGGCTCTTTGAATAGACAAGTATATCATCTATAAAGATGACCATGAACTGGTCCAAATACTGATGGAAGACTCGATGCATTAAGTCCATAAAGATAGCTGGAGCATTGGTCAATCCAAATGGCATGACCAAAAACTCGTAGTGCCCATATCTTGTCTGGAATGCGGTCTCTGGAATGTCTTCCTTCCTTATCTTCACCTGGTGATATCCCGATCTTAAATCTATCTTTGAGAACATCTTGGCTCCACTAAGCTGATCAAATAGGTCATCAATGCGTGGTAATAGATATTTATTCTTCACTGTTACTGCATTTAAGGCTCTATAGTCAATGCACATACGCACTGACCCATCCTTCTTTGGTACAAACAACACTGGTGCTCTCCAGGGTGATACACTTAGTCGGATGAAACCTTTCTCTTCTAGTTCTTTCAACTGTGTCTTCAGTTCATCCATTTCCTTCTTCGCCAGTCTATAAACATGTGACGCTATGGGTGTTGCTCCTGGTGTCAGTTTGATTGAAAACTCTACGTCTCTATCTGGGGGTAGTCCTGGCAATTCTTTTAGAAAGACGTCTTGGAATTCTGAAATAATAGGATGATAGACAACATCGTCCATTGTGAGCTGCATATCATCAAGGATTTCTGTGGATCCTCATGCAAACTCAAGTTCAGGCTGGCCTGGTACCTTGAAAAGAATGCTTCCTCCAAAGCAATCGAAGAAAGCGTGATACTTACTTAGCCAGTCCATTCCAATCACAATATCAAAGGTTGGCATAGGAAGGACTAAGAGTCGGGCATTTATTTCTCTGCCATGTATCACTATAGGACACGATCTATAAATTTTACTAACAGGTACAACTCCTCCTCCAGTAAGAATTCTAACACAAATAGATAAAGGTGTGGAGGCAATGTTGTGTTTGGCAATAAAACTAGATGATATGAATGAGTGGGTGGCTCCCGTATCAAACAATGTCACAGCAGGAAAAGTAAAAGCAAGAGTGATACCTGCTATGACATCAATCTCCTGATTCATGTCATCCACTTCCATTGCAACAACTTGTTCGTTCCTCTGTGGTTGTCCTTGTCTGGCCCTCGCAAATTGATCCTCTTGTGTAGGTAGCGGTTGTCCTAGCTAAAATCTTTCTGCTGTTGGAGGTCGAGGTGCTCCTGGTCTAGTTATTTGCTGTGCTGGCTTCGGTGCTGGAAGCGCTAGTCTCTGTACTGGCGGTGGAAGTGTCTGCTGCATTGGACAATTTCTCGCCAGGTGCTGTCCAGAACCACATCTCATACACTGCCCCAAACGGGTCCGACAGTCTCTTAAGATGTGCCCGCGTCTCCCAAAATAATTGCATTGGGGCTTCTCTGGAATCTGGTACGGTCCTGCTCTGTGTTGGTACTGCTATTGCTGAGCTAAAGGAAGTCTAATAGGTCCTCCTTGTTGTGTCCTTGCCGGTCCTTGTTGTATTCTCAACTGACCTCCTTTTCCTCTGCTGATGGTTTCTTGCAATCTGGCTTGTATCAGTAACTCGGCATAAGAGATCCGAAACTGTGAGCTTGTGTAGTGTTGGAGCTCCCGAGTCAGTCCGCGATGAAATCTCTTAGCCTTGGCCAAGTCATCAGGTATCAAGGCAGCGCCATATTTACTGAGGCAACTAAAATTGGCATCGTACTCGTCAACTGTTCTGTTCCCCTGCTCCAGATGGAGAAACTGATCGAACAATGCATCTCTGACGGTGTCCGGGAAGTACTTTCTTTCAAAGCACTCCAAGAATTGCTCCCAAGTCTGGTATGTACCCAACTGGCGCTCCATAGATTCCCACCAGTGATGAGCATTACCATCTAGAAGCGTCCTTACACATGTCATCCATAGGTCTACAGGTAGCTGTGATGCTTCTAATAACTTCCGAGTGTGAGTGATCCAGTTGGTAGTTTCCTCTGGGCTCTCAATGACTTTGTATGGCTTCAGACCCATATGTATAAAGTCCTTTACTGAACCAACTCTAGCTCGAGGTACTGGAGCTAGTGCTTGCGCTGGTACAGTAGTCTGTGCAGCCATCATTTCAAGTGCTACCAGAAATTCTTGCCTCTGCTCGGCTGCCTGCTGCCTGTGTTCCAGTATCATCATATGGAAGAATTGGAACAGTTGTGCCTGGCTATCCTGCGGTGTCGATGAGACTGGAAGATTCCCATTAGGTGGAACGGGAAGATCAGATGGAACTGGATTGTGAATCTGTCCATCTGGTCCCGGAAGTCTAGGAATTGTTGAGGTCCCTCCTTGAGTCTGTCCATTGACTCCAGAAGTTGTGTCGCTATCGGCAAAAGTATATCTATTCTGCATATCCATCTCTCTGCAGGTGATCTATGCAACAATTAGAAGAAGTACAGGAATCAAACTGGATGCAAGTATTAAATAGAATATAGAAGCATGAAATATGCTGGGGAATTATCCTCGTATTTTTCAGTCAAAATCCCCAATCATACATGAAGTCTCTCCCTACGTAAACAGGGCTTCAAGGTTGTTTGCGTAAAACAGGTGGATGAGCTGTCCGCATAAAACAGATATTCAAGGAAGTTTTTGGCATAAAGTAGAGCTTCAGAGTTGTCCGCGTAAAGCAAAGAAGCGTAAAGTAGAGAAGCGTAAAGTAGGGCTTCAGAGCTATCGGCGTAAAACAGAGATTCAAAACTGTTGGAGTAAAACAGAGATTCAAAGATGTCGGCGTAAAACAGAGATTCAAAACTGTTGGCGTAAAACATGGTTTCAGAGCTATCTGCGTGAAGTCTGCCCGCGTAAAGTCTATATGCGTAGAGTTTGCGTTAAAATCTGTCTGCATAAAAAGTCTGCTCGTAAAAGATTGTTGCGTAAAGTTTACGTAAAAGACTGCCTGCATAAAGTCTGCGTAAAAAGTATGTGTAAAAAGTCTGCGTAAAATCTGAAATACGTTGCAGCGCAAAGTTGTACGAGGAACTCTTCATATTCCTCGGATAAATTTGTCAGATAAATCAGTGAACTCGACATCTGACAAAAGTACTACACGATGATCGAGAGGCGACTGTGATGATGATTTTGCACAGAGACCTAGGTTGTCGTTTAGTGACATATTAATACAAGCCATTTTTACGCATTCAAAAGAAAGAAAAAAAATGGAGTCTTCTAAATACGCTGCCTACAGAAATGAGTTTTTACGCTCAAGACAGGACAAAATCAAACGCCACGTCAAAAAGCTGTTTCTTGAACAGAGCTCAAGGCATATCTCTACATTTAATGCACGAGATTGGTCATGACTGGGAAAGCTAAGACTGTGACAAATATGCTCACTTCACCATCCTTGCATTTTATGCCAATCAGGCTACTCTACGCTGGTAATCTATTATTCATGAATCATCAAATTTACGCAGGGGCAGTTACCTACGTGGCTTGCATGTCATGATCTTATAAAGGGATACGTGTCAAACGTGGGTAGCAGTTGTCATAACTGCAGCATAAAGTAGACAATCTTCTTCATAGTTTGGCTTTTTATGCCAACAAGACAGTCATTTGGCTTTACGCCAACAACAGTCATTTGGCTTTTACGCCAACAACAGTCATTTGACTTTTACGCCAACAAGGGTAAAGGGTCTGGTCACAGGGTAAAGGGTTTTTGGCGTAAAACTTTATTTATCTAAACATATGATGGTTGAAAGGAAGAATGAGGTTTTAGTCAAGCGTGGATGAGATCCTTATACTTTATTCCTATACGCAGGCTTCTTCGGTACAGTTACATAACCAAGACAATATATTCTGACCTACATGGGCCACCACCAAAAATATGTCACACCCCAGTCCCAAAATACGTAGGACTAGGAATACGTAACACGCCTACCCGTATATATATGAACTCCAATATATGGAAACCATATACACACGTACGTTGTACCTGAATATCCAATCCACCAGTGGTAATATACTGTCACAACAAGTCACACACATTCTATATCTCATCCACAGCACAAATAATAAGTAGGAATAAGAGCTGAATAATAACTGAATATCCAACATAAGTATCAAGTCTGATAGTCGGGTGGAAACAAATCCACTACAAAATGACTATACTGAAGTAGCAACAAGGATCTCTAAACGGCGATAATAAAATCACAGATACTCCGAAGGTAAGACCTCCTCAGTCTGGTAAGTAGCGTCAGGTCCAGGTCCGTACTCCTGTAGATACTCATGCTCGTCTATATTTGGAAAGGGACCAGGTCCTCAGAGGGACGTAACAAGATACATAATAACATGCCAATAAAGTACTGAAAAGTAAACATCCAATGGGTCGCTTAATCGTCTAAGTGAATGCAGTTTGAGAACAACTTTCCAACACGTGGGCTATCTGGCCAAAAATAAGATTGGCATGGTTCTCTTGGAGATCCAAGGGCCTATAAAGCATGTCATCTTTTGAACGGCAGAGGCCGCCTGATAATATAATATATAGTGGTCATCACCACCCGTCTCTCCGGCGGAGAATTCGGGCGCACAGGAGAAAAGTGCAAAAGAGCCCAAACATCTTACTTATTATTCTCCCCACCCCATGCTCTAAGTATGCTAGATCCATGACATGATAAAACCTCTAAATAACTGCCAGGTCTACTAGCATACAAAGTTTCTATCGGCAGTTATCCCTATCCGTCGCATGACCTATACGTACCAGTGGCCAGCCGAATACGCAAGTCCGTGTCCTACATGTGACTCACTCTCGTGTAAGAATAGTGTCATGGCCAATGAAACATAAGATGCCTCATAATAATGGGGAGGTCTCATAAAGTAGGTCCAATGCAAATACATAATTAAAAACAGAACACGACGACACCGTCGTTGTACCCAAGTTTCCTTGGACGTACAATTTATATAGCAGTTAAAATAAATGAACTAAATAAGCAGCAACAAAAATCATATGGAATATAAATACTAGTACAATGGCAAGGTATACTTGCCGAGCAAGAGTTCTGTATAGTGCAAGCGTCCAATACGGTGTTATGTTTGGTGTAAGAAGTGGGGTTAGGGTTTGGGAGAGTTTTGCAATATATATATAGAGATAAGAGGCGGTGGAATAATTTAGTGGTTTAAGAAACTACTGCCGCTGTTATTTTTTCTTTCTTTGTTTGGTTCCGGTTGAGGAGAGTTTAGTAATAATAGATATAAGAGGCGGTGGAATGAGAGGGCTCACACGCGCGAAGAAGGGAAAGAAAAGTTGGTTTTTGCTACTACTGTTGTTGATATTTTCTTCTCCTAACGGGTCCGGGTAAGGGTTAAACGGGTAGTGGGTTTAGGATAGAGGGTTTGGGTTTCGGGTTGAGATCCAATAGAAATTTTTTTCTAATTAATTTTATATATATATATATATATATATATATATATATATATATATATATATATATATATATATATACATAGAAAATTTTAAAAATTATATTGGTGCATACTATTAAGCTAGCAATTGTCCAAAGGGTCTCCTACATGGAATAAATTAGAAAAAATTTATAATGGCTCCATAAGTCCCTTAAATGCATAAACATCTCAAAATAAAAATCTATATCCTCTATTTAGCTCATAACTATTATAAATAAATAATTAATATGGTTTTCAGAATTAGGAGTTTTACATGAATGTTTCTTGTGAATCTTGCTTGATTTGTAATCCTAGGAAGAATGTCGGTTCTTCTATCATGCTCATCTCAAATTAACTCTGCATACACTTAGCAAACTTGTTACATAGCATCTCATTAGTAGATCCAAATATGATATCATCAACATATATTTTTACTAATAACAAAGAATCAGCAGAAGCTTTTATAAAAATGGTAGTATCAATTTTTTCTTTTGAAAAACTGTTTTCAAGTAGAAAGAAGCTAAGACGTTCATACCAAGCTCGTGGGACTTGTTTGAGTCCGTATAGAGCCTTTCATAGCTTGAATACATGGTCAGGGTGTTTAAAATCTTCAAAACCAGGGGGTTGTTTGACAAAAATATCTTCTTTGATAACACCATTTAGAAAAGCACTTTAAACATCCATTTAAAAAAGTTTGAAGTTATGAAAACTAGCAAAAGTGCAAAGTATTTGGATAGATTCAAGTCTAGCAACAAGAGCATAGGTCTCATTGTAGTTAATACAATACTCTTGGTTGTATCCTTGAGCTAAGAGATATGCTTTGTTACATGTAACTGAACCATCCTCATTTAATTTATTGTGAAAAACCCCATTTAGTACCAATGATCGGATAATCATTAGGTTTAGGAACGAGTTCCTAATCTTGATTATGTTCAAATTGGTCGAGTTCCTCTTGTATATCAGAAATCCAAAATTTATCAGCAAAAGCTTCAATAGTATTTTTAGGTTCTATTTGAGAAATAAAAGCAATATTTGCAATGGTATCTCTATTAGAGGAACGTGTAAACCTTTCGATACATCACCTATTACCAAGTCCTCGGGATGATTTGTGGGAAACTTTAGTCTCCTTGGCAGACTTTTCGGATGACTTGCACTATTTGTATCTTCAGATGTCTTGTTGGTTGCGGGTTTACTACCTTTATCATCGCTGTCGTTTAGTACTTGAGTGTTGTTTTCACTAAATGTAACAATTATTAATTCTTCAATAGTCAATGAGTTCTTATTGAATACTCTGAATCATTTACTTTTGGCGGCATAACCTAAAAAAATACCTTCATCGGCCTTGGAGTCAAACTTTCCTAGGTTATCTTTGGTAGTGAGAATAAAATATTTGCAGCCAAAAACTTTAAAAGTAACTAATTATGGGAATTCTACCAAACCAAACTTCATAGAAAGTTTTCTTCGATATAGGTCAAATAAGCACCCTATTTAAAATATAACATGAAGTAATTACAGCTTCAGCCCAAAAGTATTTCGGGAGGTTATACTGATTTAACATAACTCTAGCCATATCGCCAAGAGTTCTATTCTTCCGCTCCACAAAACCATTTTGTTGAGGAGTTCTAGGACAAGAGAATTCATGAGAAAAACTTTTTTTATTGTAAAATCTTTTGAAATTACTATTTTCGAATTCGCCTCCATGATCACTTCGGATACGAGTAATCATGAAACCTTTTTCGTTTTGAACATTTTTGCAAAAAGTAACAAATTTAGAGAATGCTTTATTTTTGTTTGCAAGAAAATAAACCCATGTGTATCTAGAAAAATTATCAACAATAACATAAGCATAAAGCTTACTGCCAAGACTGACGACTCTACTGGGTCCAAACAAGTCCATATGCAAGAGTTGTAGAGGTCTAGAGGTACTTACAGAGTTGATTGATTAAAGGAAGATTTAGTATCTTTATTCTTTTCACAGTCATCACATATCATATCTTTCTTGAAAGTAATCTTTGATAAGCCTCTTACTAGATTCTTTGTGGATAGTCTTGCAATAGTGTCTATGTTTGAGTGTCCTAGACGCATATGCCATAGCCAGCTGTCATCTTTGCTGGCGTATAGACATTTGCCTGCATTATTAGTGTCTTTTATAAGATAGAATATATATATATATATTATCTTCCCTGATCCCTTCAAATATTACCTTACCTGTGGATCTTTTATAAATAGAGCATTTGTTTTTAACGAAGTTAATACCATAACCATGGTCAACTAGATGACTGATGCTGAGTAGGTTATGTTTTAATTTCGTTACTAGACAAACTTCTTTAATTACAGGATAGGGAGGAATACCTATATTACTATTACCAAAAATATATTCTCTGAGGTTATTGTCGAAGGAGACATAACCTTCTTTCTTCATCGATAGCGTTGAAAATAGGTTAACACCACCAGTCATATGTCGTGAGCAACCACTATCGAGAATTCACTCTCTTCTAGAATGTGAGGGTTGGTCCACCTACAAAATGAGTTATAGATATAACACTTAGTACCCATTTCTTTGAGGGTCCTGCTGTGTTAGTGTAACACCCCGTTCCGCTCAAGCGGACTGCCGTCTCAAATGGCAAAAGTGCAACTGTCCCGACCCGCTTTGCCTCGATCGAGAAGCAAAGGATATCTAGACTTGTCCCTACAGGAACCCGGCTAAGGCTTTCAGAGGCTCGCTCGGTGTATCGCTCTACCGAGGCGAATCATCGCTAAGGTGGGTGGCTACGGTGAACTTGTCTTTGCTTAGCCAGCACACATAAAATCTGAAATATTTTATGCTAGTCGCTAGGTGATTCACCCCCTGCATGCTAATAAATCCAACGCACCTAGCTAAGAAAATAATCCCAACTTGTATTGCTTATGCTAGAACATGGAAATAAAATACTGCTTATATTCAGACCCTCGCATGCTAAGTCCCTAACGGTTTCATCTCTCGGCTTACCTTCGGGTCCGAGCAATCGTGTTTACTTGTGTCCCTTAGAAACGCATGCTTGTCTGCTTATGAATGTCTAACGTTATTATATTGTGCAATGTTTAAGCAATCCTGAATGCATGAATGGAACGTAGATATAATATAAATAAATCATGCTACTGCTTGTCTTGTACTCACGTAGCCTCCGGGCGATAATCACGTAGCCTACGGGCGCACGTAGCCTACGGGCGCACGTAGCCTACGGGCGATATTCACGTAGCCTCCGGGCGATAGTCACGTAGCCTACGAGCGCACGTAGCCTACGGGCGATATTCACGTAGCCTCCGGGCGATAGTCACGTAGCCTACGAGCGCACGTAGCCTACGGGAGATAATCACGTAGCCTTCGGGCGAATGAATGTTATTGTTCGATCACGGACAACTTGTGCACAAGGTATAGTTCCTGCGGGCGGCTGCTGGGGCACTGGCACCATTCCGGCTCTGGACGGAACTCACGTTTAGTCTCACGTACTTGGACAAGGTGGTATGCGGTGCCTCACGTACTTGCACGTAGCAAACCATCTTCGTCACAGACTAGTCCATTATGGCATACGCCAGTGATCACCTTGTATTTAACTTGTTGCATGCTTGCTTGTAAATGAAAGATAATTAATTCATCCTCGCTTAGCGGCTATCCGCGTGCGAGTCATTGCATCGCATCAAGAAACAACTGAACACCTGAACGATCATGTTAAAATGACCCTCCTGTTTGCATATGCTATGCCTCCTGAATGTTATACTTGCCCGTGCTTGAATTAACGATGTTTGCCTCAATGTTTGCCTTGGACAGGGAAGGAGATGGTAAGTTGGTAAGTCTCGCCGTGTTTTCTCTCATGTTGCACGGCGCATTGCCCGACACGTTAGGCTATTCAATATTTGTATGAAACTGATCCTAAGGCAACTAGAAAGACAACTTAATATTTGTGCACGAAACCTGTATTACGTGTTTGGATTTGTCGAGCGGGCGAGTAGCTTCCCCACCAGTGCATTCAATGTACTGATAATCCACCAGTTTGTGTGCAGGGTACGGGAGAACCTCGTTCGGTCCGGATGCCTCCTTCGTGCGTGCTAAGGCCAGGAGTTCCCTCTGAAGCCTTGCAATGGTGCGTCCGGGACTGAAGCACATATACAAGACATAATGTTGGAGCGTCGTCTGAACATCGCCTGTACAATCGTTCCACAGTTGTAGCCACTTGGCACGCTTTTACTGTTTCAGAGAGAGAGGCTTGAGCGACTTGTAATCTCGGCTATACGCCGCCTGTAACCCTGTTCATATCAATAAAAGAGCTTGCTTTACTTCAACTTGTGTTTCAACGCTTCCGCTATATTGTCGACTCAGTGAACCTGTTACCGAATCGCTATGCGTTCCTAAACTCCGCTGCACTCGGACAATCTATGCGACTCTGTGGCTTAGAACTCTTGCCGCCAGCCAATGAACCATGGCCTTGCACGGGCGTGGATCACGCTCGTGCGGCATCACTCCCGGATGGGTTAAGCGATCGTTCCGCGGGAGCGCTGGCGAGGGTGATTCCCGCCTAGCGGGAACGGCCGATTGCCTGCGGGAGATCGGGGCGTGACAGTTAGTTTTTGGTACACATGCATAAATATTCATATCTACTAACTTTCTAGTTTTACATAATCTAAATATATGTCCTTTCTTACCACAGTAGTGACATATAGCTGTGTGGTTGGTGCTGGGTACAACATGATAGATATGATTGTGTGAAGTAGTTCTTTGTAGTCTACGTGGATAGAATGCATGATTATGTGGGACATTTCTTAGTGGTCTTCGTAGATATCTATAATAGAATGCATGATTATGTTTGGTTCTATGAGTATGATGTGTCTGAACGTATGATTGCATAAACTATTATGCATGTAGGTAGGAGTATAGCTGTGAGTGTTCTTTTGTCTTGCTACGTGTCTCGTATTAGGTTGGGTAGATGTTTGTTTGACCTGTTTACCCAATCTAATCTCTAATATTTTATAGGTAGCATATACTTCATCATATTTAGTAGTGAGAGCATCTATTCTACGTGCAGCAATGGAATACTTCTTCTTTTCAGATTCGACTTCTTTCTTAAGTTTAGCATTCTCCTGAGAGCTCTTATCAAGACTGACAAGTGCCTCATAGAGGTTAAGCTTAAGTCTAGAATTTTTATCTGAATCGTTAGAGGTATCATTTACTTCACTTAGTAAAGATGTTAGTCTTTTTATTTCAGTCTGACATTCTTGAACATCTTTCTTAGCATGCTAGTACTTATTTGTAAGTTACCTAAAATTATCAAGCAGATAACTAAAGCATTACCTAGTTCGTCAAAAGTAAAATCATCATAAATTTTTTTATCCGTTACCTGATCAGCTAACGCCATGAAGCATAGGTTTGCTGCTTCTCGAGGATTCTCTTCTTCGGATTCACTAGCTTCGCTTTCGTGCCAGATACTAGTGTTTGCATATTTTTTTGTAGATGTTCTTCTGGATGAGTGATTGTGGAAAATTTCTTTTCTTAGGGTTGGGCAATCTTTCTTTATATGTCCTGTCTTTATAGAGTTGCAGCATATAGGCTCTTCATCACTGTTCTCAGTAAGCTCTTTCTTCTTTGATCACTAAAGCTTTAGAAATTTCCAGAAGTTTCTAGTGATCAGGACAACTTCCTCATCTTGAGACTCGTCGTCGTCGGAGTTATAGTTGGTGACCTTTTTGTGATGTACCTTAAGAGCAATCATCTTCTCCTTGGGAGTAGGTTCTTCAAATTCCTTGAGATCCAGCTCGTGAGTCATCAACTTGCCCATGAGCGTCTCGAGGGTCATCGTGGTAAGATTATTCCCTTCTATGATTATAGTGGCCTTGGGATTCCAATTTTTGGTGAGTCCCCTGAGTACCTTACGAATCTTCTCGTGATTGATATACTCCTTGCCAAGTGATAATAGAGGGTTGACGATGTCGAGGAATCTCGTGAATATTTAAGTGATCTTCTCATTTTGCTTCAGCTTGAATGCTTCATACTCTTCTGTTAGACGATTTATTTTTTATTCCTTCACTTGAGAGGTTCCTTCATGAGTGACCTCAAGAATTTTCTATACTTCGTACGAAGTTTCGCAAGTGGAGACACTGTTAAATTCAGTTCTGTCTGCAACACAAAATATAGCATTAATAGCTTTAGCACCAAGACTAGCTTATTTCTTTTTGGTGTCTGTGTATTTATTATGAGGTTTCTCTATAAGGTTGACATCTATGACTATTCTAGGTGGCTTCTTGTATCCTTCTACAACTATAGCCCAAAGGTCAAAATTAAGTGACTTTAGGTAGAAACTCATACGTGTCTTCCAGTATGTGTAGTTAGTATCATCAAATAGGGGTGACAAATTTGTGGACTGGCCTTCACTATTGTTGGTGTGGATAGATCTAACATTTGACATACGTCTCTTAGGATGTTAAGCCAAATATCAAGAGAACTAGCTCTGATACCAATTGAAGGACCGTAAAGCAACTCTAGGGAGGGTGAATAGAGTGTAGCTGAATAATCTACCAAATTTAAGATTATTAGAATGAAGGTAGTTGCTAACTAACAGTGTATATAAAGACAGTAAAATAAGGCAGTAAAGTAGAGAGCGAAAGCAAATGCAAATACCAAGATGTATACTGGTTTTCTCTGAGAGTACTAGTCCAGTCCCGAGAACTCAAGCTCGGAGTTTTATCTACTATAATCACCAATAGTGAATCACAAGTTTTGATCCGAAGGCTTGCCACTTTTTTACACCACGAGGTTTGATCCGAACTCCCGCAACTTCACAGCTAGAGAGAAAGAGAGAAACTAATGGAGCCAAGCTCTTTACAACTCTGTAGACTTCTAGACCGAGACCGCACTTGGCACTAGGAAGGCTAGGGAGTTGCTCTTGGAGATGGAAAAGTTAAGGCTCAGATGTTTGCTCACAATATAATAAAAGGATTAAGAGAAGATGAGTGAGTAGGAATGTAGAAATCCAATCCTATTTATAGTGTGTTGGCAAATAGAATTCGGCCAGAATTCTGATGGGGTTCAATTCAAATTTTTGAACGTTGGGCCAAAAAATCAGGGATATTACTACTGTGTTGATTCATACCAAAGGGGTAACCGAGTTTGGTCCGAGTTTGATTTCTAAGTATGGTAGACTTTGTTAATGAATGTAGGCTGATTTGGTGGATATGTTCGATGGTTTATTTGAATGGACTAGGTATCTGGGTATAGGTACTTTGATTTGCCAGTGCGACTCAGCATACATCGATCCTAGACTCAAATAAATAAAAATTATATTTGAATAGACGCAATACAAACGGTATGTAATAGCAGTGTTCAGGCTTCAGATCGTGACATATAAATGCATGGTTTAATTAACTATCAAAATTAAGTTGACTGAGATCGGATGGGCCAACAAGTTGTTCTCTGATAATAAGCGGGAAAGGGTATTTTAAATTCAATTGTTTAAAGCATTAAATTCAAAGCACTGTAGCTTTAGGTCAAATGAATTTATCATTTGAATTGTACAGGGCCGGCCCTGAGCTCACAGGGGCCCGGGGCGAACTTTCAAAATGAGGCCCCATACATAATATAAAAAAAATAAAACAAAAGTAAAATAAAAAATATGCCTCCACCAAGATTTGAACTCGAAACCTCTTGTGTGCAAGTCTAATATAATAACCACTACACAACAAATGCTTTGTGATAAAAATGGTCAATGGTAAATACTAGTTCTATTTTCGGTACAAAATTATTTATATATTTAAACAAAAAAAAATTTGGGCCCTTCTGGCCCATGGGGTCCTGGGCGGTCGCCCTGTCCGCCCTGGGCCAGGGCCGGCCCTGGAATTGTATAGTTCAATTCCATTCCAACTTCTGACTGCAGACTCACTGGATAGGTTGAGGGCTAAATCAATGGGTAAAAATTATTAGTAATCAGTAGCTAGTGGATAAGTGGGAAGTTAGTATAACCTAATTAACTTAAGGAAAATTTTAGTAGAGTTTATTTTAAATTAAGGTTAACACGCTATATTGTTTTTAGGAACATTTTTCCACAACATCAACCGTTCCGCGGAAAGAGGCAATTACATTTTTTTTTCTCCATTTACGATTTTGCATATCATATTGATTGCATTGTCTTTGTTTATTGATTGTCATTGATCGACGTTTATTGATTGACATTGATTTAGTCGGGAGGGAACACGAGTCATATCATATGGTTTACCATTAGTCGTACCAACAATTGACTGCTATCACTTTATGTATCTTACGTCCAATTATTGATTGACTGCTAACATTAATTGGTGTTTAATCATATAATTGACTGATAGCACTAATTAATGCCTTACTCACATTGATTGACTGCTAGCACTTATCAGTGCCTTACTCGCATTAGCCTCCACATGCTGTGTCAGTGTCAAATTGTATGTCATTCATGTAGTATAGTGCATGATTGTTCAGGTACGTTTTGGACACTTGTATATTATTTTATTATCAAATATTATTTATTTATTGCATCATATTGTGAGTGGTTTGGGTTATGTGTTACTTGCTCCAATCCTGACTGGATGTTGACATATTTGGCATGGAGGTTAGCACCGGGCTCGGAGGAGGACCCTGGAAGACTTAGATTAGTTTGTTCAATTGTATAAGATGTATTATTTATTTTTGATGACTGTACAAATGATGTTGCCTTTAGTTTCATCGGATTTATTTCCGGACATTATTAGTAAAGACATGTAATAAAAGTAATAGTGGATTGTGTTGATTGTTCATGATGGGAGACACGTCTAGATAGATGTGATGAGTTGATCTAACATTTATATATTGAAGATTATTGAGGTCTAGACAGCTGACTAATCCTGTCAACGACAGCGTAGGCTGGACATTAGTCTGGACATAGGTCTCTCTCTCTCTCTCTCACCTCCCGTGAGCTGTGATCCAATTTTTTTTGTTTTTGTTTAAACACTTCAACAAAGTCAACCTTTCTTTCTTTGACCATTTTACAATGGCCTGCCACCTTAGCCTGCGGGACAAAGTGCATTCATGAACTACGGTTCATGTAGCATTTCCGATTTTATATATGCAATTTGAACTTATGCAAGGTGTCGAACCACACAGAACAGCCATCCCTTCCTCTTCCACCAGAGGGGATGAAGCTCGTTGAGATGTCCTCGCCCCCATATTGTTTTTCTCCACGACTCCTACTCCAGAAGCAATGCTGACTGATTCTCTCTTTTATATATATATATATATATATATATAAAATATAGTTTAGTTTGGAGAGAAGGTGACGAAACAAAGAACGAGACGACCAGAGACGATCGACAGGGAGTAGTAGCCAACTGTGTGTGTCAGTGTGTGTATATATATATATATATATATATATATATATATATATATATATATATATAGTCTAGCTAGGAGAGAAGGTGATGAAAAAGGGGACGAGACGACCGGAGGCGACCGTAGTAGCAAACTGAGATGAAGTAGGAACATGCTGCAAGAGAACCTCAATGTTAACAATAATCATGACTTGGTCTGAGATGTTCCTTGCATTGTGCATGTTGGTTGAAGTGGCAACCTTGAGAATAGGTCCACAAGATCCTAAATTGTAGCCAACGTGAGCATGACTCTAGGCATTTTAGTTAGTTTACTTTCATGTATTTAAATAGCCATGTAGTAACTCTTTTAAATGGAATACTAAGAATCATCAATTCTAAAAAGCTCCCTATGTTCTCCTTTCTTCAAGAGAGTGTTAAAGGTTTTGTGTTCTCCTTTGCCATCAACGCAAGCTTGTTGTCTCCTCTCACAAACACACATCTGTGTGAACGATCCCTTCCAGCCAACAAGTGGTATCAGAGCTCGCGTTTGAGAAGATGGGCAAGCCCGGAGCTGCATCGTCGCAAACACCAAGTACTAGCGGGAGTACGACCACACAGTCGATGGCCACACTGGTGAAGGAAGGCAACTTGGCACTCTCATACCCTATTCTTACCAGTACTAACTACTCTATGTGGGTGGTTAAGATGAGGGCTAACATGCAAGCACAAGGTGTGTGGAGCGCGATTGAGCCCAAGGCCAACGAGGAGGTGAACGAGCGCAAGGACCAGGCGGCCCTTGCACTCATCTTCAATGCGGTGGACGAGGAGAGCTTCATGCACATCTCCGACAAGGAGAATGCCAAGGAGGCATGGGATGCCTTGCGCACAGTGCATCTGGGAGATGATCGTGTCAAGGAGGTCAAGCTCCAGACACTCCGATGGGAGTTTGAGGGGCTCCGTATGTCGAAGTCCGACACGGTTGATGGCTATAGAGCGAAGGTGACAAACTTGGTGAATCAGATCAGAACTCTTGGTGACACGCTCGAGGAGTCATACGTTGTCAAGAAGGTATTACGATCAGTACCTGAGAGGTTCGTGGCGCTCGCCACAACCATTGAAGAGTTCGGAGATCTAAAGACGAAGAAGTTGGAGCAGGTTTTTGGCTCCATGAAGGCGCATGAAGAACGGATGCGCGCATATGCACCACGACAAGGTCAGATCATGCAACTGAAATCTGACCAAAAGTCGTCACAAGAGGTGACAGAGAGCTCGAACGCCGGAGGGCGTGGGCGTGGCAAAGGTCGTGGTCGTGGTCGCGGGAGGGGCCGCGGCAGAGGCGGGCGTGACAATGACAAGCCCGTTCGCGACAAGTCGAAGTCCAAGTGCTTCAAGTGTGGTGACTTCGGGCACTTCGCTGCCGAATGCCACAGCAAGCCGGAGCCAGAAGCTAACCTAGCGAAGGTTAACTTCAAGGATGATCAAGACACACTTCTGGTTGCATCTCACGTGGAGAAGTCCTGCCAGATGACGCGGGGGACTGGAAGCATCCCCAGGCATGGTGTAGAAGACGTTGTCAGATCCGAGGAGCTTTGGTACCTGGACAACGGTGCTAGCAACCACATGACCGGAGAAAGAACCAACTTCTTGGAGTTTGAAGAGAAGGACCTCGGCGGTGTAAGATTCGGCGATGGCTCGGAGATCAGCATTAAGGGCATTAGTAATATTCTTCTGCAATGCAAGACAGGGGAGTACAAGCTACTTGAGGGTGTCTACTACCTCCCTGAGCTAGAGAGTAACATAATCAGCTTAGGGCAATTGGACAAGCAAGGGTGGCAGATCGTCATAGGAGGTAATCAGTTAAAGCTTTACGATAGGGACAACACCCTTGTTGCAAGGGTGAGGCGAACTGAAAACTGCTTGTACAAGCTTGCCTTGAGAGTGTGCTCGCCTGTGTGTTTGTCAATGAAGACACAAGTTGTGGCATGGATCTGGCACGTGCGCATGGGCCACCTCAACTTCCATGCACTGCGGACCATGTGCGCAAAGAAGATGGTCGAGGGGATGCCGATGATAGAGCACTTGAACAAGGTTTGCAACGGGTGCCAAACCACAAAGATGACACGACAGCCATTTCCTGACAAGGCAGAGTTCAGAGCAAAGTCGCCACTGCCGCTGGTGCATGCGGATGTCTGTGGTCCCATTACTCCAACGACACCAGCAGGTAACAAATACATTCTGCTCATAGTTGATGACTACATCAGAATCTGTAAGCCCCTGATTTTTCAAAAATATTAAAATTGGGATTTTTCACAATTTTCTGGAATTTTCTGGGAATTTTCTGAAATTAAAATCAGGGTTTTGAATTATTACATAATTTTTAATTGATAATAAATAACATTAAAATATTATGAAAATAATATTTTTGGGTGTAAAATGGAAAATTGGACTTAGGGTAATTTTTCTGGATTTTTCTGGGCCTCAGACATATTTTTAAATGCCTGAAAACTATTTAATTAATTATTTAATTAATTTTCTAAATTATTTACTTATTATTTATTATTTAGTATTTATTATTTATTTATTTTTTTTATTTGTATTTTTTCCTGGCCCATTGGGCCGCGGCCCAGCCCGCTAACCAGCCCAGCCGAGCCGCCCTATCGGGTCGGGTCGGGTTCACCCGAACCCGACCCGCCGTCAGCCGACCCGCCCGCACGACCCCGTCCCCCCCGCTCCGCCTTGGCCGGCTCCCCTAACCGCCTCGCCCCTCTATTTAAACCCCCGCCGGCTCACCCCTCTGCTCCGCCACTCACCCCTAGCTCCACCGCCCGCTGCAGCCTCGCCACGCCCCGCGCCACCTTCGTCCCCGACTGCCCTGGCCGTCTCCTCCTCCTCCCCCTCTCCTCGAGCTCCGCCGCACGCCGGCCCCCGACGAACAGAACAGCAGCCGCTGCAGCAGCTGTCGAGAACGCCTCCGGCCACCCCCGCGCCGCCGCCTCCGCCCGATCGCCGCGCCACCCTCCGCCGCAGCACCCCCGACCGGCCTCCCCGCCCTGAGCCGCCGCAGAGCCGCCGCTAGCGCCGGATTCCCAAAACCCTAACCCTATTTTCCTCCCCCGTGTCCGACACGAGTCGGACACGTGTCGGACACGGTTCGACCCCAGTTTTTGGGTCCCCTTCAGGTGCGTGTATCTTTTTGCTCGTAGCTTCGTTTTCGATTCCGTAAATTGCGTTGTGAAGCCTGTGTAACCCTCTCGGTGTCCGGATAAACTGTTCGGGGCATCGCGTCCTGTGGTGATCGCACACCGCGATCCAAAAACAGGAAAAACCAGACCCTGCTTCACCCCCGGAACTGAGTACGCCCCGCCAAACGGGACGATTTGGTCGCGTGCGGTCTTCGCAGATACGTACGCACCGTCGATACGGACGTGTGAGATTTCGCGGAAGCTGATTCGGGTGTGCGTGCACACCGGAATCAACGCGTATCCGCGGACATCGCCCCGTATCCGGCTTTTCTGCAATTCACCCTAACTTCGTGCACACTCGTCAGATCGAGACGAAACTTGTGCCATCGGACTCATAGCGATACGCTGGTCCTGTGGGTCAAGTTTGGTTCGATTCTGAGAACGTTGACGAAATCGCGTGTCGTGGGCCCCACAGGCCCCGCTCGACGGGCGATTTTGTGTTCGGCTCATCGGAATCCAAATCTGGAAGTTCCGTTGGGTTCGTATCACCGTTCCTGACCTGTTGACACTAAGTTTGGTGAATTTGGAGACTTTTGACCCGGACACGTTTTTCGGTGCAAAGCGGGTCCACCGGCGGACCCCGTTTTGACCCGAAACTGCCGTTTTTGCCCTTGTCTCCAAATTGGACCCAAGGACAGGCGTTTCTAGCTATTTGACATCTTCTGAGCGTGATGGTAATGTTTATTTCAGCATTTGGATTCATCTCTGGATATTTCCCCAAGAACTATTAATCGGATCCAAACAACAGGCAAGTACCTGCACTTCAAGTTTAAATCTTTATATTGTGATAATTATTCCCTGTTTCACTAGTACCATTGAATGTTTACACGTAATGTTAGAAGCTGGATTTCATGTCTTGATTATGGGATTTCATGTCTTGTTTTCGTGTCGGGTGGGAGAATACTGAAAGGCATGTAGTTTACCCTTTCCCCTGGATTGTCTAATAGCTGTTGGTACACGACTGTCCATCAGCCGGATCTCGATTGTATTGTCTAATAGCCGTTTATGACGGCCGGATTAGCCTTATAAACCCCTACATGCCAACTATGTATTCTAAAACAAACACAAGTTCACACAGATAGTTCTGGTCATGTCATATTCCTTGCTGGCTATTGTAGTTTCATTTTCTGTTTCATTTATTTCTGTTTCTCATATTCCTGTTTGCAGCTAACTCTGAGATAATAATGTTCTGCTAATGCTGTTTCTCAACATGATATCCAATATTTAATTGTCATAAAATATTTAGTTTAAATCTTGTTGTGCATTGTGTACTTTGCTCCTTTCCTGACTGGATCCGTTGTTTTAGGCGATGATGAGGACTTTGTCCTACCTATTATGGCCCCTATGAGTTAGCAGGTGACACATCGAGGAGCCGGTTCCCACTCCGGAGACTGCCTTTGAGGAGGAGTAGCCAGTTAGTTATTATTTTATTTTCCTTTCAGCACATACTCGGGTTTGTCCCTGATTTATCTTCTGGCTTGTATTAACTGTGGTTTGGTTGTCACAGATTAAATATTATGAAATCTTAACATTCCTTTTTCCTGTGATTATTCTTTCATGTTTATTATTGTGGATGAGATAGATACTTATTGACCCCCAGAAATGACCTAGACAGCGTACTACCGCCGATTCTGCGGCGTAGGCTGGACGTACCCACGCACTCGTGCCCGAATTTCCGGGTGCGGGTCGTGACAGAATCATGTGGGCGTATCTACTGACGTTGAAGAGCGAGGTCTTCAACACTTTTCGGCGATTCAAGGTGGCGGTGGAAGCTGAATCAGGTCACAAGCTGAAGGGGCTCAGGACTGACCATGGCGGCGAGTTCACGAGAATTCAACAAGTATTGCGAGGACGAGGGCATTCGACGCTACCTCACAGCCCCGTATTCATCGCAGCAGAATGGAATTGTGGAACGCCGCAACCGAACCATGTTGGCGACAGCACGAAGTCTGCTGCACTCTCGAGGTATGCCCGCTTGGTTCTGGGGTGAAGCTATTCGACATGCCATGTATTTACTGAACAGGTCTCCGACGAAAGCTCTAGACGGCGTGACACCATACGAAGCATGGACAGGAAGGAAGCCAAACCTGCATCACCTGCGCATATTTGGCTGCTTAGCGCATGTCATGGTGCTTCGTGATCACCAAAGAAAGCTGGAGGACAGGAGCACTATCATGGTATACCTTGGAGTCGAGCCTGGCACCAAGGGATATCGTCTCTATGATCCCATGACCCAGTCTGTACGTGTCAGCCGTGACGTTGTGTTTAGAGAAGATGAACAGCACGACTGGAGCACTGAAGCAAACCAACTTGGGGTCGTCCCAGTCACTTTTATCGTCCAATAAAATGAGGAGCATGTACCACTATCTTCAGCGACGATGCCGAGTTCTCCAAGTACCCCACGCACGCCACCAGATGGAGTTGTTCCAACAACATCTGAACCTGAGACCTCAGGGTTTAATGTGCCTGTAATGAGACAGGCGTCTGGAGCAAGTGATGAAACCCCGCCAACCGGAGAAGCTTCAGACCCCAACGTCGACGGGAGTGGACCACATAGATATCGTGACTTGTTCGATATCTATGATAACACAAGTGAGCTTCATATGTGTAAGCTACTCAACGATGAACCCCAAAGCTATGACACAGCTGCACGTGATCTCAACTGGAAGCGGGCTATGGAGGTTGAGCTTGAAGCCATCCAGAAGAACAAGACGTGGAGTCTTGTAAATCTGCCGAAGGGCGCGCAAGCCATAGGGCTGAAATGGGTGTACAAGCTCAAGAAGGATCCAAATGGCGACGTCATAAAATACAAGGCTCGGCTGGTTGCCAAGGGTTATGTTCAACGCCAAGGCATCGACGTCGATGAAGTATTTGCACCGGTGGCTAGGCTGGAAACCATCCGTCTCATTCTCGCACTAGCATGTCAGCGAGGTTGGCGTGTGCATCACATGGACGTCAAATCCGCATTCCTGAACGGCGAGCTCAAGGAGGATGTCTACGTTGTGCAGCCAACTGGGTTCGTCGTGAAGGGTCACGAGGACAAAGTATACAAGCTTTATAAAGCCTTGTATGGTCTACGCCAGGCGCCACGAGCATGGAACTCAAGGCTTGATGCATACTTGTTGTCACTTGGTTTCAGCATATGTCCACAAGAGCATGCCATGTACATGTGCTGTCAGGAGAACGAAGTGCTGCTTGTTGGAGTCTATGTTGACGACCTTATCATCACCGGCTCAAATCTTAGACATGTGGAGGAGTTCAAGCAGCAGATGAAAGATGAGTTTGAGATGAGTGATCTTGGCGACCTTAGCTATTACCTTGGCATAGAGGTGCAGCAAGGTGTCAATAAAGTCAAGCTGGAGCAAACGGCCTACGCCAAGAAGATCCTCGAGCAGACCGGTTTGTTGGAGTGCAATGCAAGCAAAACACCCATGGAAGCAAAACTGAAACTCACCAAGTCTGATACAAGCCCAAAGGTGGATGCAACACACTATCGGAGTATCGTTGGAAGTCTTCGATACTTGACGCACCCCCGGCCCGACATCGCATACTCCGTTGGTGCGGTGAGTCGCTTCATGGAGGCATCGACGCAGACTCATTACGCTGCAATCAAGCAGATACTGCGATATGTGAAGGGCACATTACATTATGGCCTTGAGTTTGTCAGAGGACAAGTAGAGTAGCAGCTTTAAGGCTACTGTGATAGCGACTTGGCCGGAGATTTGGACGATCGCAAGAGTACCACTGGGATCATCTTCTACTTCTGTAAATGTCCGATCACTTGGACGTCACAGAAACAGAAGACAATGGCATTATCTTCGTGTGAGGCGGAGTATATGGCGGCGTCGGCAGCAGCTTGTCAAGCTATTTGGCATAATCGCATGGTGGAGATGATGACAGGGAGTGAAAATTGTTCAGCAAAGCTACTGGTGGATACAAGTCTACAATTGCATTGGTGAAGAATCCTGTCTTTCACGATAGAAGCAAGCATATAGATGCACGCTATCATTTTATCAGGGAATGTGTCGAGAAGGGACAGATTGATGTGGAGTACGGGAGCAGCAAAGAGCAAACTGCAGACATCCTGACAAAGGCTCTGAACCGATCCATGTTTGAAGAGCATCGTAGGAACATTGGAGTCAAGGACCTCTCAGAGTGAAGTCCAGATTAGGGGGGAGCATGTTAACAATAATCATGACTTGGTCTGAGATGTTCCTTGCATTGTGCATGTTGGTTGAAGTGGCAACCTTGAGAATAGGTCCACAAGATCCCAAATTGTAGCCAACGTGAGCATGACTCTAGGCATTTTAGTTAGTTTACTTTCATGTATTTAAATAGCCATGTAGTAACTCTTTTAAATGGAATACTAAGAATCATCAATTCTAAAAAGCTCCCTGTGTTCTCCTTTCTTCAAGAGAGTGTTAAAGGTTTTGTGTTCTCCTTTGCCATCAACGCAAGCTTGCTGTCTCCTCTCACAAACACACATCTGTGTGAACGATCCCTTCCAGCCAACACTCAAGAAGCAAACATCGAGACGACCGTTAAGGAGGATCGGTTGGTGCATGCCTAGAGACCGTCGCCTTAGTTCGTTCGTCTCACTTCGGTTGCATTTGCCAACTTTCACGAGCGAGAAAGTTTTGATTGGTCGCAGCTACTTTACAGGATCATGTGCTTGCGAAAAAGGCTTACGTGTCGTAGGCTAGTCTTGGCTTTGGCAAAGATAAGCCTTTAAGTTAAGAAAAAAACCTTTACTTTAGGTAATATATAGAGAGTTTTGCTCTCTCTCTCTCTCTCTCTCTCTCTCTCTATATATATATATATATATATATATATATATATATATATATATATATATGTTTTTATTAATAAAAATATATCTTAAAAAACAAAGAACAAATTATCTATCTCCATTTTTAAAACATATCAAAAATAAAGATAGATTTCTTTTTTCAAAAGTCCTATCCGTCGATTTATTTTTTTTAAATAGAGATAGATTTATTTATTTATTTTAAATAGAGAGAGATATTTATTTTTTTAAATGAAGATAGATTTTTTTTTTTTTACTTTTTATAAACTTATCTAAAAACTAATCTATCTTTTAAAACAAAATTTAAAATTAACTTATCTTTAAAAATAATTCTATCTTTAAAAATAAATCTATATTTAAAAAAATTAATTTTTATGTTAGTGTTAATTTTTATATTAATATTAATGTTAATTTTACCTTGGCTGACCTAGAATCAGTCTGGACTAAGCCAGATCCGGACCGATTTTGCCTGTATCGTAGACTCAGAACTTGATTTTATTACTTTGGTCAAAGGTTGACCCTATTCTGTTACTTTGACTTGACAAGACTAGTCCGATATGAACCGGACCCGATAGATATCGAAATGAATTGGCCCGAGTCTGGTCCGGGCCCTCCGAAAATCTTGACGTGGCCCAAAGAATGAAAGAAAATGAGAAGCCCTCTATTTGATAATATTTTTAAAACTAATTTTATCTTAAACATTCTCCAACATTAAGAGAACTTGTTAATTGTTATCTATTCGTAAAATCATCTTCTATTTGCAAACTCATCACAATCATGATCACGGTCACCGTCACCTTCAATGTCACTTGTTGATTTATGGGAATTTCTCTCCAAAAATTCCGGTCTTCCTTCATTATTTAATAGTATATTTCTTAAAAGTAAGAGAAACAAACTAGAGGACAGCCAATGAAATCGCATTGCCAATGATTTTTCCATAGACCACCTCCCATTCACATATTCCCGCTCCCTCTTTATATGACGTTTGCTCCTTCATTGAAGCCAAACCAACAGAAGAGAAATAGAAGGGGAAAAAAATACAGATATATACAAATGGAGATACCATGTTCGTCGTCCTTCGAATCGCTCTCCGGCTTCGACCTCGAGATCGGCCTCAGCTTATCATCGTATTCCAGAAGCATGGCACTGGAGTACGGGGCCTCTCGCTCCTTCCCCAGCAGGCACAACCCCCACTTCCTCGACTCGTGCAGCCTGTGCACCAAGCTCCTCGGCGTAGACCACGACATCTATATGTACATGGGGAACACCCCCTTCTGCAGCGAGGAGTGCAGGACGAAACAGATTGAGATCGACGAGGCCAACGAGAGGAGGAGGAGGATGCAGAGGAAGAAGATGAAGGCCGAGGACAACAACAACAACAAGAAGTCGTGTAGTACCTCCTCGAAGTCCAACGATCTATATATAACGGTTACAATTGCCGGTTAAGAGTTTAAACCGATCACTCGTTTACCAGTCGGTACTGCTGCAAAACTCGAAAGGCGGTCGATGATTTCTTCTTCTTCTTCCTTTTTTGTGAGTTTTAATTTCTTCAATTGAAAATGAATTGGAATCTTAATTTTGCCATGGATGTACAGTGTAAACTTTGTGGGATAGGCTTACATTGCCCCCCTTGTAATTAACACTTATCATTTTACGGCTTAAATATGACACATATCGGACACATCATTGTAATGATACTTAATTTAATATGTCATATTATATTTTTTTTGGTGTGTAATATACGTAAGACATAACACAATCCAATTTTTTTGAGTGTGTGTGCGTTCTATACATCATAATGCTAAAACAAACGTCCTAAAATCTCTGACTTAGTCTAAAATGATCTTCGGATGTAAGAAGGATACCGGTTCGAGAAGGAAAAAGAGGATAGAGTTTCTCGGTTTTATTTAGATCTTTCATAGATCACTACAAAATTATTACTAAATAGCGATGTACTCAATGACGCAATTGTAATGATGCATACATACACAATCCATAACTATAGTCA
Organism: Iris macrosiphon; assembly: GCA_036927795.1. Taxonomy (NCBI): domain Eukaryota; kingdom Viridiplantae; phylum Streptophyta; class Magnoliopsida; order Asparagales; family Iridaceae; genus Iris; species Iris macrosiphon. Next base: position 25,129,155 of record JAYESA010000011.1, read on the forward strand.
CCACTTGGATACGTGGATAACCAACAAAAAAATCCAATAATATAGCAACGAATACCATCTATGGATCGATCTGTCATTAATACGTCGTGATAGTGTTACATGAATGATTGATTAGCGACAGAATAATCCGTCGCTATATTATCATCTAACTCGATATTTCGAATCATATCAAAAATTTTCTACCCAAATTTCTTGCTTTCCTCCTACTGGAGCCCCACCGACCCGACCGGATCCCCTCCTCCTCTACACTCTACTCTAGTTGTCACCACCCTCGTCAGAGTAACCCCTTTGTTTAGCGACCACCACCTACACCTCCCTAATATCCACTAATGACCACCATTATGTTGGAGTGGGTGGAGTTTCCAACCTATGTGGAGAATATTCCGGAGTGCGACGAGCGACATCCGTGTGTCGAAAAAGCTCGAAAAGTGCATCGAGCGTCGTATATTGAAACATTTATGGTAAGAAAATATTATATTCAATTTTCATCCACTACTAGAAAAAGCGGAATTAGCGACGTATTTTAGCGACGTCAAAGGAAACGTCGCTAATGAAAGATAAATTAGCGACTCCATGTAAAAACGTCGCTAGACGTCGCTAAATGGCGACATTTAGCGACGTTTAGCGACTTTTATTAAGATTTTAAAAGATTAGTCGCTATAAGTTCAATTAAGGTCGTTAAACGTCGCTAATATGTCTAAACGTCGCTAAATGGCGATATTTAGCGACGTTTAGTGACTTTTATTAAGTTTTTAAAAGATTAGTCGCTATAAGTTCAATTAAGGTCGTTAAACGTCGCTAATATGTCTAATTTAGCGACGTATTTAGCGACGTATATATTAAAAATATTTAGCAACGTGTTTAGCGACGTCGATGACATCGCTAAAGTTTATTTTAGCGACGTTTTTATTTGACGTCGCTAAACGTCGCTAACTTTTGGTTAATTATGGCTCAGTTTTCTTTTACCCCATATGTCAAAATTTTCGAAAGTTTTAAAAAACTTTCGATTTCCCCCACCCCCCCTCTCCGGGGTCCGGCTCTCCACGGCGGCGGCTACTCTGGCATCCCCCTCCTCCTCCTCCTCGAGCTCTAGGTAAACCCTCTCTCTCTCTCTCTCAGGACACACATGTGACACTAACACAACACACACATTTGACAGACACGACACACACACACACAGACACTTGATAGACACACACGACACACACACACAGACACACACACACACACACACAAATACTGACACAGACACTGATCAGGACCTAGGGTTAGGGTTAGGGTTAGGGTTAGGGTTAGGGTTAGGATTTTTGATCATGATTGATTCCTATACGTCTATTTTATTCAATACTGTCAACTAGTGGTTTATCACCTAGCTATATATATATATATATATATATATATATATATATATATATATATATATATATATATATATATATATATATATATATATATTAGAGTATATATATTCTTTAGCTATGTTTTATACTAGGTGTATCTTGTTGTATACTATGTATATAAGAGATGAGGAATGGGTATCCTGTGAAGTCCTAATCATTTAGTGACTATGTTATGGTTGTTGGAGTATGTGTAAGGGAGCAATGTACTGTGTGTATGATGGAGCTTAGAGGGAGAAAATATTAACTAAGATTGAGGGGAGCTACAACAGTAGTGCCAACTGTTGTAGGGGTGGACAAGAGATGAGAGCAGTCATGATGAGCATATAACAGTGGATGTTGCAACAACCGCATACTTACTGTTATTGGGGGTATTGTTGATCAGTAGGTGATGTGCCTGGTGTGTACATCTGCTCTTGGCAGTCTTCGGTCTTGCACAGTTGTAGGCAAATGCAATTAAGTAATATTGGGGGATCGGGTTTGCCACAAATTTGGGTTAAGGTAAGAAATTGATTAGGTTGGAAAGTTCGGTCCACTAGACGGTGTGGACTGAACTCAGTGAGGATTGTGCACTGATGTTCAATCAGGTTAGTTAGTAAGATGATTGATGATGGTTAGTATATGGTGAAGGTTAGTGTAAGTTAGTTTTTGGAGTATGATAATTAGATATGATTTTTAGTTTGGTATTCGAATTAGAGGCCATGATATAGTGTCAATTGTTAGTAAATGTTAAGTTATATGTTAAAGGGTGGTTAGTGTTACATGTTAGTTGGGTATTGTTCTCAGTTTGTAGGTAAGTTAATACTTGATGACTGTTAGTTGATAGGTGTATGTGTTAGTTTAAATGGTTAGTTGTTTTGAATATTTCTTATTTTAGACTTTGATAAATGAAAGTATGTATTATATCAGTTATGATTTTTATAGTACGGTTAAGTTATAAAGTTAGGTGATAAACCACTGTATGTAATGATTTATATGATACATATTGTCATTTTTGTAGAAGTATCTAGAAATGGATATGAATTACTATCTGCGTCATCGTTCGTGGATGTACAACCGTCATCCTGATGACATGTGCTGTGTGCGGGATGAATTCATTGAGGGTGTACAACAGTTCCTGCAGTTCGCCAAGGCATTCCCTCAGTACATGGACGGTACCAAAATTAAGTGTCCGTGTGTGAGATGTCGCAACAGGAAATATCATCAAGAAGTGGAAGTCACATATCATTTGTACTCGAAGGGCTTCACGCCGAATTACTATCAGTGAACCGCGTACAGAGAACTTGTGTCTCTAGCATCGGAGTCGAAGCCTTATGTGGAGCCGTATATGGATGTCCAGGACCACGATGCTTACGACGACGGGTGGATGAACATGGTTTATGATGCGGCGGGGCCTAGTTTCAATCCGGACAATTATGATGCGGCGGGACCTAGTTTCAATTTGGACAATTATGATGCAGCTGAGGAGGCACCGAATGCCGATGCTACAAAGTTTATGGAGTTGCTGGAGAATGCAAGGACTCCACTATATCCTGGTTGTGAAGATCATTCACCATTGGAGGTGGTTACAAGATTATTGAGCATCAAGTCTGATTTTAACATGTCGCAAGAATGCTATAATCGACTGATCGATTTGATTATAGAGATCTTGCCCGAGGGTGCAAATTTGCCTAAAGACTTCTATCAATCTAAGAGGATGGTGAGATCACTCTGGATGTGATACGAGAAAATCGATGCATATCGCAACGGGTGCATGTTGTACTACAAAGATGACAAGGATGAAGATGCGTGCAGATTCTATGGTGCTGATCGCTACAAGGCCACTGTTAGAGGAAAGTCTGTCGGTACAAGAAAGCCTACCGATTCGATGCACTACTTGCCTTCGACGCCGCCGTTGCAGCGGTTGTTTATGGTTAAGGAGACTGCAGAAAACATGAGTTGGCACAGGCAAAAACAAATCGAAGGAGTATTGGATCATCCATCCGATGGAGAAGCATAAAACTACTTTGATCGAGAGTATCCAGATTTTACTTTGGATCCGCGTAATATCATATTGGGGCTCTTCTTTGACGGTTTTACCCCATTCGGACTTTCGGGCTTCCAGTATTCGTGTTGGCCTGTGATCGTCACTCCGTACAATCTACCGCCTTGGATGTGCATGAAGACTCCGTATATGTTCCTAATCGTTATTATCCCGGGTCCGAACAATCCGAAGAGGAACATCAATGTGTATTTACAGCCTTTGATAGATGAGTTGAATCAGCTGTGGGAAGTGGGTGCCAACACGTACGATATTTCTAGAAAGTAGAATTTTAAGATGAGGGCAGCACTTATATGGACCATCAACGACTTTCTGGCCAATGGAATATTATCGGGATGGAGCACCCATGGTCGTCTCTCATGTCCGTATTGCATGGACCGTACTAAGGCTTTCTATTTCAAATACGGAGGCAAATCGTGTTTCTTTGATTGTCATCGACAATTTCTGCCGAAGGATCATCCGTACCGGAGGAACAGGAATGCTTTTCGTGCGGGAGTTGTGGAGAAGGCCAATCCACCGCCAAGGTGGCCCGGATACACAATATGGAAAGAGGTAAAAGATTTACCAAGTGCTATCGAAGAGGCTGCTAAGGGGTATGTCACGCCCCAGTCCCAAAATCTATAGGACCAGACACGTGGCAATGGCCAGCTGGTACGACTCCGTAGGACTTTCCAATTTAATGGACCCGATGGAGTGCACTTACGCTGTCCATGGTCAAGTGATCCAAGTAATAATCTTTTTCTAACATACAACAACTAAATCTAAATCTCAATCCAGGGTAAGTAATCTCAAGAAAGAACGATACACATCATCATTCTGCAGCCAGATAATACATCCGTTTGAATAGACCAAAAGAACAACATGTCACGCCCCGATCTCCCGCAGGCAATCGGCCGTTCCCGCAAGGCGGGAATTACCCGCGCCAGCGCTCCCGTAGAACGATCGCTTGACCCATCCGGGCGTGATGCCGCACGAGCGTGAACACGCCCGTGCAAGGTTGTGATTCATTGGCTGGCGGTAAGAGTTCTAAACCACAGAGTCGTATAAATTGTCCGAGTGCAGCGGAGTCATGAACGCATAGGCGATCGGTAACAGGTTCATTGAGTCGACAAATATAGCGGAAGCATTGAAACACAAGTTTGAAGTAAAGCAAGCTCTTTTATTGATATAAACATGTGTTACTGGCAGCGTATAGCCGAGATTACAAGTCGCTCAAGCCTCTCTATGAAATAGTAAAAGCGTGCCAAGTGGCTACAACTGTGGAATGATTGTACAGGCGATATCCAGGCGAGTTCGGGCTATGTTCCAACATTATGTCTTGTATATGTGCTTCTATTTCGGATGCACCATTGCAAGGCTTCAGAGGAAACTCCTTGCCTTAGCACGTACGAAGGAGGCATCCGCACCGAATGAGGTTCTCTCGCACCCTGCATACAAACTGGTGGATTATCAGTACATTGAATGCACTGGTGGGGAAGCTACTCGCCCGCTCGACAAATCCAAACAAGTAATATAAGTTTCGTGCACCAACTATTAAGTTATCTTTTTAGTTGCCTTAGGATCAGTTTCATGCAAATATTGAATAGCCTAACATGTCGGGCAGTGCGCCGTGCAACATGAGAGGAGCGAGACTTACCAACTTACCATCTCCTTCCCTGTCCAAGGCAAACATTGAGGCAGACATGTTAATTCACGCACGGGCAAGTATAAACATTCAGGGGCATAGCATATGCAAACACGAGGGTCGTTTTAATATGATCGTTCAGGTGTTCAGTTGTTCATTGATACGATGCAGTGACTCGCATGCGAATAGCCGCTAAGCGATGATGACTTTTCTATATGAACATGAGTCGCTGGCATAGCCATTAAGGACACTAGTCTTAAACGAGAATGGTTTGCAACGAAAGTACAGTGGACGCTACAATCCATATCGTTTAGTACAGTATACTATATAGTAGAGTTCAAACATGGAGCGGATGGTATGCAGCGAAAGAACGGTGGGCGCTGCACACTATCTCGTCCAGTACAGTTGGCTGAAACAATGGAGTTCCATCCGGATCGGAGCATGCAGGGGTTAATCACCTAGCGACTAGCATAAATATTCCAGATTTTATGTGTGCTGGCTAAGCAAAGACAAGTTCACCGTAGCCACCCACTTTAGCGATGATTCACCTCGGTAGAGCGATACGTCAAGCGAGCCTCTGAAAGTCTAAGCCGAATTCCTGTAGGGACAAGTTTGGATATCATTTGCTTCTTGTTTGAGGCAAAGCAGGTCGGGATAGTTGCACTATTGCCGTTTGAGACGGCAGTCCGCTTGAACGGAACGGGGTGTTACATCCTACCTAACTTAGAAAAAGTCTCGTCCTCGAGACTTACTAAGGACAAGCAGTGATCTAGGGTTTGAGGCAATCCTAGACAAGTCGTTGTACTTGTTCATTTGGATATTCACTTGCACAAGCGTCGAAATCAGCATATCGCTTAGACTGGATCGTGCGCACTTTCGAAGTGCACTTCTAGCGTGAGCACGTCAACCAGCTTAGTGATAGCGAAGTCTTAGCACTCGAGTTTACCTTTTCTTAAGTCTTGGATGGTACACTAATTCAAGGCGTCCCTCGAATAGATACATTCAACCAAACTTAGAGTCAGTAAAATCGGACAAGCTACTACGATACACTCAAGGGTTCGCACAGGTTGGCACAAAGGCCACTCGCAACATACAACCAGACAAGCAATCATATCATTCAAAACGCATTTTGAAAGTATTTAGACTTATTGTTGGAAAATCCCATCGAGGCATTGAGAGAGAGCGTGCACATAACCCACGAACGAACTTTCGAAACAGAGATATCGAATTAAAGTCCAAAGGCGTAGAAGCCAGGCTCTAATACCACTATGTCATGCCCCGATCTCCCGCAGGCAATCGGCCATTCCCGCTAGGCGGAAATCACCCGCGCCAACGCTCCCGCGGAACGATCGCTTGACCCATCCGGGCGTGATGCCGCACGAGCGTGAATATGCCCGTGTAAGGCTGTGATTCATTGGCTGACGGTAAGAGTTCTAAGCCACAGAGTCGCACAGATTGTCCGAGTGCAGCAGAGTCATGAACGCATAGGCGATCGGTAACAGGTTCACTGAGTCGACAAATATAGCGGAAGCATTGAAACACAAGTTTGAAGTAAAGCAAGCTATTTTATTGATATAAACATGTGTTACTGGCGGCGTATAGCCGAGATTACAATCGCTCAAGCCTCTCTCTGAAACAGTAAAAGCGTGCCAAGTGGCTACAACTGTGGAATGATTGTACAGGCGATATCCAGGCGAGTTCGGACTATGTTCCAACATTATGTCTTGTATATGTGCTTCTATTCCGGATGCACCGTTGTAAGGCTTCAGAGGGAACTCCTGGCCTTAGCACGTATGAAGGAGGCATCCGCACCGAACGAGGTTCTCCCGCATCCTGCATACAAACTGGTGGATTATCAGTACATTGAATGCACTGGTGGGGAAGCTACTCGCCCGCTCGACAAATCCAAACACGTAATATAAGTTCCGTGCACCAACTATTAAGTAGTCTTTCTAGTTGCCTTAGGATCAGTTTCATGCAAATATTGAATAGCCTAACGTGTCGGGCAGTGCGCCGTACAACATGAGAGAAAACACGGCGAGACTTACCAACTTACCATCTCCTTCCCTGTCCAAGGCAAACATTGAGGCAGACATGTTAATTCACGCACGGGCAAGTATAAACATTCAGGGGCATAGCATATGCAAATACGAGGGTCGTTTTAACATGATCGTTCAGGTGTTCAGTTGTTCATTGATGCGATGCAGTGACTCGTACGCAAATAGCCGCTAAGCGATGATGACTTTTCTATATGAACATGAGTTGCTGGCATAGCCATTAAGGACACTAGTCTTAAACGAGAATGGTTTACAACGAAAGTACAGTGGGCGCTACAAGCCATATCGTTTAGTACAGTAGACTATACAGTAGAGTTCAGCCATGGAGCGGATGGTATACAGCGAAAGAACGGTGGACGCTGCACACTATCTCGTCCAGTACAGTTGGCTGAAACAATGGAGTTCCATCCGGATCAGAGCAGCCACAATGCCCCGGAGACCTGTAAAACCCCCTTCCTAGAAAATCGTATATACCCCTTTATTTATTAATTATTAATTAAATTGTAGTAATTAGGTCTAAATAGGAGAAATAGATTTTTAATAATTTTTATGTTAGGTGTTCGGGCACTTAGATGACTTATGGGACCATCAGGAATTTTTTGGAATTTATTCCATGTAGGAGACCCCTTGAGCAGTTGCTAGCCTAACGATGTGCAATACCCTAATCTATAAAGTTTCTTATGTGTGAATATATATATATATATATACAAATATATATATGTGTATATATATATTTAAAAAGAAAAGAAAGCAAAAGAATTTAATAAGAATTAAATAAGTAACTAATTAGTAATAATAATACTAATATTACAACTACTACGTAACCATCCTAGGAATTGCTACTTCCCAGACCCCTTTGCAATGCTTATTCCCTTCAGCCGAGCAACGTCCAGGGACCCGCCCCCCCTTCAGTTAGCAAATTGCTAACTCTTAAGGACCGCCCCACTTGCTAACTCCAAAGCACAGCACCCCCCTTGGCGAACCATTCCATCTCTCTCTCTCTCTCCCTATTAAATATATATATATATATATATATATATATTTATCTTCCTAAAACCCTAACCTAAAATCTCCAGACCTCCTCTTCCCATCTAAGAGCCGTCACCGCAGCCAGAGAAGCCCCGCCAAGCCATCCAACCATCCCGTCGACTCCGACCTCGCGCCCTGCAGATTCCCACTCGAAGCACCTTCGCTCCGGAGTAATTTTCTGTCGACTCGCTCAACCAAACGTTGTTCCGTTTTCATTGATATGATCATCCCTTAACCCTCTCCAATATCTGTTTTATAGCCAACCTTTGAAAATGTGCACCCCTAGGTGAAAAATAGCGTCCAAAATGGGCGGAGCAGACAGAATTCTGGAATCGCAGAATTCCAGAATGACCACCCGTATTGCCGAGTTCGTATCTCCCACCACAGAGATCCGAATTCGGTGATTCTTTTTTATACCTATAGAATACCTGACCTAGTTTATTTTCTGTAAAATAACCCTATACTATTAGTTGCTGTGGACATAATTATATTCGTCACAAAACTGCACGCACCCACTTTTTTCAGTTTTCCAAAAGTTGGAAAACGGAGCGCGCCTCGCCAAACGGGACCGTTCCTCCGTGTGCCAAGTGTACCGAATGGTGCATGCAGCATAATCGGAAATGTGAAAATTTATGGGGACTGATTCGGACGCGTGTGCGCGCCGAAATCAGGCCGTATCTGCGGACACACACCGTGTCGCAACTTTTGTGGAACTCGCACGTATTTTGTGCACGCTTGTCAGATTGCGACGAAACTTGCGCCACTGGACTCGTGGTAACGCGCTGGTCCTGTGACCCAATTTTCACGCATTTCTGAGACGGTTGACCAAATCGCCAATTGGCGGGCCCCACAGTTGACTTTTTGGACAAAATTATGTTCGGCCCATCGGAATCCACATTTGGACATACCGTTGGGTTCGTATTGACATTTAAAGTTGTTTGACCTATAGTTTGTCCCATTTAGAGACTGTTACCCTTGGTACGCTTTTCGGTGCAAAGTGGGCCACATGTGGACCACACTTTTTACCTAAAATTACCGTTTTGCCCCTGTATCCAAATTGGACGAAAGGGAAGTACTTTTTAGCTATTTTGCTTATTCTGGGAATGTTGGTGATGTTTATTTCAGCATCCGGAGACGTTCATTCTGAGGCCGTAGCTTCTGACTCTTGGTGTTGACATTGGGACACTACATTTTGCAGCCTTCTTGCCAGGCAAGATACCTTGCCAAATTATTACAGTACCTTTACATGCTATTTATATTTCTTTATATTTATTGTATTTTTGTTTAGTCTTGCATGTGTAGTTTTCTTTCAGTCATTATTATATATTAGATATGTTGACACATACTTGACACTTAGTATCATAGAGGACAGTCATTAGGCGTATGGGCTTTAACCACTCTGGTAACACCGTAGTCACTAGCACGCACTATGGTGGGTCATGTCCGATGGTCGCTACCCCGAGGTATGTCGATTGATGGAGTCCGAGGGTCGCTACCCCCGAGGTATGTCGGCTGATGATGTTTATGGACGAGTGCATGAGTTGTGAGGCTTAGATCGAGTAGACTACCCTTGCCCATACGTCGAAAAGTTGTCCTCATTTGCATTCATATAGATTGTCTTGTACATCGTACTTATTTATTTTCAAATTATATGCATGTTTACTGTAATCAAGTTGGCTCGTATTTTCTGTATCTTGTTACGTCCCTCTGAGGACCTGGTCCTCTGCCAGGTGTATCTATTCTTGAGTATTTGCAGGAGCACAGATCGGATGGCTATATATGTTTCATGGATGTCCTCTCTTCGAGCCCGTGATTGCTAGATGGTGTTCTTATATGGTGTTGTTGTGTTGTACTTACTTTAATATTTGCTCTTACATTCGAGTTGGTAGTGGATTTGTTTCCATCCAACTATCATCCTTAGATACTTATGTTGAGATCTAGTTATATAGATGCTGGTTAGTCATTTATATTAATTTTTTGTGGATGAGATTTAGATTGTACCCTATGACTTGTGACATATGTTTATACCACTTGTGGATTGATTTTTATATTACAGCGTACGTGTGGATTGGTTTCCATATATTGGAGTTGCCATATCCATGCGGCTGGCATGCTTACGTGTCCAAGTCCTACGTATTTTTGGGACTGGGGCGTGACAAGACCGTCCGTGAAACTATGCCTCGTTTCCGAGTTGTCCGCGATATGCAGGTCAGGGTCTTTTCCATTTTCACGAGATACATGAGTACTGTAGAACAGGAGTACAGTGGTACAGTAGAACAGTAGTACAGTAGTACAGTAGTGCACGAGTACAGGAGATGCTTGAATCATGATTCTGTACGGTGATTTAACTTACCTTGATGCATTCCCCTGGTTCGGGGATTTGCCTTGGGTGACCTAACGGTCCCGAATACTTGCAGGTTCATTCAGTCACGGAACGACTACGTAGTAGTCTCCTGGGGTTGGATGAAAATATGGCAACATTCAAGCAGACAAGCATGCGTTTCTAAGGAACATAAGTAAACACGTTTGCTCGGACCCGAAGGTAAGCCGAGAGATGAAACCGTTAGGGACTTAGCATGCGAGGGTCTGGACATATATAAGCAGTATTTCAATTTCCATGTTCTAGCATAAGCAATACAAGTTGGGATTATTCTCTTAGCTAGGTGCATTGGATTTATTAGCATGCAGGGGTTAATCACCTAGCGACTAGCATAAATATTCCAGATTTTATGTGTGCTGGCTAAGCAAAGACAAGTTTATCGTAGCCACCCACTTTAGCGATGATTCGCCTCGGTAGAGCGATACGTCAAGCGAGCCTCTGAAAGCCTAAGCCAGATTTCTGTAGGGACAAGTCTGGATATCAATTGCTTCTTGTTTGAGGCAAAGAAGGTCGGGACAGTTGCACTATTGCCGTTTGAGACGGCAGTCCGCTTAAGCGGAATGGGGTGTTACATCCTACCTAACTTAGAAAAAGTCTCGTCCTCGAGACTTACTAAGGACAAGCAATGATCTAGGGTTTGAGGCAATCCTAGATAAGTCGTTGTACTTGTTCATTTGGATATTCACTTGCACAAGCGTCGAAATCAGCATATCGCTTAGACTGGATCGTGCGCACTTTCGAAGTGCACTTCTAGCGTGAGCACGTCAACCAGCTTAGTGATAGCGAAGTCTTAGCACTCGAGTTCACCTTTTCTTAAGTCTTGGATGGTGCACTAATTCAAGGCGTCCCTCGAATAGATACATTCAACCAAACTTAGAGTCAGTAAAATCGGACAAGCTACTACGATACACTCAAGGGTTCGCACAGGTTGGCACAAAGGCCACTCGCAACATACAACCAGACAAGCAATCATATCATTCAAAACGCATTTTGAAAGTATTTAGACTTATTGTTGGAACATCCCATCGAGGCATTGAGAGAGAGCGTGCACATAACCCACGAACGAGCTTTCAAAATAGAGATATCGAATTGAAGTCCAAAGGCATAGAAGCTAGGCTCTAATACCACTATGTCATGCCCCGATCTCCCGTAGGCAATCGGCCATTCCCGCTAGGCGGGAATCACACGCGCCAGCGCTCCCGCGGAACGATCGCTTGACCCATCCGGGCGTGATGCCGCACGAGCGTGAACACGCCCGTACAAGGCTGTGATTCATTGGCTGGCGGTAAGAGTTCTAAGCCACAGAGTCGCACAGATTGTCCGAGTGCAGCGGAGTCATGAACGCATTGGCGATCGGTAACAGGTTCACTGAGTCGACAAATATAGCGGAAGCATTGAAACACAAGTTTGAAGTAAAGCAAGCTCTTTTATTGATATAAACATGTGTTACTGGCGGCGTATAGCCGAGATTACAAGTCGTTCAAGCCTCTCTCTGAAACAGTAAAAGCGTGCCAAGTGGCTACAACTATGAAATGATTGTACAGGCAATATCCAGGTGAGTTCGGGCTATGTTCCAACATTATGTCTTGTATATGTGCTTCTATTCCGGACGCACCGTTGCAAGGCTTCAGAGGGAACTCCTAGCCTTAGCACGTACGAAGGAGGCATCCGCACCGAACGAGGTTCTCCCGTACCCTACATACAAACTGGTAGATTATCAGTACATTAAATGCACTGGTGGGAAAGCTACTCGCCCGCTCGACAAATCCAAACATTTAATATAAGTTCCGTGCACCAACTATTAAGTTGTCTTTCTAGTTGCCTTAGGATCAGTTTCATGCAAATATTGAATAGCCTAACGTATCGGACAGTGCGCCGTGCAACATGAGAGGAAACACGGTGAGACTTACCAACTTACCATCTTCTTCCCTGTCCAAGGCAAACATTGAGGCAGACATGTTAATTCACGCACGGGCAAGTATAAACATTCAGGGGCATAGCATATGCAAACACGAGGGTCGTTTTAACATGATCGTTCAGGTGTTCAGTTGTTCATTAATGCGATGCAGTGACTCGCACGCAGATAACCGCTAAGCGAGGATGACTTATCTATATGAACATGAGTCGCTGGCATAGCCATTAAGGACACTAGTCTTAAAAGAGAATGGTTTGCAACGAAAGTACAGTGGGCGCTATAAGCCATATCGTTTAGTACAGTAGACTATACAGTAGAGTTCAGCCATGGAGCGGATGGTATGCAGCGAAAGAACGGTGGGCGCTGCACACTATCTCGTCCAGTACAGTTGGCTGAAATAATGGAGTTCCATCCGGATCGGAGCGGCCCCAATGCCCCGGAGACCGTCCGTAGAACTATGCCTCGTTTCCGAGTTGTCTGCGACATGCAGGTCAGGGACTTTTCCAATTTCACGAGATACACGAGTACTGTAGAACAGGAGTACAGTGGTACAGTAGAACAGTAGTACAGTAGTACAGTAGTGCACGAGTACAGGAGATGCTTGAATCAAGATTCTATACGGTGATTTAACTTGCCTTGATGCATTCCCCTGGTTCAGGGATTTGCCTTGGGTGACCTAACGGTCCCGGATACTTGTAGGTTCATTCAGGCACGGAACGACTACGTAGTAGTCTCCCGGGGTTGGATGAAAATATGACAACATTCAAGCAGACAAGCATGCGTTTCTAAGGAACATAAGTAAACTCGTTTGCTCGGACGCATGTGGTAAGCAGACAAGCATGCGTTTCTAAGGAACATAAGTAAACTCGTTTCTAAGGAACATAAGTAAACACGTTTGGTCGGGTTAGGGTGGCGGCGCCTAGAGGTGGCTGGTGGCCGGCGTCGAGCTCGGGGAGGTAGAGTTGGGGTCGGCTGAATTGGGAGCTCGGTTTGGTGAGGTTAGAGTTTTAGGTATAAACCTTGGGTTGTGTGCCTTCAATGAGGTATAAAAAATTGTATAAATAAGAGAGAGAGTGAGGGGGGGCTGTCTTGGGGTTAGGGCCGGCTGTAGGAGGGTTTTGGGGAGTTGGGGAAGCTCCTACATGTTGAGGGAAGGGCTAGGATTTAGTCATTTGAAATGTAGGGCCATGATGTGCCCTACATAAAGTGATGTAAGTACATAGGAAAGGGGGGGGAAATCAAATGCATACGGTTGGTCATAACATCTCTTTTCTCCATGATGGTTTGGGCCAATGAGAGGGGGACACCTCATTGCAATTAGGTCCCTGAACAATTTGGTATTTGCACAATAAATAGGATTGGGGATTTAATATAAACAAACACCATGTTTGGTGTTCCTCATTGGACCATGATGGTGTTTGGTGTTTTGCATGAGGCTTGTGGGTATGGATGTGGGTTTGGGTTGGAGTTGGGTCCAATTTAATTTAGGTTAGGTCACCACATTAATTAATTCTTAATTAATGTAACGGTGTTTCTAATTTAATTTAATTAAAAACCGGGAGTCTAAATTTGGTTGGACAAGGGTCTTTGGTGTAGTAGGCTCAGTGTACAATATTATCGTGATCTGGGTTGGTCAAAACTGGTTGAGGTTGGGTCTCAATGTCAATTGGAACGGGCAGCGAACGTAATTACGCATTTTAATTAATTTGTGCGCGGACGTTTGCAACGACTTTTGTGCGACTAAAATCAGGCACGAAAATTCGTATCCGGGGTTTGTTCTTGGTTCAATATGATGGGTTTACATATCTAGGTCAAATATGTAGCATTCGTTTTAGGGCAACAGCTATGGTATCAACCCAATTAATCAAATCATTTCACAGGTATTTATAATACTAGATATTAATCATAATTAAATCAGATTAACCCTAATCATGCTAATTAAATAATTTAACCCTAATTTCTGGGCGAGGGGGTTTACACTCCCTCTCTCCCTCTCTCTCTCTTTTTTCCAAGAGAAACAATTTCGCTTGATGTGGCCCTTCTTTCCACAATGGTAACACTCCGAGTCCTCGTACCGACTCTTGGACCTTCCCCTGCTTTTGTCTCTGCCACCGCCTGGAGCCCTGCTTTTACCCCTTCCGCGGCTCTCTGAAACAAGCGCATCTGAGTGGGATGTGGATGAAGTGGCCTGAGAACGTCTCCGTATCTCTTTATTCAGTACCCCGCTCTTGGCAAACTCCAGACTGACCATGCCTTCCAGAGGAGAAGCGATCATAGACACTCGTACGGTCTCCCACGAGTCTGACAATGTATACAACAGCCATAGTCCTTGAACCTCGTCATCGAACTTGACTCCCATCGAGGATAGATGGTCAACCACGCCTTGGAACTCACTTAAGTGATCCGTAATAGATGCCCCATCTTTGTACCGCAGACCCATCATCATCTGGATCAGGAACATTTATTTACTCCGGTCTTCTTCGCATACAAAGAGTCTAGCTTATCCTACAGTGTCCTCGCGTGCTCAATACTGGCAATGTGCTTGTACACGTTCTCGTCAACGAACTGCCTGATGTACCCACACACCTATATATGCTCAAAATTTTAGTCCTCTTCAGATTGTCACTGGGCCTCTCGAAAGCAAATACCGACAAATGCAGCTTCTTGACAAATAGCAGATCCTTCATCTTGCTCATCCAGTAGTGATAGTTGGTACCGTTCAGGTTTACCATGCGCACCGGTTTCGCGTCCATCTCTCCTCCCTGGTTTTTCAGTCAACTCCTTATACCCTTCTGGAATTCCAGAACCTAGCTCTGATACCACACTGTTGGGATCGAAACGTGAAAACCGTTCCCCAAACCAGAGAGTACCTGCGAGAGAACCAAGCAAAACGCACAAACTAAAAAATCTAACAAATCGCAGACACAAAAATTTTTACGTAGAAAATCGAGATGAAAAAAACTACGGGACGATCAGAGTCCAACCCTGAAGAACCTCCACTAATGGAATAAAGAGATTACACCCTCTACAAGTTCCTCACCGATCCAACACGGATCACCGCAACTCTTTGGAATAAAAAATAGATTACAACCACGAAGAAAAAAGACAATGAGAAATATTCAAAATTGATCTTCTTCTCCGAAACGGCCTCCAATCCTTCTTTCTCATCTCCAAAGTTGTAATGACACTCTTTCCACCTTTTTTCCGTTCTCTTTGTTATATATTGCATGAGCCTTTTTTATAAATCTATATATGGAAGCCAAAAATTGTATGAAAATTTAATTACATTCAATCATATATTTAATAAAAATCAAATCATAAATTAGCTTACCATAAATTTAAAATGCAATTACATGAAAAGTTAATATATGAAAGATCCAATCATAAATATATAATTAAAGTCAAAGATGAAAATCTAATATAATATTTGCTTACCATAAATGTTCCAATACACGACGCTCGATGCACTTTTCGAGCTTTTCCGACACACGGATAGCGCTCGTCGTACTCCGGGGTATTCTTCACATAGGTTGGGAACCCCACCCACTCCAACAGTATTGTTATTTTAAAATAATGTAAAAAGATAATTATACTAACCTTCCTTTTTTTCCATCATAAGAATATTTAATGTCAATTAATTTAAAATAGGAGATATTTTGTGTAATAAACGTAAAATATAGGAGTGATCAGTACAATTAACTCTCTTTTTTCTGGTAAATATCATTAATGTAATCCGAAGATAATTTTAGTCCCATTAGCCTTTAAAGTTCTTTCACTTCAGATGCTTTTTGTGTTTAAGGTAGGATCATTGTACAATAATCTGAAATTACTTATTTTTGTTTGTTTTTCTTCAAATAAAATTAAAAGAAAAATAGTAAATCAGCGACAAAGCAAAAAAATGATGTTCTAGATTCATGTTGAAGGTTTTATTTATTGTTTGTCAGTATCGTATGTCTATCCGAATGTCCAATTGGCATCAAAATTTCCGAATTTATCAAGGGAAAAGAAAAATTAAAAATCACTAGTTACATGACTATGACCTTTGCATTTTTAGTTTTTTTTTTTTTTTCATATTGTCATTTTCTATCGATTAGTCGATCAAGATTCCACATCCCCATCTCATGATGTCTAATGCCGTTTCTAGTAAATTCACATATGTTGCTAAGTAAATTTTTTTTTTCTTGTTATTGTTAAAAACAGTCTATATATTTGAATATACTTATATTGAAATTTATTATAAATATATTTATTAAAAAATTTAAAAAAATTATATTATTAAAATATTAGATAAAATTTTAAATTATATTAAAATAGTTTAAATACGATTTGAATATATTTTAATTAAAATTTGTTATACATATGTCTATAGGAATTTGGTAATAGTTCTAAGGATTAAAACAAAAATATTAGTTATGTAGAAATATACATACGATTTAACTGTTCATTTTTATTTCCAACTCTTTATAATATTAAAGATTAATGTGTTTGGACCGAATCTAACCTGGTTGGACCTACAAGTCTGAGAAAACTAAATTACGATTCGTATCGGAGCTGTGTGGGCCTAGAAAGCAAATCTAAGTCCAAATCCGGTACAAGAATGGGTTGGACTGGACCCCGTTGACCGAGTTTGGACCAAACTTAGCATGGGTTTCGGACTATCCGGCTTAATTTTTTTTTTTCCACCCAGCTCATTATACACCATGATCTCCATCATCTGCTAACCTTCCCTAATAGTACTAAGCATTTGTACTGACACATCTTAGTTGGTTGCTAAAGTGCACCTACAACTTGCACCATCGACATAGATAGCTCTTGGCATGGAACCAAATGGTCAGTATCAACGATACCGGTCCAAAGAGTGGCATGCAAACAACACCAATTAATGCGACTAGCGATCGTTGTTATTTCTTTTTATTTTCTTTTTTAGAAAATTTGAGTTATATTTCATTATTATC